>CM040191.1:49200640-49748140 GCA_022606455.1 Callitettix versicolor
GCATGTGTGTGTGTGTGTGTGTGTGGGTGTGGGTGTGTGTGTGTGTGCGTGTGAGCGTGCGCGCGCGCGCGCGTGTGTGTGTGTGTGTGTGTGTGTGTGTGTGTGTGTGTGTGTGTGTGTGTGTGTGTGTGTGTGTGTGTGTGTGTGTGTGTGTGTGTGTGTGATTAACAGTTTTAACTGACTTATAGTTAGTAAGATATTATGTTATTTAACTCCTTCAAGTTAAGTTCAGTTATGATTTAACTTAATTTATGGAATTTCATAATAAGAATTACGTGACAATGTACACATATAATTTTTTTCTGCATTGGACCGACCACCGATTTCTTCGTATCTGTTTAAAAGAATACATTTAAAAAAATATATTTTTTTAATTCTTATAATACAGTTTAAAGCGACTATCGTAATTGTGAACACAATATTAACGGACGTGAAGTGCATGTTTGCACCGATTAAACCATTTTGTAAGTGACCTGGCTAAATTTATCATCCATTTTTTGCTTATATACAACTGGTAACATTTTTAAAAGCCATTTACAAACTTTTCTTACGTATACCATGTTACGTTAGCAAGTATAGCTAAATTTAACTAACATAATAAGATTGCGTGGAAATAAAGTGTTTTTCTTTTCTAGTTTTATTTTAATTTTGAATATGTAAATCTGTTGTTAGAAAAATATGTCGAAAATAAATATTTTTTTCAAATAAGAAAAGTTGTATTTTACTTCCAAAAAGTAAAAAAATACTTAATTTAAAAAAAACTGTTTCTTGGAGCCTTAAACAGACAAAAACTCTAACAATCTACATTTCATAGAACAGGATGTAGCAGTTTAGATCACATTTTGCCCAAATATAGTCAGGCAAAATAAATAGTTCGCTTTATTTACAAAAAGAACCTGGTTCGAAAGGTGAAAAAAAATCAGTACAATATGTGCCTAATTTCTGAAAATCACTTAAACGTTTTGGTAAAATACGCAGATTAAAGAGTCAATCAATAGGAGAAATTTTGAAATAAAGACGAAATAATTTTGCATATTAAATAACTAATTAGGATTTGTTTGTTTTCTATTCACTCTTGAACTGTAAGTTTCTGTGATGTATTGATTTACGTTGTGATTTTTTGTACATGACAAAAATTTAAGCAATTCCAATATACCGATATTTTTTTTAAAATGAGCAATTTTTTAGATTTATCTTTGGTACTTTCAAAAAGGGATATTTTTGTAGAAATATATGATTGTTAGGAAGTTCTGTATCTTATTTTTCCACCATTTATTTACACTGATTTCCCAAAATTCCACAGTGGGCTGGAATCCTAAAAAAGTTAGTTTTCGCTTTAAAGTGCCCGAACAGGCTGTAGGTCACTTGAGAAGCTTTTTATACATACGAAACGGGTCATAGACCGCTAAAAACACCGGGCTTTTTTAACATTGTTTTAACATATTTATTCTGTTGAAATCTTAATAAAGCAAATACCGTTCAAAAGTAGAAGCTCTAAGCTTTATTTAGCATGTTTTAGATTTATGAAATTTGTATAGGATATGTTACAATAACTTCATAAACAAACACATTAAATTCTAGTGCTTAACTTGCTTGCAAAGCGTTCCCCACATTGCCTGTTTTCAAACTAATATTTGACCAAGTAAACAACTTTCAATAGAATTGTGTTTGGTATGGTTTGAAGGATTGAAATTTCTCTTTATTCATTTTTTGAACATCTGCAAGATACAGTTCTTTATCTATGATGTTTTCAAAATATGGTCTACAAATGAAGTAAGAAATAGAGAAGTTATAGAGGTCCAATGAATCTAAGATTTTTAGTAGGTTTCTTGTCATAGATAAACTTATTTTCTTCAAAATGGTAGAGTAAACGTTTCACTACTAAATAACATATTGACTGCAGACAAACACTGAAGGCTGTCTTCTATTTTTATATGTAATGTTAGTCATTACTCGACTGAGGATGCTTCACTCCGCCATTGTCTTGCGTGTTTCAAAATAACCGTCAGTTGTGACAGTTTTGATATTTATGTTGTTTTTTAGTGTTTGTACGAGGTACGTTCAGAAAGTAACGAGAATTTTAATTTTTTGAACAACATATTTATTTATTCTTCTACATTGATGTTGTCGCCTTCAAAATAGTCCCCATTGGAGATTATGCATTTGTGCCAGCGCTTCTTCCAATCCTAGAAACACTTCTCAAACTCGAACTTTGAGATAGCCATTAGTTCTTTCAGCGACGCGCTTTTAATGTCATCTACGGCCGTAAAACGACGGCCCTTTAAGGTTCTCTTTACTTTTGGAAATAGGAAAAAGTCACAAGGAGCCATGTCAGGCGAATATGGAGTCTAGGGCACCGTTACAGTACTGTTTTTGGCCAACAATTCACGAAAAAGCAATGAAGTGTGAGCTGGTGCATTATCGTGGTGCAAAAGGCATGATTTGTTTTTCCACAGATCCGAGCGTTTTTTTCGGATTGCTTCACACAAACGGCGTTGAACTTGTAAGTAGTACTCCTTATTGACCGTTTCACCTGGTGGCAGGAATTTATGATGCACTATGCCATTAATTTTGAAGAACACAGTGAAGAACCTTCACGTTCGACCGCACTTGTCGAGCCTTTTTCTTTCTTGGCCAGCCAAAATGCCTCCACTGGGACGATTGAGAATTAGTTTAGACGTCATATCCGTAAACCCATGTTTCGTCACCTGTTATAATACGTTTCATTAATTCTGCATCGTCGTTGACTGCATTTAGTGACTCCTAAGCAACTTCCATTCGCCGCTGTTTTTGTTCAAAATTCAACAATTTTTGAACGAATTTTGCTGCCACGCGTTTCATACACAAAACATTGGAAACAATATCATGACATGATCCAATCGATATGCCAACATCATCAGCGACCTTTCTAATTGTGATTCGGCGATTTTTCATAGCGATTTCTTTCACTTTGTCCACGTTATCATTGGTTGTTGATGTGCTGGGGCGTCCAGGGCGTTCGTCATCTTCAACGTCTTCACGGCTTTCTAGGAAACGCTTATACCACTCGTAAACTGTTGCTTTACTCATAGCAGACTCACCATAGGACTTTGTTAACATTTCACACACTTTGTTACACTTTATTTCATTTTTCACACAAAATTTGGTACAAATTCTTTGATCCAATTCTTTTAACAAACGAAAATCGCCGAGCTCATAAAAACACGTCTAACCTTAGTGGCTGTTACAAAGTCAACAATGAAAACAGCTGACAGTTTTATAATGCTTCAAGGACATGTATACCAACATAATAAAAAAAAAAATATTTGACAATCGGACTCTCCAAGACCGCGAAATTAAAAAAAATTCCTTTACTTTCTGAACACACCTCGTAATTGTTTGAATATCTGTTATTAGACAATATAAAATTTAGATTGTGAAATAAAAATTAGTTTTTTTATAAATATATGTGATAAAAATGTTAAAGCTAAACTAAAGAATTTTTAGGTTATGTTTAATGGGAAAAATAAACTCTTTTTGGAAATTTAAATATTTTTAAGTGAAATGTGTTGGTTTTGATATATGTTATTATTCAGGGATTCTCTTTCTTCTAACGAGAATACAAAATACGTCTATTTGCTTCAGTTTACATTGTAGTTTACTGTTCTACACAACTGAATTTTCTTAGGCGATTTTCAGAAATTTGTACCAAGAGTCGTTTTACGTTTCTGACTTAAACACTTGCGAACAAATTATATTTTTGTAGATACCATTTTATTTGCAAATAATTTGGGTAACTCTTGTATATTTTGAAAATAAATACAAAAAATATTTTTATTGGGTTCAAAGTTGATAATTTTAACTAAAACGTGTTTTTCTATTCCAAAGATAATAATTGCCTTACATTTTCGTTTTTTTTTTTTTTTTTGCTTAGAATCAGTGAATGTTATAATTCTTTCTGGAAAAAAATGATATACAACAATTTAAAATTTAAATATAATTTTTTTTTGAAGTTCAAACATAAGCATACAAAATAGCAGGAAAACTGCTAGAAGTTCAGTGTAAATTTGCACTACAAGGTTAAATCTATTTTTATCTCGAATGACGTAGAAGTTTAGTCTCTCTATTATTAAAAATTGAATTAAGATTGATGAATCAGTGACTGACAGAGTTTTTCAACTACATGTTATATTTAGAGTTACTTAATGGAATTACACGTCACAAACATTCACCAGTTTTTGCAAGAACCAACATTTTATCACTTTCTGAGCAAATATATATTTCATTGTTTTTATTAAATAACATAAAGCACAAGTTATATTGGGTACAATTTGTAATGTACCGAACTATTCCGTATAGTAAACTGCTATACATAAATTACTGTCCATGCAATATGTTACAACTATAAGGTACAAAGCAAGTTATCTGGGTCACATAATTAGTTCCGCTTAGGGCAAAACTACAAGTCCTACATTAACACATTATTATTCTTATTTAAAACTATTCTTGTTATTTCGTTAACCATTCATTTATCAGGAACACCTGCTTAAAATCGTGAACTTATTTTCAGACATTTAATAAAACACAAATAAAATAACGTTTTGAATAATTAGGATTATGAAATATTCTTCCCGTCAGTGGTCTATCCACTCACCTCGTAAAGGCTACCGCGGTTTCGAAACTGTATCGTTTCACCTTCAAGCAGTGATACAAAATGTTAAATCCCTCTGATGAGGTCGTCACAAAGTCAAACAAAACATTAACAACACACATCACAAACACTGAGCACAATTACACGATTAAAATGTGTACGATAAAATTCGGCTTGGCCAAACGACAAGCGCGACCTCAAATTAACCTCAAATTTCCATTGAAAATACACAAATTATACTGATAGCGGCTAGGATTTATTTTATTTTCAATGTAATGTATCACGTTGAAATAGTTTTATAGAGATTTTAGCGCTCGTTATGATGGCGATATCAGATTTTAAAAAACGTTTTAGGTAATAAAATATTGTGAAGTTATTACTTTTTGCAAATTAACTTCTATCACGTCATGGAAATGCTTCTATAAATTGAAAAGTGCGATTATTTTCACGTTTTTAAAGTGAGGCTGAGTATAGATCTAGGAAAACTGTGTGAAACATAGTATATAAATAAATTCTTATTAATATAATTTTTTTATATTGAACAGAATATACGTCGTTACATTCCGGACTCGACGTACGAGTCGCGCGTGTCGTTTGGCCAAGTTGAATATTATCGTACATATTTTAATCGTGTAATTATGCTCAGTGTTTGTGATGTGTGTTTTTAATGTTTTGTTTGACTTTGTGACGACCTCGATAGAGGGATTTAACGTTTTGTATCACGGCCTGAAGATGAAACAATAGAGTTTCGAAACCGCGTTAGCCTTTACGAAGTGAGTGGATAAATCACTGACGGGAAGAATAGGTCGTAATCATAATTACTTAAATGTGTAGTCCGGTGGCTATGTTGCAATAATGAAGGTTTTGAAACTTTCAACAACGAATAACACAAACAATCCGGTTCATATAGCTCAAAGTTTAGTTCAAATCTGAACTAAATGTAACAAATTTTGAGGTGAAAATAATTTGTAGTTCTTGAGTAAACCAAAAAAAAATACAAATAAAATAGTTTTAATTGTATATTTCCGTACATTTTACTGTGCTCTAAATTTGTTAGACTGACTCCCCGCAGGGCGTGCAGACTAGCTGCACCCATTGAGAGGATTTAGACGTCCCTCGCGGTACCCGAGTTTTAACACACACTTACACATACAACAATACACTTGCTAATTTAACACTTTACACTCACACTTACATTTAGGGTGGCGATAACAACCTCAATGGGCTTTTCGTCTTAAAAAAAATTGAAAAAAAATGTCAGACTGACTTACATGTATACGATTTGCCAATTTGTGTAGTCTTTCTAAATCTCATATTTAATTCCGCTTACGACCACTAAATTTTCTTTATATTTCTTGAAGTGACAGTAAAAATAAAACAATGTAAATATTTTGTTTTAATTTATAAGTTCGAAATTGCTGATATTAAGGACCAATTATTTTGCTGCGATCCGAACTTTTGCACCATAAGATTGTAGATTTTAAAACCAGAGTTACTGCGTTAAAAGCTTTCCTCTTGCCGTTAACGCCGTTTCTCCTGCCTGAGAGAATTTCTAATTTGTCCCAAGCAAGCCTAAAATGCATTTTGTATTAGTCTTACACCTACTGTTGGATACACGTTATATTTTGCTCTACAATCACTAAATAATTTATTTTCTCCCTAACGTCTTTTAAAAACTACTTTATGTCTAACAAGAACGATAAGGTAAACGTTGACGACTGTAACTCCAGTCTAAAACGACCTTGAAGTGTGCAAGTTTTGAGGCAATGCTCATTAACCGGTATTAAACCAACTAAGAAACGCTTGCTACTGAAGCAGTTAATACTATAACGAGACTCAATAGTATTTTGATCCTGTTATCTTAATGTTGAAGTATCCATTAACGTTTATATATATATATATATATATATATGGCAAAACGATTGTTTAGAAATTTGGCACGAATGAACATGAACGAATGTAAGCATAAACGAAGAGTCTGTAAGATTCTTTTCATTTAGGCGACTTCCGTTTCAAGATGGCGGCTATTGTTTTAACAGTAACGAATGTATTTGTTGACTATTCCCTCTAGTACTGGCTGGATGGTTCGTCCTATCACACATTTAACACTTTTCTTGGAGAAAGGACACAACATTTCCAATAAAGTGTAATATTTTCCGTTACCGGTGATAATGTTGGAATAGCTGTGATAACTGGCTAGATAATAAGTTAATAAAAATGATTTATATTTTAATATTATAGTATACTTTAATTTTTATTAATATCGTAGTATCACTTAAAACTATCGAAATTTACTTCACTAAAAAGTTCAACGTTAATTATAGAAGATAAGATTTAAGTTATTGTAGAAAAACAGACATTTATCTTGCAGTTATTCAAACATGACTAAAGTTAAACACATTATCTTCCTTACTAGAGTATTGCACACGACTTATCGCGTTCCACATTCTACAGCACTTGGTTGTCTTGCCTGTTGCAGCTTCACAGCATCATAACCACAGATTTGTTTGTCTCT
Source organism: Callitettix versicolor (assembly GCA_022606455.1). Classification (NCBI taxonomy): domain Eukaryota; kingdom Metazoa; phylum Arthropoda; class Insecta; order Hemiptera; family Cercopidae; genus Callitettix; species Callitettix versicolor. The sequence continues at coordinate 49,207,786 of CM040191.1, forward strand.
GTTATAGTTGCAAAGGATTAAATTATGTATATTCGACTATCTCTTAGTTTTTACGTTCTGATTCGCCGAGTTGCCGTAATTCATATCCAACAGTTTTAAGAGAGTGACGTCAATTCAAGTGGTTGTTGTTCCTTAAACGTTTTGAAATTTATTATAAATATTTTTGTCATCTTAAATTGCCGACGTAAGAGTAACATTCGAAATTACAGAATGGGATTATACAACCCCAGAAAATGCAATCAATGCATACACTTATGATACTTGTACTTATAGAACTTATGGTATTGTGCAACAAACCTCTTCAGTACAGTGCAAGTACTAGTTCAGCAGATGGGCACCCTTTGTAATTTCTAACAATTCACTGACTACCTAGTCCTGCTGAAGGTTCCTAGGCTCCTGGAAACCAAAACCCCTTAGTCTCATTCTAGGAAGAACCTAACAATCGTGAATTATGTGTTCTGCAGTTCGCTTCTCTTTCCTGCATAACTTACACACGGTTTCCCTATGCTACATACCTATCCTGTTCATGTGCACCCTCATGGTGTCTGTAATGAGCACCATGATATTCCTGAGCTATGCTCTGAACAAGACGTCTGTCGCACCTCTAAGCCCTTCACGAAAATCTTTGCTTGAGAGGTGCTTCCTATGGGAATGCTCATGAATAATATCCCATCTTGCCTGGTGTTGCTTGTTAATCCAACTATTATTAGCAGACTCGGCCAACGACTGACAAATCGTTGAAGCCGGCTCGGGTTCGATAAACTCACATGCAGATTCCAATCCAGCCTGTCGGTTTGCCTCCTTGTTACCCACTTACGCCCCGGAATCCAGTGAAGAGTAACCCGGTTACGCAGAGACAGAAGATTGAGATTCACCCGTCAGTTCCAGACCATCTTGGACTGAATCATAGAACCAGCAAGTTCTTTGATTGCTGCCTGACTATCGCTATTAATATGAACTCAAATTCTCCCGAAAAAACAGTCATTAATGGTCATTACTTCAATCTGAAGTAATGTTGCTTACCCTCAGGGCAACCCCTGGGGGTGTTGCAACTTTCTTTATCCTGGTTTTCAGGCGGTACACGTGCTTGTCAGCACCAGTGCTTGACATTTTCTTCTTTTATGCTGATTTTAATGCACAAAAACTTGCTTAGTTAATATCTTTTACATGTTTTTAAAAATATGTTCAAAAGTTTCAAATTAAAAAAAAATTCACTGTCCAATTTTCGTTAAAATATGTGGAAAATTGCATGGTTTGTTTTCCAATTGAATTGTACACAAAAATCGCTTGATGGTTTTTTTAAAAAAGTTTAAAATATAAAATATGTTATTTGAAATACGTTCTCATCACGTCTTCGGGAAAACGTAATTTTGTTATGATTACAATTAAGTTTACCGCTACAATTATATGAAAACACGATGATGAACAATAGTAGGTAAAATATGTACGAAGTGTGTTAAGTGAATAATTTTGTAGTCATTTTTAAAACAAAAATATTTAATTAATAATTGAAATAAGAAACTTTCATTACAGAATAAAAAGAGTAATGAATAATATTTGAATCATTACGAAAATATGAAGATGTGTTTAATATAATCTTCATTAGTATTGTAATCGAATTAACGTAAAGGTTTTTCTAATGTATTTTAGCTTGAAATTAATTTTGTTATTATTTTTTTTTGGTTACGTTAATTCAAAGAAGTGTTATGTGTATAGTTCGTGTTTATTTTTTCACTGTCCAGTACATGAGGAAGATATTGTGATCGTGAAATAAAATTATTCTTGACATTTTTTTTGCATTTTTAATTCTTCAATTCCTCTCTGAGTCCAAAGTGATTTATATTTATGTGCGTGCGTGCGTGCGTGTACGTGCGCACGCGTGTGTATGGTCATCACTGTAGACTATCTTACCTGACGGAATTTGATGAAACGTTTTTTTTCTAAAAATTTACTGTAAAATTTCGTTTCCAGTTTTTGTAAGTGCCAAAGAAAACGATCGAGTCCTTATCGCTGAACGAAAATCTAATTTGGTGGTTATTAAACAGCGTTCTCATTATGTCGTTTCCATTCCATTTCTGTCGTACACGAATCTAGTCAGTAAAAATAGAAATCATTTTACGTTAAATAATTTGTGTATTTTTGCACAGTTATATTAAGGATTAAGTTACGCGTAAAGTTATTATTTACAGATCATAATAATGATATTGATACGATAATAATGGTATTTCGTTTATTATTATATTTTATAACTAGTTACACTAAAGAAATTATCATTTCGTTTTTCAAATATTATGTAAAAAATATTTCTTAATTTATAATCGTTATTGACACAAATATTCTGTATCAATCATTGTACTTTCACCGTATAACTAATGAAATTCGATTAAAAAAATATGAAGCGATTGTAATTACAAGCCGCTAACAGGAGTAATTAAAAAAGTTTTAATTGGTTTCAGATGGCGTAGTGTTAAATAATCAATGCGTTAATGAAACAAATTAATTACATTTTAAAGACGCTAAAAACTTTCACAGAATCGACAAACATATTTTATTCAGTTATTGATTTCACTTTTTAAAGACACACTTAGCACAGTGGTAATGCCTCTGGTTGGCACGTGGAAGGCCGGCATTCGTGTTCTCAGGAGCTTGAAATATTTTATGCTATTATGTGGGTTTTACACTGAAGAAAAATAATGTAAAAAATAAAATCTTTTTAAAAACACGCTTTTTCAATTCAATTATATAATGCACTAAAAAGTAAAAAATAAATTTTTCATGAGTCAGAGATTAAAATGTGGGTACAGATTAGATTAGTTAGAAATCATTGAAGAACATCCTTGTGAGTATTGTATATTGCTTTGTCATGCAAGTATGTAAAATTTCAAGTCGTTAGAAATCGATTACAAGATTTGAACATGAAACGTACAGTGGAAGCAAGTTAAGAAAAAGCGTGTAATAATAAATATGTTTTCGTTGACTTCAAAATAATCTCACTGTTAGACTATGCCTTATTTTATCCGTAGATTTGGTTAAAAAATCTTGGAACTAAAAATGAATAAAACTGTTTTACAAACATCTGTACTATACCTTAGAAGCAGAAAAACACATGAGTTTGTAGGCGTTATAAATAATATTAACAAGTTTATGACGCAATAATAGTTTGTTCATATATATAACTTTAACATTACTTCATCGCCTAATTGCCACCTATTTCAGAGTACGAGGAGTGTTCAGAAAGTAACGAGAATTTTTTAATTTCGCGGCCTTGGAGAGTCCGATTGTCAAACATTTTTTTAATTATGTTAGTATACATGCCATTGAAGTATGATAAAACTTTCAGCTGTTTTCATTGTTGACTTTGTCTGTGACAGCGACTAAGATTAGACGTGTTTTTATGAGCTCGGCGATTTTAGTTTGTTAAAAGAAATGGATCAAAGAATTTGTATCAAATATTGCGTAAAAAATGGAATAAAGTGTAACAAAGTGTGTGAAATGTTAACAAAGGCCTATGGTGAGTCTGCTATGAATAAAACAAGAGTTTACGAGTGGTATAAGCGTTTCCAAGAAGGCTGTGAAGACGTTGAAGTTGTCGAACGCCCTGGACGCCCCAGCACATCAAAAACCGATGAAAACGTGAAAAAAGTGAAAGAAATGGTTATGAACAATCGCCGAATCACAATTAGAGAGGTCGCAGATGATGTTGGCATATCGATTGGACCATTTCATGACATTGTTTCCAAAGTTTTGTGTATGAAACGAGTGGCAGCAAAATTCGTTAAAAAATTGTTGAATTTTCAACAAAAACAGCGGCGAATGGAAGTTGCTTAGGAGTCATTAAATAAAGTCAACGACGATGCACAATTACTGAAACGTATTATAACAGGTGACGAAACATGGGTTTACGGATATGACGTCGAAACTAAGCCTCAATCATCCCAGTGGAGGCATTCTGGCTCGCCAAGACCGAAAAAGGCTCGACAAGTGCGGTCGAACGTGAAGGTTATGCTCACTGTGTTCATCGATATTAATGGCATAGTGCATCATGAATTCCTGCTACTAGGTGAAACGGTCAATAAGGAGCACTACCTACAAGTTCAACGCCGTTTGTGTGAAGCAATCCGAAAAGAACGCCTATATCTGTGGAAAAACAATTCATAGCTTTTGCACCACAATAATGCACTAGCTCACACTTCATTGCTTGTTCGTGAATTTGTGGCCAAAAACAGTACTGTAACGATGCCCCAGCCTCCATATTCGCCAGACATGGCTCCGTGTGACTTTTTCCTATTTCCAAAAATAAAGAGATCCTTAAAGGGCCGTCGTTTTACAGCCGTAGATGACATTAAAAGCGCATCGCTGAAAGAACTGAAGGCTATCTCAAAGTTCGAGTTTGAGAAGTGTTTCGAGGATTGAAAGAAGCGCTGGCACAAGTGAATAATCTCCAATGGGGATTATTTTGAAGGCGACAACTTCAGCGTAGAAGAATAAATAAATATGTTGTTCAAAAAATTAAAATTCTCTTTACTTTCTGAACACACCTCGTATATCCTTTTACAACATTTATTAATATGATAAAAATATTTTAATAGGCGAATATTTTTACCTGTAAATAATACAAAGAATTCTGTCTACCGAAAAAATCTGTAACATTTTATCTTGTACTGTATTAACAATATTATCTATAATCAGAGTTAAAATTTATATTATTATTTTTTACCTTTAATATTTCAAAAAGTAATCCTAACCCAACAGAACTTTCCTCTGATTTGAATGAAATTTGAAACACAAAAATCGTAGTTGGGAAAAGTTTTTAAAGACAAAAAAATCACTAGAAATTATTTTGTTATAGATTATTTATATAATTTTTAATAGAAGCTATATTTAATCTTGAAACTACATCGTTCTGAGAAAGGTAGAGAAAATCCTACTTCTTAATGTTGAACCAATTTAGAGCAGCAGATCTTTAAGGCGATTAACGTAAGACCTACTAATGGAAACGTTATTTTGGAAGATGAATGTAATATATTACACATCTAAAATTTTCTTTAATAAATAATTTCTATTAAGTATCCTGTACCATCCATTTAAGTGCTGTTGTTGTTACTAAAATATACAAATTTAGTTAACATTTAAAACTAATATATATTTGAATATTATTATTTTTTTAAAAAACAAGAATGTCTGAAATATCTTCTACCACGTTGGAGGTAAAACAGCGATAAAGGTTTTCACATAAAGCGTTGTTTGATATTTTTGTCGTGTCGCTGTGGCAATTACTCAGTCACCCTTGAGAGGGGCGGGTTAGATGCGGCTACCAAGGTCAGGTTAAACAGCTACTTAGGAGGTTAAATTGTCCACCCTAACCTTTACTAACTGAGGTTAAGTTTTTTGTCTCGAGTAAAAAACATGAATTGTTATAAATAAATTAATCAATCAACTTATTTATTTTCATCTAACCGTAAGCACTGTATTAGTGCAATCCAACTAATTGACCGACAAAAACAGGAACAATTATTTATTTCAATTTACATCATCAAAAAAAAAAGTATACGTGTGGAACTCGGAGAGTTACCGACAGAAGCGAAGCTTTTGTTAATGATATCTTTAATGATTATATAATTAGTTCGAAGATATGTTTACAAATATCTTGTTTTGTTTAAATAAATAAATACATGATCCTAGCTTAGATATTATACTGTAGTTATAGTAAAAGATCTGTTATTTTACATTAATTTTTAACGATCAGATGATTTTATTGAACAGCTGGCTGATAGGCTAATAAGTTCAGGTTAGTTGTTAAAAACTAGCAAGAATAACAATAATTATTTTAAACGTGTATGTTAATTACGAATCTATTATGTTATAGCCGCCTCGATGGCCTAGTTGATAGCGTACTGGGCTTTCACCCCGAGGACCCGGGTTCGATTCCCGGCCAGGGCTTCGTATTTTCATATGCTATAAATCATCCCATCGTCTGAATTAGGCCAAGTGTGAACAATATTCGAACGTTAAACACAAAAAAAAAAAACAATTAGCCTATTCCCCTTTTCAGAAAATGATTTCGAAGCTATTTACAAAAAGAACTGTAAAATCGACCTAAATATACCAAAATCGGTACATCAGATTTGTTTTAAAATTTAGTCAGAAAAAAGTGATCATTTCAAGGTCTTGGTCCGGGTCTTACCACGATGACTGCACCAATAGCTGAATGTATTATAAACGTTTTTCAACGTGCACGTGTTCTTCACCTGAAGAAAAATACCGAAACCAAAGCAAGACAATGTTTACATATAGCACGCGTGTAGGAGCCTACTGTTATCGAAAGAGACAGAAGTAGAGAGACGGAATTCGTTTTCTCCTTCGTTCCATATTTCCGTTACATTCATCCGTTCGTCAGACTTTTTTTCTTTTAACTCCTCCCGCAAATCTAACATTAAAAGCTCCGTTTCAAAAAAAATGTTTTATTATAATCTTGTAAACTCGTTAGAACATAAATTTGATGCTAAGGGTTATGTTAAAATACTAAGATTGAAAACTGAAAGAGACGCCTAAAGGTAAGTTGTCGAAGGCACGACTGTTCAATGAGTCTGCGACGAGTCATGCGGCTTCAGCATTTCAAACCCTGGCGGACACGAGCCTTTTGCAACAGTCGTAACGGTGTTAAAAAAAAATAGCCGCATGACACTCTAGCGTAGTATGTGTCGATGTGGCAGATAAATTCTTCCTAAATATTTTAAAGAAAGGCGAAGGGGATGTCGAAATAGTTTTAACGTTGTTTTCGTAACAGAAATAATGTCTTTTCAATAGAGACTATTCGATTTTTATTTGTAATGTTGACGAAAATAATTTACACTCCATCAGTATAAATATGAACTTAACCTAAATTAAACATATTAAATAATAAAATGATACACAACCCGGTACTAAATGTTAGTTGGCCTGGAACAACAACTATTGACACAATACTGCTCACTTTTGACAGTTGTTTAGGTACTAGTAAAGTATCAATACTTTCTTTTTCGTTATCGAATACTTTTTCTACCGATACTTTTAGTCTAATATCTACTTAGTATTGGAAAAAAGTACTTGTATCATAAGCGTAAAAAGAATCTTACTAGCAAAATGGCAAATCAATCAAAACCAATTAGTATTATGCGATATATTTACTCTTTATTAGATATTTTTTTTTCGTAATAAGATGTTGAAAATATATAGCTCTAAGGTAATTTTAAGGCTTATTAGTCTGTAAGATTGTAATGCTATTCCTGTACTTTTATTGCATCTAAAAATATTAACAGCTTGTTCTTAACCTTTTAATCTTTTAATTGTTTTGAAAATTTTCATTTTGCTCAATTTGGTCAGTTTATCTTTTATTTTTGTACATTTATTGAAGTACTAGTGTATGTGTGTATTTATTTATTTTATTATTTTATTTATTTATTTTGTGTATGTGTGTATTGAACCCTTTTCCTACACGTAGACTATAGAGTACTCAATATCCAATAGTGGCATATAACTTGTTTGTTTTGAAATTAAATAAAAAGTCTTTTTTTCTAATATCATAAGAATTCAATACGTTCTAGAATCGATACTACTCTTCCGATACTTTAATGGTGTTGATATTTTCCTTTTGATATGAATATTTTTAATTGTTTTGAAAATTTTCATTTTGCTCAATTTGGTCAGTTTATCTTTTATTTTTGTACATTTATTGATGTACTCGTGTATGTGTGTATTTATTTATTTTATTATTTTATTTATTTATTTTGTGTATGTGTGTATTGAACCCTTTTCCTACACATAGACTATAGAGTACTCAATATCCAATAGTGGCATATAACTTGTTTGTTTTGAAATGAAATAAAAAGTGTCTTTATTTTAATATTATAAAAATTCGATACCTTCTAGAATCGATACTTTTCTTCCGATACTTTACTGATATTTTTCATTTGCTATCGATACTTGATAATTTAGTAGTATCGAAATAACCCTGCTGACTCTACTGTAACAATATTTTAACGAATGCGTCATACATTTTGTGTTGCAGCTAAAACCAATTTACGCATGCGTCAAACCTGCAACGCCGGTAGTACAGCGGATGTTTCCCCTTCTCCCATTGAATTGTTGCTCCTTAGACAACGCACCTTAAAGGTAATGCAATGAGCTTTCAAAACATGAAAACTAAAACTTTCTATGATTTTACAAGAAGTTTTAAAAATTAAAAAAAGGTAAAACAAACATATTTATTGTACACAATAATATATATATATATATATATATATATATATATATATATATATATATATATATATATATATATATATATATATATATATATATATATATATATATATATATATATATATAGCAGATAGCAGAAGAAGAAGGCTTCGGTTCTATGGACACATCAGTAGACTCCCAACAACGAGACTTGCCAACAGAATCCTTATGTATATACAAGGTGTCAAATCAACAACGTCGTGGATCGCACAAGTCAGAATAGACCTACATGACGCAGGAATAGACTCAACAGATGTTGAAGACAGGCGCGCATACAGGAGAAAGATGTTCGGTTGGAAGGTCCCAGAGAATGAAATCCCAAAGAGAGCAGGGGTAAAATGGACGGAGGAGCGGAAGAGGATCCATGGGGACAGGATGAGGGAGGTGTGGAAGATTAGAAGTAACAAGACATGAGATGAGTCGGAGTGCTTTGCGTGATCCAACAGGGTCTATGCGCAGATAATAATAATAATAATAATATATATATATATATATATATATATATATATATATATATATATATATATATATATACACACACACAATATTACTAACAACTTAAAAAGTAATCTAGAAGTTAGGATCAGCTCTCATTCAAATATTCCGAGTTTGGGACTTACCGAGATACTAATTCCAATTGCGTATTTTCCAATGAAAGCCGCTTAAAAAGTTACATTGACATAAAGTCAACCATTGTAAAGTTTTAATTTGTTGTACTCAAATATAAAGTGGGCATTTTAGGAAATGCAACTTGTCCAGCTTATGTAACCAACTGTACTTTCAACTATATATATTTTATTCAATTTGTTAAGTGCTTAAAAGATTTGTTGCTGCATTTAGTTCGATATTTTAAAGTTTTAATTTTCCGCTTCCCCGGTTAGCTCCCATCTCTTGGATTAAAGTTTTTTTTATTTTATGACGTATCTACTTAAAAATAAGTAAGTACCGCCTCGCAGTCAAGTTCGCTTATATGATTAGCGGCAAACCAGGAATATTGTAAATTTAATGCCATCAAATTAAACTTAGGCTAGACCATTATTTTTGGTAACGTGTGCGCGCGCGTGCGTGTGTGTATGTATGTGTGTTTGTGTTTGCGTATGTGTGTGTGTGTGTGTGTGTGTTTGTGTTTTGTGTGTGTGTGTGTGTTTGTGTTTGTCTGTGTGCATATGTGTAGTGTGTGTATTTGTGTTTGTCTGTGTGCGTATGTGTAATGTGTGTGTGTGTGTGTGTGTGTGTGTGTGTGTGTGTGTGTGTGTGTGTGTGTGTGTGTGTGTGTGTGTGTGTGTGTGTGTGTGTGTGTGTGTGTGTGTGTGTGTGTGTGTGTGTGTGTGTGTGTGTGTGTGTGTGTGTGTGTGTGTGTGTGTGTAAGATAGGTAAATAGATAGATAGATAGATAGATAGATAGATAGATAGATAGATAGATAGATAGATAGATAGATAGATAGATAGATAGATAGATAGATAGATAGATAGATAGATAGAGATAGATAGATAGATAGATAGATAGAAGAGAATAGAGAATAGAATAGAATAGATAGAATAGAATAGATAGATAGATAGATAGATAGATAGATAGATAGATAGATAGATAGATAGATAGATAGATAGATAGATAGATAGATAGATAGATAGATAGATAGATAGATAGATAGATAGATAGATAGATAGATAGATAGATAGATAGATAGATAGATAGATAGATAGATAGATAGATAGATAGATAGATAGATAGATAGATAGATAGATAGATAGATAGATAGATAGATAGAGGCAGGCAGGCAGGCAGGCAGGCAGGCAGGCAGGCAGGCAGGCAGGCAGGCAGGCAGGCAGGCAGGCAGGCAGGCAGGCTATGGCAGGCAGGCATGGCAGTGCTAGGCAGGCAGGCAGGCAGGGCAGGCAGGCAGGCATGGCATGGCAGTGGCAGGGCAGGCAGGCAGGCGCAGGCGTTAGGCTATATGCTGGGCAGGCAGTGCATGTTGGCGCAGGCAGGTTGGCGCTGGCGCAGGCGGCAGGCAGCTATGGCGGCGCAGGCAGGCAGGCAGCGTAAGGCGCTGGCGCAGGCGTTGGCAGGCATGGCGCATGCTGCGCAGCGCAGGCAGGCATGGCGCGCTGGCGCAGGCGGCAGGCGTTATGCTATGTATAGGCTGGCAGGCAGGCAGGCAGGCAGGCAGGCAGGCAGGCATGCTAGGCGTTGGCGCTGGCGCAGGCGCTGGCGCGCGCTGGCGCAGGCAGGCTGGCGGTGTTATATGGCAGGCAGTTATATGCAGGCAGGCAGGCATGGCAGGCATGCTATAAGAGTGCAGCGCAGGCAGGCAGGCAGGCAGGGCAGCAGGCAGGCAGGCAGCAGGCAGGCAGGCAGGCAGTGCAGGCAGGCAGGCAGGCAGGCAGGCATGGCAGGCAGGCAGGCATGCAGGCAGGCAGGCAGGGCAGGCAGGCAGGCAGGCAGGCAGGCAGGCAGGCATGCAGGCAGGCAGGCAGGCAGGCAGGCAGGCAGCATGCAGGCAGGCAGGCAGGCAGGCAGGCAGGCAGGCAGGCAGGCAGGCAGGCAGGCAGGTGCAGGCAGGGGCAGGCAGGCAGGCAGGCAGGCAGGCAGGCTATGGCAGGCAGGCAGGCAGGTGGTAAGGCAGGCAGGCAGGCAGGCAGGCAGGCAGGCATGCTAAGGCAGGCAGGCAGGCAGGCAGGCAGGCAGGCAGGCAGGCAGGCAGGCAGGCAGGCAGGCAGTGGCAGGCATGGCAGGCAGGCAGGCAGGCAGGCAGGCAGGCAGGCAGGCAGGCAGGCAGGTAGCAGGCAGGCAGGCAGGCAGGCAGGCAGCAGGCAGTGCAGGCAGGCAGGCAGGCAGGCATGCAGGCAGGCAGGCAGGCAGGCAGGCAGGCAGGCAGCAGGCAGGCAGGCAGGCAGGCAGGCAGGCAGGCAGGCAGGCAGGCAGGCAGGCAGGCAGGCAGGCAGGCAGGCAGGCAGGCAGGCAGGCAGTGCAGGCAGGCAGGCAGGCAGGCAGGCAGGCAGGCAGGCAGGCAGGCAGGCAGGCAGGCAGGCAGGCAGGCAGGCAGGCAGGCAGGCAGGCAGGCAGGCAGGCAGGCAGGCAGGCAGGCAGGCAGGCAGGCAGGCAGGCAGGCAGGCAGGCAGGCAGGCAGGCAGGCAGGCAGGCAGGCAGGCAGGCAGGCAGGCAGGCAGGCAGGCAGGCAGGCAGGCAGGCAGGCAGGCAGGCAGGCAGGCAGGGCAGGCAGGCAGGCAGGCAGGCAGGCAGGCAGGCAGGCAGGCAGGCAGATGAATGAATGCTAAGGCAGGCAGATATTGGAGGCATATGCAGGAATGGCAGAATGGGCATGGGATAGGATGGGAGGCATGCTATGCAGGCAGGCAGGCAGCAGGCAGGCAGGATGGCAGGCAGGATGCTGGTGTTATGGGCAGGCAGGCAGGGATGGGCAGGCAGGCGGTGGGTGGGTGGGTGGGTGGGTGGGTGGGTGGTGGGTGGGTGGGTGGGTGGGTGGGTGGGTGGGTGGGTGGGTGGGTGGGTGGGTGGGTGGGTGGGTGGGGTGGGTGGGTGGGTGGGTGGGTGGGTGGTGGGTAGGTGGGTGGGTGGAGTGGTGGGTGGGTGGGTGGGTGGGTGGGTGGGTGGGTGGAGTGGGTGGGTGGGTGGGTGGGTGGGTGGAGTGGAGTGGGTGGGTGGGTGGGTGGGTGGGTGGGTGGGTGGAGTGGGTGGGTGGGTGGGTGGGTGGGTGAGTGGGTGGGTGGGTGGGTGGGTGGAGTGGGTGGGTGGGTGGGTGGAGTGGAGTGGGTGGGTGGGTGGGTGGGTGGGTGGGTGGGTGGGTGGAGTGGGTGGGTGGGTGGGTGGGTGGGTGGGTGGGTGGGTGGGTGGGTGGGTGGGGTGGGTGGGTGGGTGGGTGGGTGGGTGGGTGGGTGGGTGGGTGGGTGGGTGGGTGGGTGGGTGGGTGGGTGGAGTGGGTGGGTGGAGTGGGTGGGTGGGGTGGGTGGGTGGGTGGGTGGGTGGGGGTGGGTGGGTGGGTGGGTGGGTGGGTGGGTGGGTGGGTGGGTGGTGGGTGGGTGGAGTGGGTGGGTGGGTGGGTGGAGTGGGTGGGTGGGTGGGTGGGTGGGTGAGGGTGGGTGGGTGGGGAGTGTGGGTGGGTGGGTGGGTGGGTGGGTGGGTGGGTGGGTGGAGTGGGTAGGTGGAGTGATGGGTGGGTGGGTGGGTGGGTGGGTGGGTGGGTGGGTGGGTGAGTGGGTGGGTGGGTGGAGTGGGTGGGTGGAGTGGGTGGGTGGGTGGGTGGGTGGGTGGTGGGTGGGTGGGTGGGTGGAGTGGGTGGGTGGGTGGGTGGGTGGGTGGGTGGGTGTGGTGGGTGGGTGGGTGGGTGGGGTGGGTGGGTGGGTGGGTGGGTGGGTGGGTGGGTGGGAGTGGGTGGTGGGTGGTGGAGTGGTGGGTGGGTGGGTGGGTGGGTGGGTGGAGTGGGTGGGTGGGTGAGTGGGTGGGTGGAGGTGGAGTAGTGGGTGGGTGGGTGGGTGTGGTGGGTGGAGTGGGTGGAGTGATGGGTGATGGTGGGTGCGGTGGGTGGAGTGGGTGTGGGGATGGGTGGAGTGGGTGAGTGGGTGGGTGGGTGGGTGGAGTGGGTGGGTGGAGGGTGGGGTGGGTGGGTGGGTGGGTGGGTGGGTGGGTGGGGTGGGTGGTGGGTGGGTGGGTGGTGGGGTGGGTGGGTGGGGGTGGGTGGGTGGGTGTGGGTGGTGGTGGGGTGGTGGGTGGGTGGGTGGAGTGGGTGGGTGGGTGGGTGGGTGGGTGGGTGGAGTGGGTGGGGTGGGTGGGTGGAGTGGGTGGGTGGGGTGGGTGGGTGGGTGGGTGGAGTGGGTGGGTGGGTGGGTGGGTGGGTGGGGTGGGTGGGGTGGGTGGGTGGTGGGTGGGTGTGGTGGTGGGTGGGTGGGTGGGTGGGTGGGTGGGTGGGTGGGTGGTGGGTGGGTGGGTGGGTGGGTGGGTGGGTGGGTGGGTGGGTGGGTGGGTGGGTGGGTGGGTGGGTGGGTGGGTGGGGGTGGGTGGTGGGTGGGTGGGTGGGTGGGTGGGTGGGTGGGTGGGTGGGTGGGTGGGTGGGTGGTGGGTGGGTGGGGGGTGGGTGGGTGGGTGGGTGGGTGGGTGGGTGGGTGGGTGGGTGGGTGGGTGGGTGGGTGGGTGGGTGGGTGGGTGGGTGGGTGGGTGGTGGGTGGAGTGGGTGGAGTGGGTGGGTGGGTGTGGGTGGGTGGGTGGGTGGGTGGGTGGGTGGGTGGGTGGGTGGGTGGGTGGGTGGGTGGGTGGGTGGGTGGGTGGGTGGGTGGGTGGGTGGGTGGGTGGGTGGTGGTGGGTGGGTGGGTGGGTGGGTGGGTGGGTGGGTGGGTGGGTGGGTGGGTGGGTGGGTGGGTGGGTGGGTGGGTGGGTGGGTGGGTGGGTGGGTGGGTGGGTGGGTGGGTGGGTGGGTGGGTGGGTGGGTGGGTGGGTGGGTGGGTGGGTGGGTGGAGTGGGTGGGTGGGTGGGTGGGTGGGTGGGTGGGTGGGTGGGTGGGTGGGTGGGTGGGTGGGTGGGTGGGTGGGTGGGTGGGTGGGTGGAGTGGTGGGTGGGTGGGTGGGTGGGTGGGTGGGTGGGTGGGTGGGTGGGTGGGGTGGGTGGGTGGGGTGGGTGGGTGGGTGGGTGGGTGGGTGGGTGGGTGGGTGGGTGGGTGGGTGGGTGGGTGGGTGGGTGTAGGTAGGTAGGTAGGTAGGTAGGTAGGTAGGTACAGGTAGGTAGGTAGATAGATAGATAGATAGATAGATAGATAGATAGATAGATAGAGAGAGAGAGAGAGAGAGAGAGAGAGAGAGAGAGAGAGAGAGAGAGAGAGAGATGTTTCAATTTTTACAAATCTGATATGTAAGATTAGTTTTAATTTTGCAAAAACTTTTTTCTAACTTCCTTTTTGGCAAAGTTTTAACTGAAATTTTATCATAATCGCTGTAACCATTATGATAAAATTTGGGTAAAATGTAGTCTGTTGAGACACAGTTTTGTTTGTAAGAAATTTATAAACTTAACAAAAACTCGAGGGTCGAAGTGGCTGAGGCAACGATCAGTGTGCTGCATGTCAGAAGTTTGCACCTTGAGGTCGAGGTCGTGGTTTCGATTCTTGTAGTTACTGCCGTAAGGTTACCCAATAACGAAATTTCTCCTCCTTGTTTTTTTTTTTTTTTTTTTTTTTTTTGTTTTTAACGTCCGACTATTGTGCACACTTGGGCTAATGCAGACGATGGGATGATTTATAGCGTATGAAAATGCCAAGCCCTCGCCGGGAATCGAACCCGGGCCCTCGGGGTGAAAGGCTAGTACGCTATCCCTAGGCCACCAAGGCTGCTAGTGTTAGTCTTATTAGCAACACATATCGACGATAAGCAAAAAAAGTAATCCCTAAAACAATTTTTTTATTTTAACTTTTATTTGATATTCCTATTTCACACAAGTAATAAAAATTAAAATCATCAAATACTTGCCCCTTGATCTAAAAATTACGAAAAACAAACCTGTCAGCCGTCATAGTAAATTTCTTTAATTTGAATAATTTTGGAAATTCAAAATTATAATTTATACAATTTTTAAAACTGATTACAATGACGTAAAAATGGAATATAAAAAATTAATAAAAGAATAGAAATGTTTAAATATCTGAAATAACCTCCATTTTAAAACTGTTGTACGAATAGCCCATTTGCTAATGGAATAATTAGCTAAAATATATTAGAAAATAACAAGCATATAATACACAAAAACTATTATAAATTAAACATATTTTTTTTATAAAAAAATAATATTATTATTTGCTAATTATAATTTTTATTTCTGTAAATTACATTCATTGCCATTTCAAAATGCATTATATTTGTTTAAAATATCGCATTGTTTTAAAAGGAAAAATAGTTTTGTTTTAATATATATTACTATTTACTTTAAAAATTAATAAGTGACGAGATACAAAAATATTGAATACAAAACCCGATGTTTTTTGTTAAACTAGTAGGTCGATTGTTTCACTTTCACGGTCACAGATCGAACAGATCACGTAGGCCTAAACGTTATTAAATACTGCCCTTATCTAGAGTTCTAATTTAAAAGGAATAGGGTAAAGATGCTGCGGGACAGAATGAAACACGTTCACCGTTCAGTGTTATAGAACATTCCTTTGAAATGGATTGTACCTTGAACAAGGCTGCAGGACTTCTTACAAAACATAAAGGAGAGGTTTTGCTTCTGCTGTCATTTAGTATCTATACAATGTAAATGTTAAAACATTCTCTCTCTCTCTCTCTCTCTCTATCTATCTATATATATATATATATATATATATATATATATATATATATATATATATATATATATATATAGAGAGAGAGAGAGAGAGAGAGAGAGAGAAGAGAGACAGACAGACAGACAGAGAAAGAATTTAACGACCCCTTAAAAAGTGATCGAGAGTTCATGATCTCATTTCAAGGTACTTGGTCTGAGTCTTACCATGATGGCTGCGCCATTACTTTATTTATCTGTTTTAAATCGACAAAAAAATATGATCAATTATGTAAAGTGTATAGAAAATTTCATGAAAATTTACACTGTATATATTCCGGACAAATTAAATTATTTTACAGGTTATAGATTACGAGTTATACTGAAAGGATAATAATATTATATTATCGTATTACCAAAATTGATACACATTCAATGTTCAGTTATTCCGTTTTCAGGCGTTTCAATATATATATGTATAAATGTGTGTGTGTGTGTGTGTGTGTGTGTGTGTGTGTGTGTGTGTGTTGTGTGTGTGTGTGTGTGTGTGCGCGCGCGTGTGCGTGCGTGTATTGAGAGGATTTAGACATCCCTCGCTGTACCCGAGGCTAACAAACACTTACACTTACGACTTTAACACTTTACACTCACACTTATATCTATCTAGGAGGGCGATAATATCCTCAATGTGCTTTTCGCCTTAAAGTAAAAAAAAATTGTGTGTGTGTGTGTGTGTGCGCGCGCGTGTGTGTGTTGCATGATAAAAGTACAAATGTCTTATCACGCACTTGCGTTCGCAATTTTGATCCGATTTGACTCAAACTGGACAAAAAAATTAACTGTGTTAATAGCTTGTAAAAATTTGTAAACCGGAAAAATTCATTTAACAGTTTCAAAATGGCGGCCCAAAACACTAACTTTTGGTCTTAAAAGTTTTGAAAATTCGAGTTCACATCGTAATCAACATTTAAATCTGCACAAATCAGCATCTTTGACTTTTAAAATACCGTAAAATTTCATTTTTTTGACGGCAGTCAGGTTTCATTTTCTGATTTTGAAAGTAATTTGAAATTTTATGTAGATGCTGATAATGATGGTAAAATTAGAATTTACGAAATTGTAGGATTAAGAAACATACTTTTGAAAATTGGCTTTTATCACGTCAGCTTTGATTTCAGCTTTAGGTAATTATTTCCTAAGTTCAGTCTTGAAATAGAAGCAATATTTGCTTAATTATAGCATGAATTAGTGTAATACAGCTATAAATAGACAACACCGGCAGAAGCTTAGTGTTATCTATGGTCTACTTGAAATTATGTAGTTATCTCTAATATTCATAGATCATTCGATTTTGTATTTTTTAAATTTATTTAACATAACTTCTATATTTTGTATTAGTACGTAACAAAACACATTTCAGCTAGCAAAAAATATAAAGAAATATTGTTTTTAAAAATTGTTACTTAATGGCTGAATATTTGGTCTTTATTCGTATATTTTCCATTGTTTGTCTATATGAAAATATTACACGATGTTCACCTCACAAATCTAAACATGCTACTAAAAAAGTCTAGATTTCTAGAACAATTTTAAAATATTTAAAACTGAGAAGACATACGCAGGGTGGTTTTCCTGAGTAGTAAACATGAAATAAAATTAAGAATAGGGAGTGATCGTTAAACCTTAAGGCACAAAAAGAAATGAAAACAGAAAAGGTAACGAATAGCTGATACAAATGTACAATAATAATAAATATAAAAATAATATCAGGAGCGTAAAATTAATGACGTCATTTTATATGGAAATATCTGACAGCCTTTGAGGTCTGTTTGTCGTGTATATGTGCGCATATCGTTGGACATTGAATTAGTTGTCTGATTTTGACGAAAAAAATAAATGTACGTTTTGGGTAAAAACTCTTTTTTTAAATATTTTGTATTAACTGTCTAACCTAATCCTGTAGGTTTCCTTTACTGTCTATTCCAATCAAAATTCTATTAATCGTTATAATTATCAAAATGATTTCATTCAATTTTATTGAAAAAATGAAGGTTCGTAGATAAACTGTAATGACAGAATATTACCACAGAAGGATATATTTATTGTACTAGTAGTACAAAGAACGGCAGACCTCGTATTCTCCATTAATATGCAGACCGCTTCATGACAGCGCTCCTAATTTCCAACAATTCAACCGGCGACCGTAATATTTACAAAAAAGTTTATTGGACAAACTTTATTATATTATGCTGTTTCTCCAGGAAGCAGTAAACATTTTGATAGGATTTTCCGCCCATCCAACATTACAGGAAATGACCAGCCACTAACACTCAACGATAAATCAAAGCACTTCATTTTGAAAAGGAATTAAATGTGAAAAATGTTACACATACGTCTTTCGCACTTTATACATGATACCTTCATGAAACATTTGCCAGTGCGTTTTGTCCAAAACTGACTAACTCGTCATCTTTAAATCAGGGATTGCCATTTTGCAAAAGGAATTAAACGGGGAAAATTCTTACACCTGTATCATTTGGGCTTTTTAAAAAGTATCCGCATTTAAAATTTCAAAAAAATCGGTCGTTGTGTTTGGCTGTTAGCCAAAACTCTGCGTAAACCTTAGAGTCTATCTTTAAGAAGCGAACGAGAAAAAATCTTACGCATAGTCGTTTTAGCTCTATACAAGGTACCCCTTTAAAAATTTCAAAACAATCGGTCAGTGTGTTTGGTCTGAACTGCGTAACATACAAACACGCAAAGCAAATGTCAGAGGGTCGAATTGACACAGAAACCTCGCTTTTTCTTGGTCAATTGTTTTTATTTTTTAAATTTAAATTTATGATATTTAAGTATGGTACATTAAATCGAGTTATGAATACTTTTGTTCATAATGAACCTGTGTTTCCCGCAGAGGTGCAGACTAGCTGCACCTATTGAGAGGATTTAGACTTCCCTCGCGGTACCCGAGTCTACACATTACACCTACGACACCACACTTACGACTGTAACACTTTACACTCACACTTAAATTTAGAGAGGCGATAATAGCCTCAATGTGCTTCTCATCTTTAAAAAAATGTGTTTTGAAATAGTATTGACCGATCGATTCACTTTTTGTCCGTAACTGATTTGTTTTTCTATAACGCGATTAAGTTGTCTAAATTGTAGTTTTTACAGTAATAATTGTCATGTGTAAATGCTTATTCAATCGCAAAAAATTACCTGAAACGAAAGGAAAGAATATTAATTTGAAATTGGCAATAACAGAAATGCCATCACGAAGCTCAGAAAATAGAAGTGATAAATCACCTTTACAATCCTCTTCAGAAATATATGATATCGCCTGAGTTTTAAGTACCAGTCTTTACTGCCATTATACTTCCTTCAAACTTCACGAAACTCATCTATAAATTATTCTTAATATTCTGTAAAATATAGAAATTTAACTACAACAAAGAAATTCTTGCATTACTGGTTCAAGATTATTTTACAGAGTAAATTGCAGGTAATTTTCCTTTTGATTTTACAATAATCTTAATCGTTCATATTGAATTAATATTATCATTAACAAATTCTCAGTGGAAAAAAGTATTTGCACTTTCATTATGGTAAGACCCAAACCTCAGATCTTAAAATGAGCCCTAAAGCTCATTCACCTTTTTGAATCACCTCTAGATTCAAGCTCTAAAGCTTCATCTCTAGATCACTTTTCGAGTTAAATTTATAAAAAATCATACTTTTAAAATTTATAAAACATATTTAATTCTGGCGAATATACGCTGTAAAACTGATGAATATTGTGCCCACTGTATATAGAGGCACAATACAGAGGCCTATATCTCCTCTCTCTCTCTCTCTCTCTCTCTCTCTCTCTCTCTCTCTCTCTCTCTCTCTCTCTCTCTCTCACACACACACACAAACACACACACACACACGCATGAGGGCACATACACATTTGTATATATATATATATATATATATATATATATATATATATATATATATAAGCCTCAACGGTGGCCTAGTTGATAGCGTGCTAGGCTTTCACCCCGAGGACCGGGTTCGATTCCCGGCAAGGGCTTGGCATTTTCATACGCTATAAATCATCCCATTGTCTGCATTAGCCCAAGTGTGCACAATAGTCGGACGTTAAACACAATATATATATATATATATATATATATATATATATGTGTGTGTGTGTGTGTGTGTGTGTGTGTGTGTGTGTGTGTGTGTGTGTGTGTGTGTGTGTGTGTGTGTGTGTATAATTTTCCCTTCCAAATAAAAATTGTTATCTGTTGAGATATTTTCACAAAGAGGTTATTTTGAATTTAACAGTCTAAAGATAAGTACTGTGGAGGTGGCTGACCCTTCACACCAACGCTTTACCTCAAAATCGATATTTTTCTCAATTCGTTGTATCATCGAAAGAAAAGAAAATAGGTATTTATTTGTGATCTTTATCAATGGAGTTAGTCTCCGCAAGATTTAAAATTTCCCCATGGACACTCTTAACCTCCGAATACTCCCTCAACCGACCCAATGACCACCTAGCATGGATCACGTGTAAATATTATTCTCTATAAGAAAGGAGCCATAGAGTATACAAAATGTCAACACGTATAACGGAGTCAAAAGGGAAGGGCGAATAAAATAACTTCTCTTGAAAGTTTTTGTATGTACCAGTGGGACATAAATTACGCTTTTTCATTGTCTTCATGACTACCCTCAATTCTAAAAATTACCCGCAAATCGGGTATTTACCTGCCAGTTGGCAACATTGTTTATACTACTATCATTAGTTTATTACAAGCAACAAGCAAATTTCTTTATTTAGATAAGGAAATATCAACAACAAGGAAATACAAACAACAAATATCACCATTTATTTTTCTCGGGTTCATAGCAGTTGTGCACTCTACAGAGTCACCGGTCGAAATCGGAGGATGCGCACCAGGTTTTTAGTACACTGTTTCTGACTCTACTAATCAGCAGGAGAAGAGCTACCTTATCAGCAGACTAAAATTTCTCTTAGACCCGTTGTCCATTTCACCGAGGAATATTCGAATGTGTTCAGACGTTTTAAGAGAGTATCGCTGAACCAACCGGAGCTTCCGGCACTTTAGAACTATGTGATAGTGGAGGTAGAGTTCTGCGTTTCAACATTTCTTGTTGCATTTGACAAAACACTTTTCTAAAACTGTAAGGTCAGCGTTCCGAAAAGAAGGTTTATTTAGGACTGTAAAATGGAAGTTGAAAATATCTTGAATGTTATTTTGTTAAAGTCGAAAAGAAAACACAAATATTGTACGAAATTTGTTTTGCATTCAAGAGACATATGTCATGATTATAAAATTTGATGAGACATTTACAATTTTCTCACTTCGGAACGATAAGTGATCAGTTTTTGGAAGTGCACAATTAATCAAGGGAAAACATTAAAAAATATTCCACTTATTGCAGATTAGTCAAAACAGATGAGAAGTTATTCGTACGTCTACAGTAAAAAAGGCAACTCTTATAATAATGAAATTACTGAAAAAACGTCTTGTCATTTCGATACGCGAAAATCTGGTCTTAACCTGGGGTTAAGGTAACCAGTGGATGAGGAGCGGTGGTGTTTTAAAAACTGGCTCTGTAAGCAACCCCAAAGAAAACTCATTGGCCTCTTCGACACTGCCAGGCTTTCTCGTCTCGTTCCCACTGGACTGGACAGCGTTATAATTGTAATCCAGTATGTTGAGTATAATGATCTGCCTTCCCTAGCTTCGTCAATTCTACTTTTATTAACGCGTTTCGGAGAACCTCCATCTTCAAAAACTATATCTATACAGTATAGATATAGTTTTTGAAGATGGAGGTTCTCCGAAATGCGTCAACAAAAGTAGAATTGACGAAGCTAGGGAAGGCAGATCATTATACTCAACATAGTGACAATAATCCTAGCAAAAAAGAAGAAGAATATCAAAAGAATTTCAATTGTAATACACTATATCAGATTTTCGCATTTCACACGCCTTAATTCACATTTCAATTCCTTCTGTAAACTGGACAAAGGGCATTATTCTTGTACTACCTCTGAATACAAAAACAAAGGGAATTTATTAAAATATGATCTTAATGGCGCAAGAGGAAGAAAACGATGCCCGATGAACAGAGTGTTGACGTGTTGCTGGTATCCAAACTTTTAGTAAAGATTTAATATCTACAGGACGGCTGTTATCTCCTTTCTGCATCTATAACATGAATTAACAGAGGAGGAGTGGTCCTCAGGGTAGTACAGGGGGGGGAAAAGAACGATAGAGAATTGAGGTCCTTACTTCCAGTATTTCAGTAAAAACAAAAGGCACCTTAGTAGTAATACTTGGCATGGTTAGAGGAGCACGAAAACCCAACGTGGCCGAAGTGAATTAGAGATGTGAGCAGAACCATTTCCTTATTAAAAAAGAAAATGTCGAGAAAATACTAATTAACAGATGTTTCAATTATACTGTTAAGAAATTTTAAACAGTTAATAAAATAAAACGAAATAATCTTTTAATTACTGCGAATTAAAAAAAAGAGATAGATTTTTATTAGCTTAAAAGAAAGAGTGCTAGAAAAAAAGTAATTGCCCTTTGTCCCTTTGTATTCCGATCAAGCAGTAACTTTTGCTTCAACGCTTTGTCTGTATCTCGACATTTAGACATCAAAGAACAGAGAACTCAAGTTTTTTTCTAACCTGTTTCCTTTATATTGCAGGTCTATAATAATGAAAAAACCAGTAAGAAAATTAAAGACACATTAAAGTGATTCATTAATCAGAAGTAATTATTCTCTTAGTAAAGTTCGAACTATTCTAGAAAAATATTTATTTTAATATTGAAGCGAAAATATATTTAAATGCTAATATGATTTTAGTTAATTTATATACATGCAAGGCGTATTTAGGAATATTGATTTGTTTGGTGCGAAATGTACGCCTACTACTATCAAATATATGTAACTAAATGTTTACAAAAATCAAGTTATAAAAACATTATTTTTTTAACAAAACAAATTTAATATAATAATAATAATATCTATATAAAGACATTAAATGTTACCTTAAAAGACCTCTCTTGTAATCGTGAAAAAGTGTATCTGATGATTGTTATTTAAATTCGCCTTTAAGTCTAATTTTTTGTTCGAAATATGGGTTTTGTAGGGATTTTTGCAATTTCTGTGCACATAGTTGACAATATAACGCATTTATTTATTTCGTTTAAATTTAGCTTGCATATATTTCGGAATCATTTAAAAAACAAGTAATATAAAAAAATGTAAAGTCAATTCCTACTTATGTCAACAATTTTTTTATATTCTTCTGCTAAATATCTTACATAAGAGAAATTTTTATCCCTTATAAAACTTAAATGAATTAATTAAATTAAATTAATGAATTAATAATTGAAAAAAAACTGTATTAACATTAAGTGTCATCCACTATTACTTTAAAAAATGTATTTGAATTTAAGTGGATGAATAGAAAGTATTTTATTAACGATTGAAATATATATAGGGAGAGTGTGAACTAATAGTAGCAATTGAAAAAAATGTGTATCAAATGGATCTAACGTAGTATTTGCGTAACCAAAAAAATTAGTGCCCCGAAAAACCAGAAAATAACCGGAAAAGATTAATATTTTTAACTCTTAACCGCTGTTGGGGATAATTTTTATTAACGAACTTTTTTGAACTGACAATTTTTAATCTTTAATTTGAGATATATATTACTAAAATTTTGAGCTAAATCTGGCAAATAGATTTTGATAAATTAGGGCGATTTTGTTTTTTGTGTATTTGTTTTTGTGGAAAATAATAGAATGTTAGAAATTTGTGTTTTTCGATCCTTATATATGTTCTTTTTTAGTGTAACGTAACCAACAAAAGTAAGTGAAAAATTGTT
The DNA here is from genome assembly GCA_022606455.1 of Callitettix versicolor. Taxonomy (NCBI): domain Eukaryota; kingdom Metazoa; phylum Arthropoda; class Insecta; order Hemiptera; family Cercopidae; genus Callitettix; species Callitettix versicolor. Next base: position 49,231,257 of record CM040191.1, read on the forward strand.
ATAATTTATATCCATATTTTTCAATCCGATTTTTTAACAATAGGTACAACAGGAAGCCTAACTTTCGTTTATTCTTTCTACAGTTTTCTAACCTGAAAATATCGACTAGAATGTTAACAATACAATCGGTTACTATAAATAATAGTACTGTAGATTGAAAACATTGTCTCCTGTTGAAAGTTGTTCCAATAATTCTGACCCGGTTCCATTCGTTATACAGTTTGAATTGAGCAGAAATATTTAAATGAGGAGACTCTCTCAGATGTATAATCACCAAACTGGAAGCAGTCAGTTTAAGCATTCTCTTGTCTCTCTTGCACCATAAATTTACTCTTCTGCCCATTAACATCCATCCCTACCACATTTCCTCCCCTAAAACATGAACGTCTTCCTTCATGGCATTCTGTTATAATGTTATCATCTAAACGTACGTACACTTCTGGTTTCTGTTATGTAAATAGTGTACTTATAGAGGTTAAGAAAATAGTCGCACCGCGCAATTGTACCGCTCACGTGATAGAAGCGAATCCTTTTTGAAATCCTGATTTGACCGTCATAATCAACGTTCAGTTCTGCGTATACTAGCATTTTAAACTTCCAAATTGTATTAAAAATACGAAAATTAACTCTGACGGTCGTTAATTCTTTTTATTTCAACTGATTTTAAAAATTCAGAAGGTTAATTTATACAGTTTTATCGTTGATTACAACAAATTTTGAAAAAAAAATATTTTCAAAGTTGTAATTTTTTGAAATTTTTTTTGAAAAAAAATACCAGCCATCTCGAAAATGTTAAAAGAATTTTTCTACTTAACGAATTTGACCGAACTCTTACCATAATCGATTTTTGTATTAATATATACGTAACAATTTTAACGTCCCCTCAAAAAGTTGTCTTGAGGTCAGGATCGGTGCTCGTTTCAGTATTCCGGGTCTGGGTGTTACCATGATGACTGCTCTAATAGGTCATTTTTCCGATGGAAATTCTCTAGTAAATCTTTAAATACATTTTCTAAATTATTTAATTATACACATTAAAATATTTCTCAAGGAAATTCGATAGAAAAACTACCGACTGAGAATAACTGCAATCAGCCTAATTTCTCAAAATAGGTATATCAAAATTTTCCAAAAAATTTGGCAATTTATAAGATTAGTAACCGGAGTAAGTGTACCGGTACCAAATTTGAAATAACAATAATTTATAGTTCTAGTCTAAATTGAAAATTTTAAGGACACGAACAAACACATTTTTGCAGAACGGTTCAAAAGTCATTTTATATTTAAACCATGTGCTTGACTATTTTATTTCATAATCGCCATTCGTTTTATACAAACCAACTTTGTATAGTGATCGTAAAATAATCATTAACTGAAATAAACGTTTATATTTTATATTCTTACAATAATTTTTTAAAAATTGTCAACGTGTTTTTTATATAATTCTAGATACTTATGTAACAGATTTTGGAGCTGGAAGAGTCAATAGTATTCATTTTTATTTCAAATAATTATTGTTTTTATTAAAAAGAAATTTCATTTGTTTTTGAAAATTTTAAAAATGGACAGAAAATGTTTGACCGTGTGCTTGACTATTTTATCATTCATTCTATATAAACTTATTTTGTAAGTAAATTGTAAAATAAATTCTAATAACTGAAATAAACGGGTATATTTTATATTTATTCAATTACTCTAAAATGTTCTGTGTTTTTTTTTAATATTATCGGTATTAGGTCACATTTGTCACTTATGAACTAGATCGGTCTGTATTATTCATTTTTATTTAAATAGTTATTTGTTATAACAAACATAAATTTAGAATTGTTTTGGAAATTTAGAAGCGCGGGCACAAATTGTTGTGCTACAGAAACAGAATGGCCGAGCTTATCAAGAACATTTCACATTAATGTTACAACTGGGAGTCAGGTTATGGTAAACGAAAACAGTTTTGTTTCTGAAGAATGTTATTTGTTTTATCGTCTCGTTCAACTGTTATCAAATTATGTAAAATGCATTGTTAAAATGTAATGATGATAACAATTTCAGCATTAAAATATTATTACTAATTTGTTTAATTAATATGCAATAAACGCGGATCTACCTTGCCGATATAATGGTAGGGAATTGTAAACATTATATTTTTTTTATCCTATATTTTTTTCAAAATATTATTTCATTCAAGTTTGCGTAAATTTGCAATTTCAGTTCTTAGCATAGATTGGAAATACAAAATTATACTCATATTGGTTTTTATTAGTTAAATTGAATTAGGAAATTATCAATCCTGCTTTTGACGCCTTTTGCAAGAGTGAATTGAGTTTTCAAAATTGTGTAACAAATTTTTTTTAATTATTGGAAAAACTGTTCTTTGAAACATTCTAACAGATTTAGCTGAATAACTAAATAAATAAATAAATAATAAGTAATAATAAATAACTGAAGTTTTTTTTGTACAAAGTTTTAAGAAAATTAAAACAAAATTGCGAAAGTGAGGATACTAAAATACACGAACATACACACACACACACACACACACACACACACACACACACACACACACACACATATATATATATATATATATACATTCATGATTATCGACCATTTTTCAAGGTCCAGATTTCAGGTGGTCGTTTTGTTTTCCGCTCATTTTCCAATGGAAAATTGTTAAAAAAATATTACAAAATGTACGGTAACGTATAACTAATACTATCTTATAATTGTTAATTATTTTCTAAAAAAAAATTTCGTATCGACATAAATCAGAAAATCAGTTCATAATGCTGGTTATCGTTACACAAATAAAAGACACGTAATATTTGACAATAAGTTGAAATAATTGACTTCAATAAAGGTTTATTTTTGTTCTTCGTTCTGCTCCCAAAACGAGTTCTTTTCTCGTTTATATTTGTTAAAATGTCTGGTTATGAAACGCTATATAAGAGTCGGGTTGATCTTAATTTTGTTTGTTATGAACCGGAAGTTACGTAACATATTTCTTGAGTAATTGTGGACTACATATAATGAAAAGTATATTAAAATAGTTTAAACTAATTTTTAGAAAAAATATATTTTTTTATAGTAAAAAGAATTTTTAATTTAAAAGCGAAAATTTTAATGTTAGCTTTGGCTAGAGGATTAAGTAGAAAAAAGTCTATCCACTCACCTCGTAAAGGCTACTGCAGTTTCGAAACCCTATCGTTTCATCTTCAGGCCGTGATACAAAATGTTAAATCCCTGTGTCAAGGTCGTCACAAAGTCAAAAACATGTATCACAAACACTGAGCATAATTACACAATTAAAATATTTACGAAGAAATTCGGCTTGGCCAAGCTACACACGCGACTCGTAGGTCGTTACATTCCGGACTGCGGAGTCTCCATCAGTAGTAGCGCGCCCGTCATTGTTATCAGTTACGGTGCGTCTGTTGGTTTTTGTTATTTATTCAAATCACTTATCCTTAGAGTCATGTCATATATTAAATTTGATTTTAATGAAAGTTTTTCATTGAGGATGTTGTAGTCTGATTTTTTGCTCTTGTAAATCTCAAACTCTTCAATCGCATCCATATGACAGAAATGTAATATTTCCATGTTGGTATGGATATCTTCGAATTTATGCTTTCTGTCCATAAAATGTTCTGCGAAGCCGAGTTTGTCGATAATGCACTTCTGGGTATGTGTTCTTTAAATCTTTTCTTAAAAGAGCGAGATATTTGACCGATATAGAAGCTTAGGCAATAACTACATTTCATTTTGTACATGCCAGTTTTTTCAGTTATCTCCACTTGTATTTGCAACTGGCTTCTTTAATAATGTTGCTAACTTAATAATTGTTCTGAAAAAGACATTTATATTTTCTTTTGCTAATTCATTTTTTAGGGTGTGGCTTAAAGTTGAACCATATTGCGTGGAGATGTTCGTTTGTTATCAGGAACGATTTTTTATTTTTGTTTTGTGTTTGGCAAAAAACGTTGAATAATATTTCTATTTCACAGATGAACACCGTAAGTCCAAACTCATTTAAGGACCTGCTGATAAAGCAATAGCTTATACCCGTACATTGATTAGGAAGAAAGACGGTCCTTTAAAGAATACGTGTATCTGTATTTTAGTTTCAGCTCTTCCAGTTAAATTCAATTTTATGGGATTTTTTTTTTAATTAATAAAAGTACTGACACATGAGCAAACTATGCATTTATAAATAAATTTCATCATAATCAGTAAATGCGCACATACCTACTGCTATTATAGCACGCAAAACGTCATGCTACATCCAAGACAAAACCTCGTTTTTAGATTCACGTAATTGGAAATCATATTTATCCAATAAATTTTGAATATTGCCTTTCGCACGATCGCAATAGGTTAAATGTACTACACATAAACGTTTTTCTAAGAAAATAAGGAGTTTATTTAACAGGAAAGCTTTATAAATAGCTTTATACCTGATAGCCCAGGATGCCTTTATTGTGATGTGTAACATATGCATGCCACTATGACAAAGCGAACTATGACAGCTGATGTAATACGATACTTTATCCTTCCCTAGAGTACCGGAAAGCAAAATCAATTTGTTTATCTACCTATTTAGCAATAGGTTTTGTAGCCTTTGTAATAAGAATGAAGTAACTATACGTAGCGTTATGGTTGTCATGACGGAAGCTTATTTTTAATATTAATTATTTTTTTGTCTTTCATATTTTGACAATCACATTGTTAACTGCAAATATTAGCATTTAAAGTTTCCAAATTATATTGAAATTAAACCTAAGGTCGAGTGACCAAGTGGAGTAGCGCTGAGCGAAGAGGACAACGCATTCAAAACCTAACCTATTGTTTTTAAATATAAGTACGGCCACTGGAAGCTCCGCGAAGCTTTGACTCTGTCTTGATTCGTTTTTCAAACTGCTCCGCTTCCCCCCACCACGTTGACCACGCCTTCAAACTTATTATTTCTCGTTACCTAGGTTACCGCTGCCCAGATTACGGTTTTTACACATAATAGTTCTTAGAATTCGTTAAAGTAGTACTAAATATTTAGATTCAAAGATTCTAACGCGTTATTCAAACTGATTGAACTCCGCTTCTGGTTGCGATTCAACTTGTCTCAGCTCAGTGCAGCTCCGCCCAGCCTAATGCGGATCTTAACATTGATAACGGTAGTGAAGTAAAATTTTCAAAAACAAGAAAAATTAATGGTGTTTTTAAAATTATTTACTGTCATTTAAAACCAGTTGAATTATTGTTATCATTTATTTAAAAAAATTAATAAAAATAAACTAGCCTAAGCTATTACTAACACCGATTTTTTTGAGAATTTCAAATTAAATCGACATAAGTTTAAGTATTTTATTTTAAAAATACATTTAAAATGGTATAAAAATTAAATTTGAAAAAAACGTAAATTCATTTTCGTATTTTGAACGTTATTTTAAAATTCTAAACGTTAATTCATGCAGATGGTGTGAAACAAAATTTTCAAAATAAAGAAGAATAAAAAAAATAAATCTAAATGACTGAAATAGAAACATTTTGTAACAGTTACATATTTGTATAACAAATATATATGTTAAAAATATATATATTTATTTAACGTATTTTAGTTTATATATATATATATATATATATATATATATATATATGAGGCTTAGCCGCCTCGGTGGCCTAGTTGATAGCGTACTAGGCTTTCACCCCGAGGACCCGGATTCGATTCCCTGCTAGGGCTTGGCATTTTGATACGCTATAAATCATCCCATCGTCTGCATTAGCCCAAGAGAGCACAATAGTCGGACGTTAAATAAAAAAATCAGCTGAGGCTTTTTATGTCAGACGATAATGTAATATAAGGAATTTTCTGCTTTAAATCCTTCCTTTAAACCGCTAAGATTATTAAGGACGAAGTATCTGTATTGATAGAAGGTTATTGCAATAAATGCAGTCTTGAACCTATGATTTTGAGATGTTCAAGTTAAAATTCGCAGCTGACTGATTAGTATCTTGCTACCACGATCCTTACTAGCATTTACCCTTTACAAATACTTGAAAAACTATTTTTTTAAATATATAAAAACGTTTCTTTTGATAAATAAAAATGTTCGTATATTTTGCTCTACATTTGATGAAACGTTTACCAAAATATTGCCACTAATTGGGAAAATAGTTCCTTTAAGAGTTTTTTGTTCTGAAAGTGAGTTTGAAAAATTGTCAATTCGTTTATTCGCAGATTTCCAAATCTATACCACTATCAAAGCACTAATGAACTGGAATCGAAGATATTCTTTAAAGTTTCAGCTAATTATGTTCTAATTCTGTTTATGTTTTGTTTCGTAGAAAGAAATGGAAACATTAAATTCGACAAAAATGTTTAAAAATAATTTACGTTAGGTACAGTTTATGTGTAATAAGGTTATATTACATTGGCCGAAGCGACGGTCGCGTTTATTTTATGTTGCGCCGTTAAACAGGGTTACTTTCCAATAAGAGATAAAGTTTTAACGCTGATAAGGTTATTAAAAAATAATAATCACGATTCACCAAGTTTTATGATCTTGTTTCTATCCCGGCGTTAAAGTTTTTTCACAAACATTCTTTTGTAGTCAGTAACGCTACCAGTCTTTGTTTTTTAAACGAAATAAAATGGAAGTATATTATTTTTGCTATAGTTTCAGATATTTTGCTGTAAAATTAAAAAATAATTCTATGTTAATGTGGTAAAATATATTTTTACTAGTTTACTGATATAACTTTTCAAGATCGAAGTTTGAAAAAAATTTCTGGACTTGCATATCTGTCGTTCTCTGGACTGAAAAATTGTATTAGAAAATTTTTTTAAAAAATTAAAAGAAAGAAGCTAATTAAAGAAAAAAAAATAATTACAAAAAAATTTTGAAAGAAAAATTAAAGTAAAATCGTCATTCTTTCTATATTGTCAATTTCTCTTTCTGTTACCTATTATTATTATTATTTATTATTATAATATTAATCTCATTTCTGCAAATCTAATATTTTACCATTAAAAGCTTAAAATCTGCATTTTACCATTTTTCCAATCACAATTTTTTTGTTTTTATAAAGTTGAAATTTGTCTGACCTAACTTGTCGAAATTAGACAGGGACGTAAAAACTTTTAAAGATATCTGACAGCTTTGTATAAAATGTTTTTGTGTAAAACAATATGTATATGTACATTCGGAAAGAATATCTCTTCTAGTTTCAAATGATACTTGAAGCTCGATGAATAAAAATAATTTTTCTCAAAATATTATCCTTTATTTCTTGCCAACAACGATTATATTTTTACTCAGTTTGATGCCCTTAATGACACCATACTTTCCCAAACTGTATATCCTTCGCGTCATTTAAACTTGAGGGTTATGCGACCGACGTCACACCAGTACGCACGCGCATTTACATGCATTTCGTAACATCTCAAATCAATGTTTTAATGTGTTTTTTTTAAACTAATATATTATTATTTTTACCTTATCTTAAATCGTTTATATTGCACTAAACAAGAAGAGCAAAGCACTAAACGTTTACCTTTAATACGTATGTGTAAGGGACATGACTTTAATTTTACTAAGAGCTACGTCTGGTGTTATAAACTTACAGTAATAATGAAAGGTCTGGGTCGAGTGTACGTTAGATTTGTATTACATAGGAAGTGTTGCTGGGAAGTGCTCTTTTAAATTAGATTGTCCCACATTCTGTTTTTCCGCTTGCAAAACAAATATATATATAAACTCTGAAGAATGGTAACAGTTAGCCTATCTGTCAATGTAAAACGATTGATAAAATAATGTAATAACAATTTTTTTTAACAATAACATTTTTGTGCTACGGCTAAAATACTGACAGAAAACCGACACATGATACCTTATACGTTTACCTTATAACGTTTATAACGTTTACCTTATACGTTTTTAAAGTTCTTTTTTATTAATTTTTGTTAAATTTATAATTAAAATTTTTTTAATTACATCACATATACTATGAAAACTTCACTTTCAATTAATTGTCGTATTTTCAATGAAATTTAAAAATAAAAAATTATAATAATTAATGCAGATTATTATTTTAAAATTAGATTTTGGAACAAGTATTTAGTTCGATAATTTATTGTTTGTTTTTATGATTTGTTTAGCCGGCATTTTGAATCGATTGCTGAGTAATTTTATTTTTTATTTTCAACTAAGGTAATACGTACTTAGCAAGGCTTACTTAAATAGAATTACTCTTAAAGAAAATCTTTCCATTGTACGTATAAAGTTAGTCATAATAAGTTTACTAATTCCAAAGGCATCTTTCTTTTACGTTTCCTCACAAAATACCTGCTGTCAGCTATCTCTAGCACGCGGTTTTGTAGCCTCGTCGTGTATTTAACTTGCAGTATATTTAATTACTTCGTCAACAGTTTCCAAACAAAGATCTTTGTGGATGTTTTCGTTCCTAATGTATCACAGTACGCCGATAGATCGCAAAAATGTATTGTGGAATGTCTGTATAAAATTAATTTTGAACTTATCGGTGCAACCCACAGCTGTAGACTGTAAGTCTACACTGATTTTATTACTTCAGTCTACAAAAAGTGTCTTATTATGTGTGCCTAATTCTGATCTTCAGTTGATATATTTTTCTGAACCTAATGTCAAGCTGTTCTTTCTTTTTTTTTGTAATGTTAACCTTCCAGTTTAATATGGCATCCAGATTCGTTCTGTGGTTCCTGATCTAATTTTTGCGAAGAATTATTTTAGAATTAAGAAATACAGGAATTGTTTCGACTTTTTTATTGCGTAAATGTGCAATTAATATTTGTGCTGAGTTTAAAATATATCAAATAAGTTTTGCTAATCTAAATCGCAATCCAACACAAATATTGTGCCGTAGAATTTTAAAATAAAAATATTCTAGATTTCATTTGTTAGAAAATGTCAGGTAAAAAAGGAGTAATGCAGAGTATGGTAGCTCTGAAACTCACAACAGTGAACAACTATTCTGATTGACAAAGAGGGGGAGAGAGAGAGAGAGAGAGAGAGAGAGAGAGAGAGAGAGGGAGAGAGAAAGAGAGAGAGAGGAAGGGAAAGATAGAAGGAGGGAGGGAGAGAGAGGGCGGGAGAAAGGGAGGGAGCGAGAGAAAGGGAAAGAGGGGAGGGAAGAGAGGGTGAGGATATAGGGAAAGAAAGGGACAGGGGATAGGGGGAGAACGAACCAGGCTGGGTCCAACCATAATGGCCGCTCAAAAATCCTTTTTTTAGGGAAATTTTCAAACAAATTATTTCTTTAAATGTTCACAACAGATGAGACCGTTGTCTTAAGTTACAATCCAATGAGGTTATATTTAGACATTTAGCTTGCCACACAGTATTTCCATTGAAGGAACATTTTTTTGTCGAGAGAGAGAGAGAGAGAGAGAGAGAGAGAGAGAGAGAGAGAGAGAGAGAGGTGGGAGAGAAAGAGAGACGAAGGAAAGAGACAGAGAGAGTGGGAGAGAGAGAGGGAAAACACACACACACACACACAAAACAAATTACACAGACAACTTTAACTCGTACAAAATGTGTTGAGAATGTAAAAAACATTTTCAGTGATCCTTCAAGGCTAGTTGCAGTTGCTCATTTCATAGTCCCGGGATCTTGCTATTATAGTGCTTAGCACTTTTCGCAACATAAACTTGCTAATAAATATCTCATAGACATTTTAATTTGTTTTAAAGCCTGTGAACTCTTCTATTTAAACACCATGATACGTTAATCGCCTAATCAAGGTTTACATTTTCCCTTTGTTTAAAATGAAAGTATACATGTACAGTAATGTAGTGGAGACTTCAGGGCTTGTCAAGCAGTGTATAGAAGCTTAGCCGTGACACTATTGATAATGGAAGCCATGTAAAACAGATCCCCAGCCGCACATTGTACCGTAGTCAATGGCATTAAACAGTCAGGCACGTAGCCAATCCTTAACAGATGTCGCGGCTCATTAATCAAACTGCGAGTTACGCAATAAATAGAACAAAGGCAAATACTGTAAAGGTATTTATTACGTAATTTAGTAAACCTGAATCTGATAGACAAACAATTGAATAATCTAGCAAATACACAATATTAGAAGATAATTTATTACAAGTTTTTAAATATTTGAAAACTAAGGTTGCAAAACAGTCACTGCCATTGGTCGTTAACAGGAATTAAATCTTAATTAAAACGTGTTTAATAATATTCTAATTTTATTTTTATTTTCTACTTTTATTTTCTATAGTACAACAAATATTAGTTATTATTGAAACCTATAAAAGTTATTTAAAAATATAAACATCATTTCTGTATTGTACAATGTATGAGGTGTGTTCAGAAAGTAACGAGAATTTTTAAATTTCGCGGGCTTGGATTGTCAAACTTTTTTTTTATTATGTTGGTATGCATGCTCTTGAAGTATGATAAAACTTTCAGCTGTTTTCATTGTTGACTTTGTCTTTAACAGCCACTAAGGTTAGACGTGTTTTTATGAGATCGGCGATTTTCGTTTGTTAAAAGAAATGGACCAAAGAATTTGTATCAAATTTTGCGTAAAAAATGGAATAAAGTGTAACAAAGTGTGTGAAATGTTAACAAAGGAATATGGCGAGTCTGCTATCAGTAAAACAAGAGTTTACGAGTGGTATAAGCGTTTCCAAGAAGGTCGTGAAGACGTTGAAGATGAATGAAGATGGCGAATGGAAGTCTCTCAGGAGTCACTAAATGAAATCATCAACGATGCAGAATTACTGAAACGTATTATAACAGGTGAGGAAACATGGGTTTACGGATATGATGTCGAAAATAAGGCTCAATCATCAAAGTGGAGTCATTCTGGCTCGCCAAGACCGAAAAAGACCCGACAAGTGCGGTCGAACGTGAAGGTTATGTTCACTGTGTTCTTCAATATTAATGGTATAGTGCATCATAAATTCCTGCCACCAGGTGAAACGGTCAATAAGGTCAACTATCTACTAGGTCAATGCCGTTTTGCGTGAAGCAAACCGAAAAAACGCCCGGATCTGTGGAAAAACAATTCATGGCTTTTGTACCACGATAATGCACCAGCTCACACTTCATTGCTTGTTCGTGAATTTTGGGCCAAAAACAGTACTGTAACGATGCCCCAGCCTCCATATTCGCCAGACGTGGCTCCGTGTGACTTTTTCCTATTTCCAAAAATAAAGAGAACATTAAAGAGTTGTCGTTTTACAGCCGTAGAAGACATTAAAAGCGCATCGCTGAAAGAACTAAAGGCTATTTCAAAGATCGAGTTTGAGAAGTGTTTCCAGGATTGGAAGAAGCGCTGGCACAAGTGCATAATCTCCAGTGGGAACTGTTTTTAAGGCGACAACATAAATGTAGAAGAATACATAAATATTTTGTTCAAAAATTAAAATTCTCGTTACTTTCTGAACATACCTCGTATATAACTAGCTAGGATCCAACAAATGTGATAACTGAGTGTGTAGTACTAATGAATTTGTTATAATTTAGTAATTAATTAACGACATTATTTATGTAGAATAATTTAAGGTTCAATCTTGTACAAATATATGGATGTTCAATTTAACCGTAAAACGCTCAAACATGTTGAGTTAGCTGTACTGGATAGGTTACTTAATTAAATTACTTTAAATGTAATATTATGTTTCATACTTTTGTGCCAATTAGACTATTTACATATAGGAACAGGATAAAGCCACGGACGTAACTGCGTCTCAAACCAACGCACTTGAGGTGCGCAAAATAGACACATGAGAGACACCGGTTTCTTAGTGTCATCGACCATGGAACACCTTAAAACAACGTTATTATTATTTATGTATGAACCATTAAGAAACAATCTTGTACACATTTGCACAATGTGTATTCAAAGCAACGGTTTTATGCTAGATGGGCTGATATGTAATATAATTGCTTTGATTGTATTATATAATTATTATTTAATTTATTCAGTCATGATATTACAGAACAATGTTATACAATTTGTGTGCAAGATGTATTTAACATTAAATACTATAAAAATGTTTGCTACGTTTTCCTTAGTAGTATAAAAACGTTCATTTATACATTTTTATTATTTAACATATGTATTTTATAATTTAATACATAATATTAAAGACACTCTTGTACAAAGTATGTCTTCGATATTTAACTGTAAACGTTTAAAAATTGTTTTCCTAAAAAATATGTTGAATATATATTGTTAAATTATAAATTAAATTGTAATTTAAATATAAATTATTGAACCTATTTAAATTTAATAATTGTGCAGGATATTTTATTTGTGTCAGTGAGTCATGATAATATTTTGCATTATTATTGTATTCAAATAAAGTAGCAGGATGCAATGGAGCGTTGATCGTTACAGGAGGCGAGAGATCATTACAGAACAGGAATATGACGCCGAGTTGTTTTCCCATTCAAATTGGGAATGGGTCGCCTAAAGACGTTTCCATTAAAAAAAAAAAAATAGTCTACATTTTTTATGATATTACAAATTTTCAAGACCAAATATAATGGTTGTTATAATTTTTCATTTTGCTCCTATTTTTTTCTCATTGTGTTAAAAAGCAAATTAATTCAATCGTGGGAAGTAACGTCCTCGTTAACGTGATAGAAACGAATTCTCTACATACGATATTTTAAAATTTAGATTTAATTTTTATAATTACATCTAAAATTTGCCCACTGCATGCACATGTTTTTCAAATTTTCAATTTACATTTAACTTAATCACTGTGAAATCAAAATTTATTTTTAAACGGAATTTCAGATATATAGATATATTAATATTGAGTACAACGATGAAATCGTATTTAAAAAAAATGTCAGATATAATTTAATTTGTTCATATGTGATATCAAATAGTAGTAAATTTGAAACTTTTAAACGGATTTTGTTGGGAAAGAATTTAGTACCATTTAAGTTATTGCCCAAATCGATTTTTATAAGAAATGTAATCATATTGCACAAAAATTGCAAATTTTAAAAATATACGAATTAAAATACACATTGTTTATGTATATATATATATATATATATATATATATATATATATATATATATATATATATATAAAAGCTACCAAAAGCTACCATGGAAGATATTTTGAAGAAGAACGTAAAATCTTGAGGAAGATCCTTGGCCCGAGATTAACAGAAGAGGGATACAGGTTGCACTCCCGGAAGACCACAGAGAAGATATCGAACCTGGCAGCAGATATTAGAAGAAGGAGGCTTCGGTTCTATGGACACATCAGTAGACTCCCAACAACGACACTTGCCAACAAAATCCATAAGTATATACAAGGTGTCAAATCAACAACGTCGTGGATCGCACAAGTCAGAATAGACCTATATGACGCAGAAATAGACTCAACAGACATTGAAGACAGTAACGCATACAGGAGAAAGAAACGCTCGGTTGGAAGGTCACAGAGAATGAAATCCGAAAGAGAGCAGGGGTAAAATGGACGGAGGAGCTTACGAGGATCCATGAGGACAGGATGAGGGAGATGTGGATGATTAGAAGGAACAAGACATGAGTTGGAGTGCTTTGTGTGATCAATCAGAGTCTATACGCAAATAATATAATAATAATATATAATCCAATTTGGTTTTTATTCCTATTTTCTTAATTTAAGACTATCGTACATAATGTTCGATTTTCAAAAATTGCAGACATCAGTTTTGAAAACGCAACAAATCTTATGCCCTTATCTCTGAAAAAGGAATATTTTTTTCAGAAAAACAAATATCGGGTACTTTTTTTTGTGTTTAACGTCAGACTATCGTGCACACTTGGGCTAATGCAGACGATGGGATGATTTATGGCGTATGAAAATGCCAAGCCCTGACCGGGAATCGAACCCGGGTCCTCGGGGTGAAAGCCTAGTACGCTATCAACTAGGCCACCGAGGCGGCAATATCAGATAATGTTACTTACACCTACTTACACTTTCATTTACAAAACGTAATCACAATGTGTTTGTAGTTTAGCCAGTACAGCGAAGCCACATTGTAGACACGCGTCTTTAATTCAATGTTTTTAGATTTGCGGGACAATAAACTGTATATATTCTTTAAATTAACTATATTCCATTTTTCTCTCATTTTTTTTTATTTTAAGGCCACATGGTACAACTTTGAGTCAATATTTCGTTCTCTTCTTCTTAGCCGTGTTAGTGCACTGTGAAGATTCTAACTTCTTCTTCCTCCAATACTCCTTCATCCTATCCGATCTCCGCCTCCTGACCTCGTCTGACACCTCCACTACCCCTGGCTTTCCTACGTCAAACCTGATATTTTTCAGAATGCTTCTGATTCTCTTTCTGTCCTGTGCATCCTCGATACGCAAACCAATCTCTTGCAGATCTTTCAGAGTCTGCGAGACGTAGTGTCCTTGGGTCTTCCTATTAATATTTCTCATGACCAGCGTTTCAGAATCCTGCTGTTGGGCATACTAAGGATGTGGAAGAGATGGGTAATTCTTCGTTTTTTTTATAACACTTGTAGTTGGGTCTACCTGTTTATACACAGTCTCATTGGTAACGACTCTCCAGAAACCATCTTTCTGGTAACGTTTATTTAAACAGGTCCTAATGATTCTTCTCTCGATCTTAAGTAACTGGTCAGTCTTAGCATTATTCTTGATCTGGAAAACGGTCTCGCAGGCGTAGATGCTTCCGGGAGAACCACAGAACTGTAGTGTCTTACTTTGGGCTTTATCGAGAGACTTTTTTTGTTGACCACGTTAAAAATTGCAATTTATTGTGCTTCGCTATTCTATTCAATATTGCAGGTTTTTCGTCCAAGTTATGGCAGATAATTTCTCCTAGATATTTAAATTTTCTCTCATTAGTATTTCTCACCAATTTTTTTATAGCTAAACGTGTTTTAAATACGGTACACTAAACATAAGAGGACAGATGCAATAAAATACTAAACTGCATACACACTATGTACAAATTGTATATGTGGAACTAGTGTCCGTTAAGTGTGATTAACATTTTCTAAAGGATATAAATTTTTAAACTCTACATTCCTGAAATGATTTATTTATAGAGTTCTATGGTTTCTCTAAAGAAAGTTCTGGAAATAATATTTTCTTTGACAAAAATCCTGTGTTGGCAGAAGTGTGAGTTTAGTTTCAGAAATTTACTTAGTGTGCAAAAAGGAAAAAGGAAAAAGGAAACATTTATTATAACTGTATACAAATTAATACAATTTATATAAACAGTTTGCAGCATCGTATTTATATAGAAAAGAATATATTTTCAATTGTATAATTTACGTGTCATTTACATATATATTTAGGTAACTAAATTGCCAACATATACGATAATAAACAGGCAATGCTGTTATAAATATTTGTAATAATTTTTTAGTGAAATAAAACATTCCTAGTGTGACTATTTATACAATTTAAGCATAAAGAAGTCAAAATACGTATGCGTACGATCTAATAATATTTTAAAACCAAAACTAAATCATATTATCTGATGGAAGTAACATTCTGAAGAGTAATTATAAAGCAATAATTTTTAATGTCATTTTAATAATTTTGGGTTTATAACAGGGATGATGGTGCAGGAAAGAAAGAAAAAAACTATAAAGGTATTCTCTGTTTTATATCATACAAATGAATAAAGGATAAAAAACGGAAAGGAGAGAGTCATTGTCGGCAGTCGAAATGAAATACACAAGGACAAAGGAAGGATGTCCTACAACAGATCCGAATTCCAATGAGACAATACGCAGTGGCTTTGGCATATGCAATATTAATGAATCTATATACAAGATTAAAGTCAGAAATGGAAGAAAGAACATATTTAAAGAATGCAAGAGGATCGACTATCTTATAAAAGTAGCACTGCATTTACCACTTGAAAGAAAACCTAATACAATTTAATTATGTTTAAACATTTTTTGATAAATGTAAATTTTAAAACACTACTGTTACTACTAGTATTAAAAACGCTTCTATTACGTCAGCAAGACATCTGTGTACAAAGATTTCATTTAAATTCACCACAGTCGACAAACTTCTTGTTTCTGCGGCATAGAGGTAATTAAACGTACCTAAGTAAACGGGGAAAGTGAATTGAGTTCTTGCCTTAAGTTAATTTCGTGTACGGTCAACTAAATGTCCCAAAGTTAAAGCTATTACCAAAGGAATGTTGCGTGTCTACTAAGCAAATCTTTGTTACTCGCGTCTGGAGCTTAAGCTGCAAATTTAATGCGAGAACAAAGTTCTAAAGCCAATTGCAAGTTCTAAGTGCCCTTAATGTCTGCTTTCAAAAAGGTCTTTTAATAAATAAGTTTTGATAAAGAAACGGAAGTGTTTTATCGTTTTTCTTTTATATTTGTCATTATTCTTATCATATATTACTGTAAAATTATATATATGTCTAGTGGTTTCAAAAACAGTACATAACCCTTATGTTCAATTTATTCCATAAAAAAATCTAACCTAATATGACTTAAAAAACTGATAATACAAACACAAAATCGATTTAACTGCTCAAAATCTCTACAGGCTCTGATACAAGCGTCTAAGTTTTTCTTATTGCTTAAATTCGAAGCTCAGAAATGTCACTTAGAACATACCTTAAAAGCAGAGAGTTTCAATGGATTCCTTTTAACAGCGAGATGACCGATAAAATCGCCAAATCAGCAAAACAAATCCAGGTCATTAAATAAAAAATATCTTTTAATTTCACTGTGTTCAGTATAATGATCTACCTTCCCTAGCTTCGTCAATTCTACTTTCGTTGACGCGTTTCGGAGAACCTCCATCTTCAAAAAATATATATATATATATATATATATATATACTGGTCACCAATATAATGGTTTGTCCTCGGTGGCCTAGTTGATAGCGTACTGGGCTTTCACCCCGAGGACCCAGGTTCGATTCCCGGCCAGGGCTTGGCATTTTCATACACTATAAATCATCCCATCGTCTGCATTAGCCTAAATGTGCACAATAGTCGGACGTTTAAAAAAAATAGTATGGCCCGTCCTATTTATAATTTCCTATCTCCACCTCGTATCCCTCCTCTATTCAACCCGTGTACATTAAACCTGACTGCTCGCTTCTGATTGGCTTTTCAAAATCATACGTTTTCGCTCGCTTCTGATTAGCTCCTTTCAAACTTCCTCTTCAACGGTCGTCCCTCCTGTTAAATTTTGAAAATTTTTAGATTTTTAAACCTAATATCTGCTTGCGATGACATCTGTTTCTGAACACAGTGATAATAATCCTAGCAGAAAAGAAGAAGAATATAGAAAGAATCTTTTAAGTTGTTTGAAATGGCTTCTTCATAGAAAAAGAAAATCGTGGACGCTTGTATTTATTGTCTTTTTTACAAGACAGATTAAAATGCGGCTTAACGCATTTCAAAAAAAAATTACTTTCGCTGTTATTTTTATCTTTATCAATGATTCAAGCAAACTATCCTACGTCAATTTGAAAAAAAAATGCCGACATTCAAAATGTTTATTTAATTAGTGTGTTACGTTATAAGGTCTGTATCTCCATTTCACTGGGATAATATGTGTGTGTTTTGCAAAAAATTGTTACTAGAATTTAGTCTACAACCACTAAAATAGTGTGACTTATTTTTAAGAGCTCTAGAAGCTAAACTACTTCATTAGAACGAGATAAACTTATTGTCTACTCAGTGTCAGCTTGTTGCATTAAAATTCCAAATTTGTCCGCTGTCCCTTATTAAAATACTGAACCGATTCTAATGGGAACGTTTATATTTGACAAATACAGTGGTTAGAAGTTTTTGGTCTACCTCAAGCATTCTTTCGCCTCTTTGAAACTAAACAACGGACACTCAAAGTTCTGATTTAATTAAAGTTTTAAAAGATTTGTTCACTAGCTTTCACAGACAAGTGGTTCGACCAAGCGACAAAGTTACTGTATTTTATTCGTATAAAATGAACACTTGTAAGTTTAATGGCTTAATGCCATTAATATTAACCAAACAATATGCCTTATTCTGCCGAAAGAATTATTACTCAATTTCTACTATTAGTTCACATATTTATACATCTTGTTCAAATTTTCTATCGTTAATAAAATATGTTCTAATCATCCACTCAAGTTCAATACATTTTTTTTTAAATTGTAGTGGATGACACTCGATGGTAATACAGTTTTTTCAATTATTAATTAATTAATTTATTTATATAGGGCAAACAAATTCTATTATATAAGATATTTAGTAGGATATAAATTCAAGAATAAATTGTTGACCTAAGTAAGAATTGACTTTAATTTTTTTTTATATTACTTGTATACCAATATACTTGCTTTTTAACAAAAAAAGCTTTTCTAAAACATACAAAAGCCGACACAAAAAGTTTGTTCAAAATGATTCAGGTTACATATTTTGATCCGCGATTAAAAACTTAATATTAACAACATTTATTCTTTATCACTCCAATTTGCATTGAAACAAATTGTTTAAGTCAGCTTTGAAATTAATCAACCAACTGTTTTCATTTGCAGAGAAACACCATGATTGAGCACGGGTATTGAGCACCATATATTGAGCAAGGAGTACAGCCAGTTATTTGTGTAAGTAACAAAATATATCTCTTATTTTAAGTGTAAACAGATTTGAAATTAAAGCTTTAATTAATTATTCAAGTTCATTTTACATAGTTCAACGTAATCTGTTAATCTTGTGAAATAATACTTATTTTATATGTTATAATTCACAAGATATTTGTCAAACACCTCGTCACTTATATGAAATTAGCGTAAGTATGCGTGACGGCACGGGTGATTAAGCAGTTGGTAAATCTAAATATATTTCGGCGAAGGTTAGACAAGGAGGGAGAGACTTTTAGCCCGCCTACCTTGTTGCCGAACGGCTTCATGTGTAATTTATTATTTTTTAATGCACAGTTATTCAGAATGATTAATGGAGCACGATACAGTATGATTTAAATGACAAGGTTATTGCAACGTTCAAAACTGTTTAGGGATCGGTGGTCGATCTGGCTAAAGCACCGGTCAGTCTGCTGATTATCTGAACTGCGCAGCTTAAGCCGCAGTTGCTCTATCCTTACCATTATCGCTGATCCCACTTTATTTTTCAGTCTAATTGACGTAAAGTATGAACGTTAAGCAGGAAAGAACAGAGTTATTCTGTGTTAGAAGTACACTCAAAGTTTTCAGTGCTTGTATATTTTTCCCGGAATGTTCTGAGAAATACCAGGAAACTATGTTTATACGAAGAGAAAATTAGTTTTGTGGTCGGAAAAACTATAACTACTGTATGTGATAAAAGTTCACTCAAAGTTAACAATGGTTTATTGTTTATTATTTTCCGGGGTTCACCCGGGACACTACCGGGAAACTAAGTTTACCACGAGTCTATGTTTACGGAAGAGAAAATTTCTTTGTGCACTACATTTTTATGGAAGTCAGTCTATTGCAGTAGTGAAAAAATAATCGTTTTCAATTTTGCAGTCAAGGCAAGCCACACTTTTAAGCTGTTTCTAAATGCAATTTTTTTAACGAGTCATCGTAAGGAAATGTTTTACAGTGGGACATAAAAAATTCTGATAAATAGTATTTTTAGTGAATTTACAATTGGAAACAGACATTGACAAACTGGATGGTTATCAATGTAATTGCCATTACCGGATCCTCTAAATAAGCGCTGATCAGGATCAAGACACAATTTTAAGATTATTTTCTTATATATATATATTAATATACATTATTATTATTATTATTATTATTATTATCTGCGTATAGACCCTGTTGGATCACGCAAAGCACTCCGACTCATGTCTTGCTCCTTCTAATCCTCCACACCTCCCTCATCCTGTCCCCATGGATCCTCTTCTGCTCCTCCGTCCATTTTACCCCTGCTCTCTTTGGAATTTCATTCCCTGGGACCTTCCAACCGAGCATCTTTCTCCTGTATGCGTTTCTGTCTTCAGCGTCTGTTGAGTTTATTTCTGCGTCATGTAGGTCTATTCTGACTTGTGCGATCCACGACGTTGTTTATTTGACACCTTGTACATACTTAAGGATTCTGTTGGCACATCTCGTTGTTGGGATGTGTCCATAGAACCGAAGCCTCCTTTTTCTGATATCTGCTGCCAGGTTCGATATCTTCTCTGTGGTCTTCCGGGAGTGCAACCTGTATCCATCTTCTGTTAATCTCGGGCCAAGGATCTTCCTCAAGATTTTGCGTTCTTCCTTCAAAATACCCTCCATGGTTGCCTTTGTGTGGAGTGCTAGCGTTTCGTTTGCATATAATACCTCCGGTTTTATGACTGTGTTGTAGTGTCTGATTTTTGTGTGCGTCGACATATATCTCTTATTGTAGATATCACGCGTTATACCAAGAGCCCTCTTCATTCTCAGTAGTCGTACCCTTTGCGCATCCTTCTCGCCACCTGTGGGTTCAAGAATTTCTCTCAGATATTTGAAGTGCTTGACTCTGTTTATCTTACCATACCTTGTGTTTAGTTCTTGAATATTTAATTTTGAACAGAATAATTCGGTTTTTTTAAACGATATCTGTAGACCGACCCTCTCTGCGTATTCCTTTAGGACTTCTATCTGTTTAATCGCTGGTGTTTCATTATCTGTGAGTATGGCTAGGTTTTATTTTGTATCGCCTAGACACACACACACACACACACACACACACACATATATATATATATATATATAATGTAACAGCAATAATTGTTAATTTTTGAATTATCAATTTAATTTAAAATTTACACTAAAATCGATTTGATAATCGCTTGAAAAAGTTCGTTACGCAGCGAAATCGATTCAGCCGTTCCACAATTGCTGCAATTTCACAACATTTCGTGATCTTTTATTTAAAATTCTTTTGCGAATAGTGTTTCATCTTAACAATCGACGTTGAAAAATGCACAAAATATGTTTGGAAATTTTTAAATACGATGATGGAAGTCAGAATTGTTTTTTCATACCATCAATGTATTCGAAATTCTGATATATGTAAATTTCATTCCTCATATTGAAAGAAATTAAGGATAGAGAAATTATTTTAAGTAATTTGCTTCAATTACGTAAGCAAGAAAATGGAGTACCGTGATTATTGTATTACAAATTTCAATATTATGTTAGAAAATAAACTAATTATTGAAAATAACATCATTTTGCATGCAATAAATATTTATACAGAATTTTTATAAAGGTTGTTAGGAAATGAAACTTTTTTAATCAAGTGTAAAAAAGGTTAATTGTGATTTTTTTGTAATTGGTAATCAACTTAATTTAGATCTATTAGTATTATATAGGACGTATTTAAAGTTATCACCATTTTTATTCTAATGAAAGTTAAACAAATCTTTAATAAAAGTGGGCTTTTTACCATAACTTTACTCTAAATATTTTGCATTCTAGATACAAAAATACAAAAATAATTAATAAGGAATGTTTTGTAAATTATTTGATTGGTTTAAAAAATTCATGTTTCTAACCTAAAATACAGTCCCGCTGGCGTGATTGAAGCGAATTTCCAAAAAATGTAAGATCTTATTTTTTTAATCGAATTTCACCTTCATAAATTGCAATAAAAGGTTAGCATTTTAAATTTCCTGATAATTGTATAAAATAGAGAAAACAACCCTGTTCACGGTAACTTTTCCTTTCGAATTTTGAATATAAAAAATGGCGTATTCGTCTAAACGAAACAAAATCAACGAACGTAAATTTTACCAATTTGAAGATTAAGCAACATCTGCAGTAGTAATCACACCTGCAGTATAATCAATGCAGCCCCGATGCCATATACATTTACAGTCAAGTACTTGGGAATAACTCTCGATGTCAGACTCAAGTGGAAAAGCATGTAAGGAAGAAGAAACAAGAGTTAAACATAAAATTTAAGAAAATGTACTGGCTCTTAGGGAGAGATTCCCAGCCATCGATTTATAATAAATTGCTTCTATACCGGCAAGTGCTGAAACCGGTTTGGACTTACGGGGTTCAACTCTGGGGTTGTTCAAAGAAGACATACATTAATATGATACAGACATTTCAGAATAAAGTGCTCCGGCATCTTTATTCTGTAACTGTAACACACAGAGATCTCAAAGTGGAACTGGTCAATGAAGAAATGAAAAAGCAAGCAGCGAAGTATGTTAAAAGAATCTCCCAGCACTTGCATTTTAAGATAAGCAGTCTCCTGGACCTTAGACAACTGCATAGAGTAAAGTCACTGGATTTGATTAATTCATGTTAATTGGGAGTAACCAGTGGGTTATATCCCTTAAAGTGTTCAGCTTATATTTTAATTAGTAAATGAGTTAAAAATCTCAGTTTTAATATTATGTAATACAAAAAAAAAAAAATATGATTTGAACATTTAAAATGTTTATTAATGAAAACGTAAACTGCCTGTTTACAGTGGTACAATAGATTCACACTTTAAGTGTACAACAAAATGTTGTAATATTTCAAGAATATAGTAATAGCTGCCATTTTGAAATTATTTAACGGATTTCGATGAAAACGAACATGTAAAAGATATTACTAAAAGCACTTTGTAGACTTGTTTGAATAAAATCGGATTAAATGGCTTACGTGAGCGTGCTAACAGATTTACACATGTACAAGGTGTGTTCAGAAAGTAACGAGAATTTTAATTTTTTGAACAAAATATTTATTTATTCCTCTACATGGATGTTGTCGCCTTCAAAATAGTCCCATTGGAGATTATGCACTTGTGCTAGCGCTTCATCCAATCCTCGAAACACTTCTCAAACTCGATCTTTGAGATAGCCTTTAGTTCTTTCATCGATGCGCTTTTAATATCATCTACGGCTGTAAAACGACGGACCTTTAAGGTTCTCTTTATATTTGGAAACAGGAAAAAGTCACACGGAGCCGTGACTGGCGAATATGGAGGCTGGGGCATCGTTACAGTACTATTTTGGGCAAAAAATTCACGAACAAGCAATGAAGTGTGAGCTGGTGCATTATCGTGGTGCAAAAGCCATGAATTATTTTTCCACAGATCCGGGCGTTTTATTCGAAGTGCTTCTACTTGTAGGTAATTTGAACTGCCTTATTGACCGTTTCACTTGGTGGCAGGAATTCATGATGCACTATGCCCTTAATATCGAAGAACACAGTGAGCATAACCTTCACGTTCGACCGCACTTGTCGAGCCTTTTTCGGTCTTGGCGTGCCAGATTGCCTCCACTGGGATGATTGAGCCTTAGTTTCGACGGCATATCGGTAAACCCATATTTCGTCACCTGTTATAATACCTTTCAGTAATTCTGCATCGTCGTTGACTTCATTTAGTGATTCCTGAGCAACATCCATTCGCCGCTGTTTTTGTTCAAATTTCAACAATTTTGGAACGAATTTTGCTGTCACGTGTTTCATACACAAAACATTGGAAACAATGTGATGACATGATCCAATCGATATGCCATCATTATCTGCGACCTCTCTAATTGTGATTCAGCGATTGTTCATAACCATTTCTTTTACTTTTTCCACTTTTTAATCGGTTATTGATGTGCTGGGTTATTGACGTCCACGTCTTCACGGCCTTCTTGGAAACGCTTATACCACTCGCGTAAACTCTTACTTTACATATAGCAAGACCACCATTGTCCTTTGATAACATTTCACACACTTTGTTACACTTTATTCCATTTTTACGCAAAATTTGGTACAAATTCTTTGATCCATTTCTTTTAACAAACGAAAATCACCCGAGCTCATAAAAAGACGTCTAATCTTAGTAGCTGTCACAGTCAAAGTCAACAATGAAAACAGCTGAAAGTTTTATCATACTTCAAGGGCATGTATACCAACATAAAAAAAGTTTGAAAATCGGACTCTCCAAGCTAGCGAAATTTTAAGATTCTCGTTACTTTATGAACACACCTCGTATATACTTGTACATACATACACAAGCCTATAAACACAAACGTGATCTAGAGCTCAGATCGGAACCGGAAGTAATTTTAGAGCTCCAGTCTGGTTATTGGAGTTAGCTGGATTGCTAACTTCAGCTCCCACATTCTTATCGCCGTAAATGCAATAATAATTGTTAACAATTTAGTAATTAATATATTGTGTTTTTTAATATTAATATGCGCTTGTTTTACATCACTGCTGAACACCTGATAGTTTTTATAACAATCTTTAATACAAATTATTTGATTGTTTAATTCACTCATAAGATGTATTAACGAAATCGTTAGAGAAGTTTTTATTCCGTGATTAATTCTGTTTTACAAGTGTAGGTTTTATGGAAGCTTTAATGTAGATACAGTTTACAGTAAACACTTCAGTTGGCAGTAAAAGTTTTAAAAATTACAATTTTATTTACTTTTAAATCAATTACTGTTCTTTCTATTAGGTAAAAGTGTTTTATAGGGTCTTTCACTAATAACGTACTAGTTAATAACATATTTTTTATATTGTAATAAATAAAATTAATACATAAAATTATCAGGTGTTATTTAGTACAATTGAAAAAATATTTTATACTGTTACATTCTAATGTTCACTGATGTTTTTAAATTCTTCTGATGAAAAAGTCTTTTGTCTTTAACATCCACACTTTATGCCAGTTAGACTAATAGGACGAGTGATCAGTGTTAATTAAAATGATAATGCAACTGAAGTAACTACGTGTCGAACTAAAAACAGGTGAACAGTTCAGATACAGCAGAGACTAAATGAAAATTAGTTAAACCGACCACCGAAACATTTTCGAATAATGTAAATATACTTTTTCTCGACTATGTTTCATTTTAGATTGACGAATTCCAAAACAGTCTGCGTTTACTTTCTACTATTTGAAGAACCTAGAGAATATTGTAATTAAATCAAATCGATCTTGAGATTTTAATAAGTAATCCATTTCAGACAGCATGATTCCTAAAATGTATGTATTTTATAC
The DNA here is from genome assembly GCA_022606455.1 of Callitettix versicolor. Lineage (NCBI taxonomy): Eukaryota > Metazoa > Arthropoda > Insecta > Hemiptera > Cercopidae > Callitettix > Callitettix versicolor. The sequence continues at coordinate 49,256,226 of CM040191.1, forward strand.
AAAAACATTTCCGTTCTGCTTGACTGTACAAATAACCAGAAAATAATTTACCGTTTGTATGAAATGTGGCTTGTAACTTTAATTTTTCCTTATCTCTAACTATTAATTTACATTTTTTAAATTTTACACTGTTTTAAAATCAGTTTACCGCCAAATCAGATTTAACGAATTTCCTCAAAATTAGTTTGACAGAAAAAGATCGTTTTTATAAAAAGGCACTTTTGAAAAAAATCGGCCTAACGTTTTTCATTGCTTAATCACATTCTGCTCAAATTTTGACTTGTGAGGTATTAGTACATTGATTGTAAATTCCTATTGTTTCACAGTAATTAAAAAAAAGTCATATACACTAACCGCAATCTAGGTTTTAGTTGTTCAATATAGACTCTACCATCGATCTGAAAGTTCTGTTGTTTAAAATTGTCTTTATTTATATTTGGTTAATTAGTTGTATGTGGCAACAATACGATGACACAATTTTGAAATAATAGGTGTCTTTTTTTATTTACTTTTAACACTCTAACCGGATTTCCCCGCAGGGGGTGCAGACTAGCCTGCACCTATTGAGAGGATTTAGACTTCCCTCGCGGTACCCGAGTCTTAACACACACTTACACTTACAACACTACACTTACGACTTTAACACTTAACACTCACACTTACATTTAGGGAGGCGATAATTGCCTCTATGTCGTCTTCGCCTTAAAATAAAAAAAAAATCTAACCGGATTTATTAAAAGAATAATTGTAGGTGAGAAAGCGTATTTATTGTTTCTACATAATTAACTGAAAACGAGTAACGCGAGCAATAATCGCTCTTGGCATTTATTTCTTTTGTGTCTACTCAAAAATAAATCTACTTACTTTTTAAGTTCACATTTACTGTTCAGAGTTTGATGATGTTATGAACTAATTTATTTTACGATAAGAAATAAATAAATAATATACTTGAAGGAAATTTCAGGAAATATGGTGTCTTTCGCATTTATCTAATGGACTAAGAACATAAACTTTGGAACCTAGTAACTTATGACTACTTTTGAATACCGTTAGTCTTCTGCGTTTCTGGACTGCTCATCTCAAAGTCGTTAGTTCGACACTGTAGGTACTGCCATAAGCTTTACTTGTTTTAGTATAACATATAAATTTTAGATCTTAAAATTATAGAACTTATATATATATATATATATATATATTCAGAAAAATATTGAAGTGACTACATCTTATGGCGGAGTATTGATGTATGTTTTGCACAGGAAAAATATTCAGTTGCCGTCACGCATCACGCTCTTATATATATATATATATATATATATATATATATATATATATATATATATATATAGCATATATATACTGCTTCTTATGATGGAGTATTGATCTTTGTTTTGCACGGAAAAAATATTTTAAAAAAATGTGTTTTTGAAGTGAAAACTTGTATGTTCGCTTGTATTATATTACTTATCCAGTCCAACTTAATTATTTAGTTGTTTGTCAAGTGTTAACTGTGTAACAGTAACTTTTTATACGTTAATTATATTGGTAGGTGAAAATAATAAATATTTAAATTATTTAAACGCCATTATACTACTTACCCAATCCAACTTTATTTAGTATTTAGTTTTATGACGTGTTACTTGTGTAACAGTGACGTTTTATACGTTATTATATACTGGTAGGTGGGAATAATAAGTATTTAAATAACATTATACTACTTACCCAGTGCAACTGAATTATTTAGTATTCAGTTTTGTGATATTTGTTAACTGTATGCTATAACAGTGACGTTTTAATAATATTTTATACTTCCTAATATAATATTTTAAATTTGAATGTTTATGTGTGCGTTTTTGTTATTCAATCACACATTAACTACTGGACCGATTGAGATGAAATTTAAAATGAACATGGTTTAGGTACTTGAGATGGACATAGATGTATTCCCGTTTTAGAAATCTGAATTCCTGTTATTATTTATTATAAAATTATTGTTCATAAGCTTACATTTGCAACGATTTTAATTGAAACAATCTTATAATTCCAAACAACCTGCTTTTCCAAATTAAAATATTGCAGTTTCCATTGAAGTTGGCATTTGCAATGACAATAAGTCACAGGGTCAGATATTAAGAGTAGCAGGAATACATTTGGGACTCCGTGCTTCTCCCATGGTCAGTTATAGCCTATTCTAGTGTCGAGTAGCAAAAATCTATGTCTTGGCCAAAAAACCGTAAAATCATATAATATTGTATTTAGAAATAAATTAAACTGAAATGAACGTACCCATGATTTTGAAAATCGACTATAAATTTTATTACCTACATTACAATTGCGAGTGAAGCAGCAACGGGTAACAGCTAATTAAATCATAATAGTGAAAGAAGTATACAATCAGACATGCCAGAAGAAGTAGTCACTTCTGTCGGCCAGTCCCACGACTGCCTACTTTTTTCATAAATATATTTTATTTTGAATTACCTTAATAAAGTTAAATGTTAGTAAGTAATTTCATTTTAATATTTTGAAAAACCAATGAATTTTAAAGCCGTAATCACCAGAACATTTATTTACGCGTAATTATGTTAACAAAGCTTTTACCCTGTTTTTTATGGCTGAGTGGTGTTACATTTCCTGAAATGGAAAAACATTAGATGTTATCAGGCAGTGATCAGCTTACATACATTGCTAAAAACATCACGGGGTAACATTTCCCCAAGAGTACCGTCCATGTTGGTAAGAGATACATAGCCACTGTCATTCTATCCTTGTGAAGGGAAATTTGTATCCCTTTTTTCTGTTCTTTAATTCATATAAAGTTTTTTACTGTAATTGAGAGAGTATTTTCTATTATTTATTAGTACAAATATTTGTATATAAATAACACCTGCAAGCTATTCTGTAATTGAATATTGTTCAAAACAAACAACGACCATAAGACTGTATAAGGTATATAATACCCATACTTTAAACGTGTAGTACATGATACATTTTATACATTGTGAACACTAGTAATATTAAAACTGTTTATTATTATTGTTCAGCTATTTTACGTAATAGATACATGAAAACTATATGAGTATATCACTGTTAAAATATCTATTAATTAGTAATTAAAAAGTACTATGTCACAGAAAAATATACTCACAGATAAAGAAACATCAGCTACTTTTGTCTGTCGGACATTAAACAAAATGCAACCTCAACGCTTCAGAAATCAATAATCAATGTATTGACAAAAATGTGGGTTATTAAACTTAATGAGTCCGAATTTAGCCATATTATTGTTACAAATAATAGGAATTGCAAATATAAGGATATTTTTTAATTCCCAAGTGAATTCATTTAATTTGGAAGCAAAGTATTTGGGAATGAAGCTTAACACTTGGATAATATTGAAGCCAAGTGTCAAAATGAAGAAAAATTGACTGAATTTGAAATACATAAGAATGAATGGCTTCTAAGGCGACGTCTAAATTAGGTTTACCAAACAAAATATTAATATACAAGCAATTTTAAAGCAATCTTTTATATATGGCATGCAGAGTTTGGAGGTAAGCCAAAAAATTAAAAATGTTAAAATAATTCAACCTTTCAGAATAAGGTATTGTGATGTATTGTTGGTGCACTGTGGTATGTTCGCAATGATAATATCTACTGAGACCTTAAGATTGAAACAGCAGGGTTACGGAAGCATTAAGGTTATGAATCATGAACAAAACCTTCACAAACACGTGTTTACTGCTGTGTAGGAGATGCTCAGAAGCAGTGATGGGAAGAGCAACTCAAGAGGACCTGATGCAGTGATGAAAGTTCTTTCAACTAAAAAATTACATGCGAGTATTTATCAGGAGCCTTATATAAAAATATCTTCAAAACACCGTGCCAACCTTTGAAATTATTACTACTAGATACTTTTTCTGTAATTGGTTGTAGTAAAAAAAATATTTATACAGAAACCAGTAGAGCAGATTTTTTTTTTTAATATATGGAGAAGCATTTCTCAACGCAATTTAGGAAATTGCATGTAAAAGAAATTTATTGTATTGTCTAATACAATAGCCTAATTAAAGTAAAGCAAACAGATCATGTGACATTTATGTGATTATCTGTCAGAATATCTGGTAACAGAATCTCGTTCACGTTTGTTTGAACCGAAGTGAATTAAAGTTTAATCTGTCAACATTTTTTATTGCTAGCTTAATTAATTCTGTTACACATTTGCGGTAAATTATTTAATTTCAATTCCATCAGCGTTAAAAAATACCTGGTAGCCAATTTCCTCAACATGATTTGCTAAATACAAGTAACACAAAAGCTCTTTATTTGTAAAAAGAATAGATTATGTTTACAAAAATGCAACTGTTATTTACAGTTACAAAATATTGCACTAAACTTATGGTAAAGAACGTATTACGTACACGTTTATGCAACAAACGTGAATATAGTTACCAGTAGTATTTGATAAAATCTAGATAACTATTTCTTTAGCTTTAGGAATCCTCCGTGATAATACCCTGATTCATGCTAGCGAGGTTATTTCCAGACGTGTACTATGGAATTACGTTTGATGGGTAGTTTTAATTTCATTTATCAAAATGAAAATATTTTTCGCAGATGGAGAATTATGAATCATTCCACATGGCGAACTAGTGAGCAACCTTTTAGTTGATACGTCTTTGGAGGAAAAAGATACTCTGAAACAGAAACAAAAAAATCATATACAATTTTAGGAAATTAAAATAACAATTTTGTTTAGAGTTAAAGTAAACAAAGTGAATTCAAGGAACGGGACAATTTACCGGCTGCCTCGAAAACCGCCCTCATTTACGAACAAGGATCACATACTAACTTGTAGAAGTACATAGAGGGAGAAACAATGAAGAAGGGACTTTCTTAGACTTAATTTGGAGGACGATGGTTTGAAGCAAAACGAGCTAATGGAAGAAGAAGAAGAAGAGAGGAGGAGAAGGAGCAAGAAAAGTAGGATGTGAAGGAGGAGAAGGAGGAAGAAGGGGATGTGCAGGATGAGGAGTATGAAGAGGATAAGGAGGACAAGGCGGATAAGGAGGAGGAGGATGTGAGGGAGGAGGAAGAGGAGGAAGATATGGAGGAAGAGAATGTGGAGAAAAAGAAGGAGGAAGATTGGAGGAGGAAGAGGCTGATGATGTGGAGAAGGAGGAGGAGGAGGAGAAGGAGGAAAAGGAGGAGGATGTGGAAGAGAACAAGGATGATGTAGAGGAGGAAGAGGAGAAGGAGAACCTGGATGAGGTTATGGAGGAGGATGTGGAGGAGGAAACGGATGATGTGGAGAAGGAGGAGAAGGAGGTGGAGGAGGAGAGGACGAGAGGAGGAGGAGGACGAGGAGGAAAAAAAGGAGGATGAGAAAGAGAAGAAGGAAATTAATAATAATAATAAACGAGGAAGAAGAAGATGATGAAGCAGAACTTTATTTTTGACTTTGATAAAAGTGATAAAATGCGGTTTTAATGAAGTTGAAAACATTTCAGAAATATATTTATTTATGAAACTGCTTTCATGGACAACAACGTATGTTCAAGCAATTATCAATTTTAATTTCTTGCTAGTTTTATTTTCATATATTTAAATATTCTTTGTAACGTTATTAAATGTTTTTAGTGTTCAGGAATGCACTTATATCATTTCAACCAGACAGCTGCGAATCATTTATTTCAGATCAGGCAAATAGAGAAAAATTAAAAGCAGTTAATTGTCAGAAGTTATTCTCATAACGTTTTTTCATGAAGTAGGTCGAAGTAGTTCGAAGTTATTTGTAATGTTTAATCAGTTGAAGTTTAGCGGAAGTTTGACATTTCTTCTATGTGCAAAGTTTTCAAACTCCCCGACGGTTCAAACAGACATGCTTAACTTTTAGCTTTTTAGCAATACTTGTGGGAAATTTATACCGGCAAGCTGATTTACTGAATACATGCTGTACGTCCCGTGCTCCATATTCATACCTCACTTATTTATGCTTAACCAATGCTTGAAGTTTATCTGGGCCGTTTATATTGAGAGGTTGCTTAAGGCGATAAATCCTAAAATTGGTAACAAAACCAAAGGCAGGAATATTTTAATAAAAGATTGAAACGATAATAATCCATTTTCCATCAACTTTACAATTTCAAAAAAAAGAAAAATATAGATCCTATCACAATGTTACTTTTTAATAATATTTATTATCGTATTTTTCATTATTAAAGTAAAGGTTACGTTTATCACGACAAAATTAATCTTGCAATTTAGTGGAACTATTCTTAATTGGATCTACTAAATCGAAAAAAAGTGATGTAATATCATATTTCCGTCTGTTTGCTGATAATTGGCCAAATTTTCTAAAACTTGTGTCCTATTTGTCTAATTTATCAAAACATGTTCTAAATCACACACACACACACACACACACACACACATATATATATATATATATATATATATATATATATATATATATATATATATATATATATATATATATATATATATATATATTCCCGGAAGACCACAGAGAAGACATCGAACCTGGCAGCAGATATCAGAAGACGGAGGCTTCGGTTCTATGGACACATCAGTAGACTCCCAACAACGAGACTTGTCAACAGAATCCTTAAGTATATACAAGGAGTCAAATCAACAACGTCGTGGATTGCACAAGTCAGAATAGACCTACATGATGCAGAATTAGACTCAGCAGACGTTGAAGACAGGAACGCATACAGGAGAAAGATGCTCGATTGGAAGGTCACAGAGAATGAAATCCCAAAGAGCGCAGGGGTAAAATGGACGGAGGAGCGTAAGAGGATTCATGGGGACAGGATGAGGGAGGTGTGGAGGATTAGAAGGAGCAAGACATGAGTCGGAGTGTTTTGCGTGATCCAACAGGGTCTATACGCAGATAATAATAATAATAATAATATATATATATATATATATATATATATATATATATATATATAAAACGTATGTATGTCTTGTGTGTGAGGTCCTACTGATACACTTAGGGTTGAACAAACGTAGTTACCCAGCAACGCCCAATCAGTTTAACCATTTGAAAAAACGACTATTCAAATTATTAAAAAAGGAATAACGTTTTTATCTTACTCATTCCAAGATCCTGAATTCAACTTTGTTTATCAGAAGCAATTTGTATGAATCAGCATTTTCACTGATAATTTGAAAAGTATTTTTTGCAAACTCTAACTCCTTTTGCGCTAGTTAAATCCAATAAAAACAATACTGTGATTAAAAAAATATGAATTCTAAGCTGGTCAATATATATTTGTGATGTGAAAATACCCATTTTTTTCCTATATCAGAACATGTACGTATATAGGCCTAGATTATAAATTTTGTTACTATTTGGAAATGTGCTTTTATCACGTCTGCGGCACGCTTGTCAGAATTATATTTGTTAGTTTACAATTGTAGACGAAATAAATAAAATATGGAGAAAGTTTTGTTGTTATACAAATAAACAAAAATGTGTATCGATTATAAGGAGTTTTAAATTTAATTTTAATTTCCGTTATTTTAAAAAAGTATGTATTAATAAAAAAGATTTTTCCGTTTGTTATAATGATTGCCATGGTAATTTTTTATTATATTTTCTTTAAATTGGCAAACATCTACACTTGGACACATACACAAATACATAGATACACGCAAATAAATTATTAGTTGTAAGGTTAAAAATGTGCTCTTCTTCACAAAACAAGGCTGTATGCTTTGACAACGATGATTTACTAAAAACGGTTTTAAATGAAGTAAAAGAGTTCGTAATAATCGTGGAAGAAAAGTAAGTTGTTAATGCTACAATGAATATTTAAATACTCAATTATAACGGACACTTACAAAGTATAATAAAAATATTTACATAAAATTTAGTGTTTTTTATTATAAAAAAGTATGTATTAACAGTTCCTTTAATAACGAAGTAAATAATTTGTTAGAGGTCCGGAAGCAGTATTGCCTAAACGGAAGCAGGAAGCAAATCTCCCAGATCCAATAGTGAAGTTTCCTGGATATGTAGACCCACGACACCTAGCGCTCAGGCCTACAAATCCAAACGATCCTTCACCTGAAGTTAAAACAGACAAAGATGAATCTTTCATTGTTGTCAAACCATGTGCTAAAAAGGTTAGAGGCAATTTTTATTCCCAAAATTAGTTATTTAGCGTTACAAATAGACTAAGAGAATATGTTGAACATTCTGTTTGCTATCATTTTAGTACGTTCCGAAGTGCTTAGCCATGAACAATACTTAGAGCTCACTAATTTTATACAATACAATTCGAAAAAAATGTTTACACTTGAAAGACAATTGAATTAAGTACTTCAGTATAATCAAACTTAAAATTTTCGGTACTAACATTTAAAATAATATAAATAATGTTTTAATTTGTATCATTATGTAGTATTTAACGAAAATTGACATCAAATATATTTTAAATACTATAAAGGAACAGCTGTAATGCAAAATCAGCTGTTAATTAAATATTACAATTAACTAAAAGGCACCATAGTGTTACAAATTTTCCGTTGTATATTATAAAACATAATAAGAAAATTAAAGTACTTATTAAAAATGTAATTCAATAATTTTGCAAATAGTATAAAATAATATATGTGTCCAACTAACAATCTGGACACACTAATAGTTATTACTTTAAAAGAAAGCTTATTACATTAAAGTGTGTCACTCTTTTGGGATATGGGTATAGGAACCAACACATGTTATTTTTAACTAAATACCACAAAAGAATTTTTTTTATATCAGAACATAACTAATAGTTTTAAATCATAAACCATTAATGCAGATCCATCCCAGGAAACTGCAGACCGGGTCACGCCTTCATCGTTCCACAATATTCTGTATTTGGGCGTACATAGGTTCAAACAAAAAAAAAAACTTTTAAGAACAATTGAAAAAAATTATTTAAAAAAAACTATTGAAAAAAAATTATATGACAACTTTTAAAAATGTCTAAACAAACTATTGACAATATTTAAGGTTATTGTATAAGTATAGAGTATATATGAGAGAGAGAGGGGGGAGAGAGAGAAAGAAAGAGAGAGGGACAGAGAGAAAGAGAGGGAGAGATAGAAAGAGAAGAAGAGAGAGAGAGAGAGAGAGGGACAGAGAAAGAGAGGGGGAGAGAGAAAGAGAGGAAGAGAGAGAAGAAGAGGGAGAGAGAGAGAGAAATAGAGGGAGAGCGCAAAGAGAGAAAGAGAGGGAGAGAGAGAGAAGGAGAGAGAGAGAGGGAGGGAGAGAGGGTGAGGGCAAAGACAGAAAGAGAGGGAGAGAGAGAAGGAAAGATAGAGAGAGGGAGGAGAGAGAGGAAGGGAGAGAATGAGAGGGAGAGAGGGGGAAAGAGGGAGAGAGGGAGATGGGAGAGAAAGAGGATGGGGATAGGGGGAAGGAGGAGAGAGGGAGAAAGAGGGAGGGAGGAGAGAGGGAGAGAGAGAAAGAGAGAGAGAGGAGAGAGGGGAGAGAGGAGAGAGGGAGAGAGGGAGGAAGAAAGGGGCGGAGGGAAGAGAGGTACAGGGGGAGGGGAGAGAGAACTGTAGCTCATTTAAGGAAAAGTTAGTTTAGCTAGATTACTATAAACTATATTAAGCAGTTGGTGAACTCTTTGAAATGTCAAATTTTATTATCATAAACGAAAATTTATGTTGTTTTTCACAATCTGGCTTTAAAAATACTAAGTTTGAACAAGTACTTTAGGTTAAGCACATTTCTGAATTCAAAGGTTTTACATTTACACTCACATAAGAAAATTAAGAAACGCGGAGGTAGATTTGCGCACTTTGAGTTTATAAAGCTCTAATCCACTATGAACTTTCTGAAGACAGTTTGATAGCCCAACATGTGTATGATTATGTTTGTGGACTGCGTGAACGTTTGTTCAAATCCACTTTATGCTGCTAGCTAGTAAATAGCAGTCGTTTTCTTGGACCAATTCTTTCTCGAACTGCCAAAATGTACCAGATCCATTAAATACTTTTATGTTTACTTTTATTTAAAATTAAAGTTTAAAACAACATACCTGTTTGATATGCATAAAGACTATTTATTAACACGTTCACGACTACGCCCGTTTTTACGTCATAACATTTTGTGTTACGGTAATTAACATGAAATCTCAACTATAGACGTAAACTTTTTTTTTCCGTAAAATAGTTATAATATGTGTTTTTATAATATTTTAAGTGATATTCACCCGAAAAAACCGTATTCTATATATTTTAGAGGTTATGTACGTGCGTCACTGGTGGCACACGACGCCTATTTGTAAACAATTGCTATAATAGGCGTAGCGCGTCACTGGTGGCACACTGTTATTGATCCGTACACACGTAAAGTTTCAAGTAAAAGACTCCATAAGCTATATGATTCCTTTTTTGATATCTTAGTGTTATAATTTTCAAAAGATAATTGTTATTATTTTTGAATATGTCTTCATTTTGGTTTAACAATAAGGATCACCAACATAAAGAAAAAAAACAGTATGCCAAAATATAATATTACTTCATTATATTTAAAATTAGGTTTAAAAATTGAAATAATGCTTTTAACATTTCTATTGAATTTAAATTTGTGTGTCTGAGTAAGGAAACAAAAAATTTACAATAAACCAAATCTAATCCGACTAAGGTTATTGTAGCTTACTTTAAATGGTCGACAGTACAATTATAGGCTTCAAACATGGGCGTCATTATAAATAGGCCGATAAAAAGTGAGAAAGGGAGTGCGTCACTCGTGGCACATGCCGCCTATTTTGAAGAAAAACATGCATTACTGGTGACACACCTTCGTCTTGCCGGAAGTTACAGCGTGCGTCACTAGTGAACTTGAACGTGTTAATATGAAAATATTTATTTTTGAAATAACATGATTCATTGTTTTTAAAGTTATGCTACAGTTATAATTTAGATTTCTAAATGTACTTGCTCAAACATTTGGTTCTGAATGTTTTATAATTTTTTTTTATCAAATTAGTTTTTCTAACTTAAAAAAATATTCTACAGATTTACACAGTAAAAACAAAGTTATTGTTTATGAATTAAATATTCCTACAGGGAAACTTACTTATCCTGACATTAAACTGTAACATTATAGTTCACATTGCATTAACACTTCACATTATTCGAGAGCGTACAAACGTTTACGTGTCACAACAATAATGCTCTGTCTGCCGTAGCGAGTTGTCACGCAATGCAAGGGAGTAATGTTTTTGCCGACAGAGGAATTTGAAGGGGCACGATAGTTGATTTCGGCCACTACAAAAGCTTACATAATAAAATACGTAACAATAAAACCCACAGCCAAGGTCTTACTCAGATCTCAAATAAAATACCTACTAAGTTGAATTTCCGCATGGTGGCTATTAATATAGCTTATAGTATTTTCCTATTTTAAGGTAAGTATGGTTTATGCATTACAGTGAAACGTTTTTCGTTGTTATATGTAGGCTGTCTTACGTTTTAATATATTCTGTCAACAATATTAAACACGTTTTCTCTGCCAAACATACAAACTTATTTTTTTACAATGAAACAAAATTATCACCTTAGAAATTAATATGCATTTTATTCCCTGAAGAATACCGTTGTAAAACACAAACACGGCTACATTTAAAAGGAATAAATCAGTGTTTCTGTTCAGAAAAAAATGTAGAAAGTTTTTTTTTGCAAACAGACGTACTTGCTGGCAGTTACATATATGTGCCAGACGGTCACCTGTTCTTTCATAGCTTTCATTGTTAACCATAGATAATAGCATATTTTTTTTCAAAACTGTTGTTTTATAATTGTGATGCAAAAATAAAACCACTAATAGGAGTCTGAACAAATGTTACGAATAATAACGGAACAAATTGTTACCTAGGGTGATGCGAGTGCGGAAGTGATATTCACCTAAACATCTGTTTTCGCAGCACTTCAGTGATGTCAATTTAGGTTATGTTTATTTTCCATTATCATGGATCATGTTTTAGGGCTGGCTGGGATGTTGGATTTTGCTTGATGCGAGTGCACAAATTTATATTTTTATATAATAGTATATTTTGCTCGTCGCAAGTCTCATATTACATTAAAAATTCCCTCTGTTTCCGCCCGTGTTCAAACCTTGCGCATGTAAGGAGCACGTGATAACCACTACGGAAACTGCAAAGACGTTTGACCTATGTAAATATATGAAATAAATTGTTAATTTAATTTTGATTAATATGTAATTGTAAAAGATTAGCCGCTTTATATTAATTTTTAACGATCAGCTGATTTCATTGAACAGCTGATAGGCTATAAATAATACGTTTTAGGTTGTGTTGTTAAAAACTAGATATAGTAATTTGTCGTGTTTTTGAACAAATTATCGTAATTAAAATGAAAAAGGAAGAGAAAACATATATAATTTTAATTTTTGGTTCAATAAAGTGAATTTTTAAACATTTGTATAAATAATAATATAACTAATAATATTTGTACTTTAGATATTGAATATTTATGTATGGCATCGAGGAAACGCAACTAAAATGATTATATTAACTAATTTTGTTTTAATTAACAGTATGTTTGATTGTGACGTTCTGAATTGTTAGATGCCTCAATTGTTGTCTGCTGAAGGTTAAAAAGGACGGGACCTTTTTTATGTTTAACGTCCGACTATTATGCACACTTGGGCTAATGCAGACGATGGGATGATTTATAGCGTAATGAATAATAGTAATAGTAGTAATAGTAATAATAATAATAATAGTAGGCCTAATAATAGTAATAGTAATAGTAGTAATAGTAATAATAGTAATGGTAATAGTAATAGTAATAGTAATAGTAATAGTAATAGTAATAGTAATGGTAATGGTAATGGTAATGGTAATGGTAACGGTAACGGTAACGGTAACGGTAACGGTAACGGTAACGGTAACGGTAGCGGTAGCGGTAGCGGTAGCGGTAGCGGTAGCGATAGCGATAACGATAACGATAACGATAACGATAACGATAGCGATAACGATAACGATAACGATAAATATAGAGATAGAGATAGAGATAGAGATATAGATAGAGATAGAGATAGAGATAGAGATAGAGATAGAGATAGAGGTAGAGGTAGAGGTAGCGGTAGCGGTAGCGGTAGCGGTAGCGATAGCTATAGCTATAGCGATAGTAATAATGATGATAATAATAATAATAATAATAATAATAATAATAATAATAATAATAATAATAATAATAATAATAATAATAATAATAATAATAATAATAATAATAATAATAATAATAATAATAATAATAATAATAATAATAATAATAATAATAATAATAATAATAATAATAATAATAATAAAAGTAATAATAATAATAATAATAATAATAATAATAATAATGCCAAGCCCTGGCCGGGAATCGAACCCGAGTCCTCGGGGTAAAAGCCCAGTACACTATCAACTAGACCACCGAGGCGGCTTTTTGGGATCTTTTAACGACAATAATTAAAAGTAATAATAAATAATCTTCGGATTTTTGTTTAAAAATAAAACGATACGAAATTAATTTCACAGTTTTTAAAATAAACGAGTTTTACAGGAACGCGTTACAAAGTTAAAGAAAAGTAAATCTCAAGAACTTCGCGGAGGAATACTTTACGTTGGCTGTATGTGTTCAAGAAGGAACGGACTTCAAGATGATTGTCAAAGAAGAGAGTGTGGGCACAAACCAGAATGTCTTTCCACTGACCCAGGGCCTTGCTGCGGACCTGCTTTATCACCTAAACCTACGTGAACTTACACCTGGTATATCGTGGCATGACTGATTTACAGTTGACTTTCTTTTTACTAACACATCGCTAGTAAGTTTTCCAAATTTTTAGCTGTAACAAAGTGCAAGTGTTTTTGAATTTTCAGATCGTCTGCATTAGCCCAAGTGTGCACAATAGTCAGACGTTTTGAATTTTCAGGTCAGTAGTCTTAATTAGGTTCTAGGTTCGTGATCATTGGTCTTTATTGTGTTACAAGGTCATTATCCTTATTAAGTTATATCGTTACCAATGGTCCTTCTTACGTTACGAAGTCGTTATCATTAGTTCTAGTATATAATCAAAGATCTTTATTAGGTTTTTAGATTGATGTCAACGGTCTTTATTAAATGGTCACTATCATTGATTGTCATTAGAATTTATGAATGATTTCGTTATCACTTATCCTTGTAAGACAGTAAAACAGATCAAAAATATGATTAATAAATTATTTTGGTATTTTTTTCCAACTAAAACACGACCAAATCAGTAATACATTTTCAATAAATTATGATTTATTTATAATTTACATATAATAAGCCTTAGTATAATATTAACAAAACATTTACATACAATGTGATTTGAGTGGAATTTGATAATTTAAAAAGCAAATAATATATAGATTCTGACAATAATTACGATAATTGAATCAGATTTTTAATTGTAAAAAGTAAAGAACATTTTTAAATGATGGACTGATTTGTCTGCGTAAGGAACTTGAACGTAGCAATTGAGTACCCAAAGGCGATATTGTGTAAATAGGGTTTAAATCGATTCGGAAAATACGGAACTTTAGAGTGCTAACTTACACACACGCGCGCGCACACACGTACATATGTAATTCATAATTCATGTATATATATATATATATATATATATATATATATATATATATATATATATATATATTATTTATTTATTTATTACGAACTTTCAAATAATTAGGATAAGCGTGTATTTTTGCCACACTTTTACACGTTCTGAACTTTTTTAATGTTAGTTTTTGGATAGAAATAATCTTTTCATAATTTCTCTAATATGTTTCTATAAATTAATTGATCTGTAATTAAATAGTAATTTATTGATTTTCAAGGTTCTAACGCCTATAAATAGCTGCATAAAACCAATTTAATTCCAATATACAAATGTACAAACCAGTTTAATTTAATTATACAAATTTACAAAACTTCATTGAGTATATTTGCATATTTTATAGTAATAGCAAGCCGTATTTTTTTAAACAATGCAGTAACCTGAACTTTTTTATTTCAGTTTAATGGTTGAACGTGTTTTTAATACTTTTATATCATTAACTAAATGAATGAGCAATGCGCTAAAGTGATTCTGTGCAACCTGAAACAAGAGAGCGCTGTATGTAAATGCAGAACTGATCAAGTTCAAAAGGAAGCCCCGAGGCTGCGTGTAAGCATCTCTACACAAACAGATTCACATTAAAGCTTATTAAACTTATTATGTTCCAGATATAAACAGAAAATTGATGAGTCAGTTTATTTGTTGTTATTGTAGTTTATATTTAAGGGTCTTTAGCGCTGTGTCACCAGATTTTATAATTTTTCCCTGTGGACTTATTGGAACTTGTAATTTAAAATAGATTTCTTTTTGGAATAACCAAACAGTAAGTAACCATTGTGCTGTATGCATATCATGGGATGCCTTTAAAACGACGGTGGAAAATAAGCATTAACTCTTTGGTTGTGTCTGTACAATCCTGGCGTTTTGCTATTATTCCTTTTCAGTTCTGTTAAGGCTTATTTACACGTTACCAGTGGCTGGCATTCCAGTTGATAAACGAGAGGAACGCCAGCTCAATGGCGCTTTACCGTTAACACGTTGCCAGTATCTGGCATTCCAGTTGAGAAACACTTGAAGGTCACTGGCCTGTGGCGACTGGAACACCAGCTCATTTTATTTTGTGGTCCATATCACTGAACCATGGAACTAATTGTTTATACATTTCTCAACTTTGCACCATTTGCTTTCCATTTCTCAACTTCCTCCAACTCTAAGTAATATGTAGACCTTAAAACTTAAATTTTTTTTTGGCATAGCCGTCACTGTAAAATTTGGCACAATAGCTTGCATCGAGGCATTCCTAGCCTCGCGAATGCGGTAATCTTTATTAAACATGTTCCAGACGTTTTCGTGACTACGGTACAACTGTACAAATGTCAACATCGTACAGTTTTTTTGTAACTTTGAACTTGTAACTTGTTACTTGTAACCTTGAACTTGTTACTTGTAACCTTGTAACTTGTTACTTGTAACCTTGAACTTGTTACTTGTAACCTCGTAACTTGTTACTTGTAACTTTGTAACTAGTTATTGTAACCTTGTAACTTGTTACTTGTAACTTGTTACTTGTAACCTTGTAACTTGTTACTTGTAACCTTGTAACTTGTTACTTGTAACCTTGTAACTTGTTACTTGTAACTTTGTAACTTGTTACTTGTAACCTTGAACTTGTAACCTTGTAACTTGTTACTTGTAACCTTGTAACTTGTTACTTGTAACCTTGAACTTGTTACTTGTAACCTTGTAACTTGTTACATGTAAACTTGTAACTTGTTACTTGTAACCTTGTAACTTGTTACTTGTAACCTTGTAACTTGTTACTTGTAACCTTGAACTTGTTACTTGTAACCTTGTAACTTGTTACATGTAAACTTGTAACTTGTTACTTGTAACTTTGTAACTTGTTACTTGTAACCTTGAACTTGTTACTTGTAACCTTGTAACTTGTTAATGTAAACTTGTAACTTGTTACTTGTAACTTTGTAGCTTCTTACTTGTAACCTTGTTTTTTCTTTACTCCGAATTTTTATTTGCCCTTAACTACTTAAACAGAACCTGATAAACATAATCCACGTGGTTGAATGTTTCCAGCGACTGGCGGACAGCAGTAGTTTTACACTTGCCAGTCGGCTGGCAATCCAGCGACTGACAACCACAACTGGAACGCCAACTGGCATCGTGTAAATGGGTCATTAGTATTTTGACGCAATCATGATACTATTTGATTTTGTGCGCGAAATACATTCAAAAGAGAAAACGGTGAGTTACAAAATGTATTCCACTTGACCTAAAAAACATGAAATAAAGTTGTGCTTAAGTGAAAGAAGTTATAGTTGCAGGCGTAGTAGGAGAGGCTGTAGAACTGAAGCAGGTTTAAAAAAAGGAACATTGTTAGAAAATAGGCAATTACAATTGTACTGCATTTCTTTACTTATGTATTTAACGAATTTCAAAGAATATCATGGGTTTTTTCCACCATAATACTGAAGTTTGGTTTCCTGTACCAAACTGTAGTTTCCGTTTTTATGAATTTGCACACACACACACACACACACACACACACATTATTATATACACACACACACACACACACACACATGCGTGCGTGCGTGCGTGCGTGTGCGTGCGTGCGTGTGTGTGTGTGTGTGTGTGTGTGTGTGTGTGTGTGTGTGTGTGTGTGTGTGTGTGTGTACATATCCCCGTAGAGGGGTGCAGACACTCTCAATACGTGATTGAGAGGATTTAGACTTTCCTCACGGTACACACACACACACACACACACACACACACACACACACACACACACACACACACACACACACACACAATACTACACACACTACACGACTTTAACACTGTACACTCTTACTTACAATTACGATGGCAATAATAGCCTCAATGTGCTTTTGCTTTTAATATATATATATATATATATATATATATATATATATATATATATATATATATATATATATATATGTGTGTGTGTGTGTGTGTGTGTGTGTGTGTGTGTGTGTGTGTGTGTGTGTGTGTGTGTGTGTGTGTGTGTGTGTGTGTGTGTGTGTGTGTGTGTGTGTGTGTGTGTGTGTGTGTGTGTGTGTGTGTGTGTGTGTGTGTGTGTGTGTGTGTGTGTGTGTGTGTGTGTGTGTGTGTGTGTGTGTGTGTGTGTGTGTGTGTGTGTGTGTTTACGTATTTGCATTATAATTGCGTGAAACAGTTGTCTTTTACGGCGGGATGGAGGCGAATTTCTAAAAAAAAACCGCTTAATTACAACGCAATGTATACATCTTATTCGACAAATATTTTTAATGTTTAAAATAAAATTGAAAAAAAGACTAGTTAAATTATATATTTTTTAAGCTTCAACTTTTTTGAAGATGTGTTAACAGTATTTTAATCGTGTGAAAATCTGCACAAAATATAATTATTTCAAATTCGTTTGAAAATACACACAAGAATCCTAATAATTAAAATACCAATGCGTTATATTGTTATTAATTGCAATCAGATTATTATATAAGTATACAATAATTATAATAAAGTGTATATAAGTTGTTCAGATTTTGAATGACCTCATTTTCAAACAGTTCAACTGATTTTGCTGGGCAACCAACTTGGTTGAGTTATTATGTAAATTAATAAAATGTGTTTGCGGCAAGTTTTGAAACAGCTTAACAGTATTCTAACGACCAGGATTGTTGTTAATTAAATGAAACCTAATTTTATATGTAATTATGCTTCTTAAATCGCTCATATTATATCAAAATTCTTGTAACATTTTAATAAATTATAATAATGGAAAAACAAAATAAAGTATATTATTTAAATAGTGACGAAATTAACATTTTTGTAATCCTAATTAAAATATTTATTTGGTATTTTTCTTTTAAAATTGTTAACAGTAAATATTCTAAAGCAATATTTTCTCATTCGTGTGCATTGATCAAATAAATCAATATTTCACGACAAATACAGTCTTTTTTTTAAATAAATTACAAAATTTTAAAATTCAAACAACGTAGTATCCTTCTTAAATATTTCCCGCTACGATCGTCAGGTATTTGTGACTCTGTTCACGTACGTTGGGTCGTAGCTAATTGGCCTTCAAGTTACTTTTTTCCCCTTCAACTAAAGGGCGACAAATAACATTATTTTTTTAAACTTAATTGACCATACCGCCTCGCGCATAACTAAGACTAGGCCTATAATGATTCGGTATGGTAATTTTATTTGATTTTTAGATGTATTTCTTTTAAATAATAAAATAAAAATTATTATTGGATACATTTTTATTATAATTATTATAACTGGATTTATTTTATATCTCGAAAACAGTAACAATAATAAAAAAAAATTAACTTATTAATATCAAGATACATTATTTTGTAATACATTTAGTTGTGATATAGACACAAGTCTGCGGTATGAATACATATTTATTACAGCATTTCGGAATAATCTTTGTGACTTAAGAAATTTAAAAAAAAATATTTCAGTGTGCAAAGATTTTTTTATGTCTATAACGATTACCAGTGTTTTTATCGAGAAAATCTCGTTTAAAACGACAGTCAGTCAAAGTTTAAAAACGTTTTAATTTATTATTTAAAATTTTAAAATGCAGTTTAATAAATCGATGACCGTTAAAATCTCGTTAAATTAGCATTTTTAAATGAATTGTTAACTTTATTAAAAAAACTTAAATTGCAAACTATTATTTTATACAAATTACGACAATCAAATCGCATTTTTGAAACATTGTAATAATTTCAATTCGTAGAAAAATATTTATAGAAATTTCTGTATATTGTGTACAATAATTGTGTCAGATAATAATGAGAATTTTTATATTTCGCGAGCTTGGAGGTTCCGATTGTAAAACATTTTTTTTATTATGTTGGTATACATGCCCTTGAAGTATGATAAAACTTTCAGCTGTTTTCATTGTTCGCTTTGTCTTTGACAGCCACTAAGGTTGGACGTTTTTTTATGAGCTCCGCGATTTTCGTTTGTTAAAAGAAATGGATCAAAGAATTTGTATCAAATTTTGCGTAAAAAATGGAATAAATTGTAACAAAGTGTGTGAAATGTTAACAAAGGCTTATGGTAAGTCTACTATGAGTAAAGCAATGTTTCCAAGAAGGCCGTGAAGACGTTGAAGATGACGAACGCCCTGGACGTCCCAACACATCGACATCCGCTGAAAACATGGAAAAAGTGAAAGAAATGATTATGAACAATCGCCGAATAACAATTAGAGAGGTCGCTGATGATGTTGGCATATCGATTGGATCATGTCATGACATTGTTTCAAATGTTTTGTGTATGAAACGCGTGGCAGCAAAATTCGTTCCAAAATTGTTGAATTTTGAACAAAAACAGCGGCGAATGATAGTTGATCAGGAGTCACTAAATGAAGTCAACGACGATACAGAATTACTGAAACGTATTACAACAGGTGACGAAAGATGGGTTTACCGATATGACGTCGATACTAAGGCTCAATCATCCCAGTGGAGGCATTCTGGCTCGCCAAGACAGAAAAAGGCTCGACAAGTGCGGTCGAACGTGAAGGATATGCTCACTGTGTTCTTCGATATTAATGGCATAGTGCATCATGAATTCCTGCCACCAGGTGAAACGGTCAATAAGGAGTACTACCTACAATTTGAACGCCGTTTGCGTGAAGCAATCCGAAAAAAACGCCCGGATCTGTGGAAACACAATCATTGCTTTTGTACTACGATAATGCACCAGCTCACACTTCATTTCTTGTTCGTGAATTTTTGACCAAAAACAGTACTGTAACGATGCCCCAGCCTCCATATTCGCCAGACATGGCTCCGTGTGACTTTTTCCTATTTCCAAAAATAAAGAGAACTTAAAGGGCCGTCGTTTTACAGACGCAGATGACATTAAAAGCGCATCGCTGAAAGAACTAAAGGCTATCTCAAAGATTGAGTTTGAGAAGTGTTTCGAGGATTGGAAGAAGCGCTGGCACACGTGCATAATCTCCAATGGGGACTATTTTGAAGGCAACAACATCAATGTAGAAGAATAAATAAATATTTTGTTCAAAAATTAAAATTCTCGTTACTTTCAGAACACACCTTGTGTGTGTGTGTGTGTGTGTGTGTGTGTGTGTGTGTGTGTGTGTGTGTGTATATATATATATATATATATATATATATATATGTGTGTGTGTGTGTGTGTATACACGCATTAGGATTTGGGAATGAAACACACACACACACACACAGAAAGAGAAAATGTTTAACGGTGTTTTATAATGACCACTCAAATCTTGTTTTACGGGCCATGGTCGGCCCTCATTTATTGTTCTGGGTCTTACCATTACGGCACATTTTCTAATAAAAATTATCTATGCAATAGTTAATTTAGTGCTATAAAACAGATCTTTGAAAGTATGGAAAACTATTTTTTTTATATTGCATAAAGAGTTGTTAAATATCTGGATAAGAAGGTCAGAGTAATGTAAAAGATGAGACATTGCAGAAAAACACTGGGTGTACAAGAAATGTATTTTAGTATAGTACCACTTAGGTGAGATGTACAATGTTGTTTGACTATAACGAAAGAGGAAGAAAGACAATTCAGTTGTACGCTTTTGTTAGTGGACTGAGCTTTTCTTCTTTCAACTCGATCATTCTGCATTTGGTTTTTGTGTTTTTTTGTTACTCAGTTTTTACCAAACTTATTGACCGATTGTTTTGAAATTCGGTACAAAAGTACCTTTTATAAAACCCAAGACATATTTGTAACATATTCATCCATTTATTTATGTTTCAAGATGGCTGCTTCTGTTTTATCAATCATAAGTTGACGTAATTTTATTCAAACGTATTGTTTAATTTTTTTTAAGTTGGTACCAAGAAATCTGGTATATATATATATATATATATATTATTTATGTTATTACAATTGAAACTGAACTTAGTCCATCTATCAATATATCTATGAAATGAAAGCGATAGTTGGTTGCACATCCTATGAAGCACTCCAAAATTCAAAAATCACTTGATCTTGTGACAGTTGTATCAATCTTGTTTTAGTCCAAATCAAACATAACCTAAATTGACATCACTGAAGTGCTGCGAAAACAGATGTTTAGGTGAATATCACTTCCGCACTCGCATCACCCTAGGTAACAATTTGTTCCGTTATTATTCGTAACATTTGTTCAGACTCCTATTAGTGGTTTTATTTTTGCATCACAATTATAAAACAACAGTTTTGAAAAAAAATATGCTATTATCTATGGTTAACAATGAAAGCTATGAAAGAACAAATGACCGTCTGGCACATATATGTAACTGCCAGCAAGTACGTCTGTTTGCAAAAAAACTTTCTACATTTTTTTCTGAACAGAAACACTGATTTATTCCTTTTAAATGTAGCCGTGTTTGTGTTTTACAACGGTATTCTTCAGGGAATAAAATGCATATTAATTTCTAAGGTGATAATTTTGTTTCATTGTAAAAAAATAAGTTTGTATGTTTGGCAGAGAAAACGTGTTTAATATTGTTGACAGAATATATTAAAACGTAAGACAGCCTACATATAACAACGAAAAACGTTTCACTGTAATGCATAAACCATACTTCCCTTAAAATAGGAAAATACTATAAGCTATATTAATAGCCACCATGCGGAAATTCAACTTAGTAGGTATTTTATTTGAGATCTTGTGACCTTTTCGTGAGGACCTGAGTAAGACCTTGGCTGTGGGTTTTATTGTTACGTATTTTATTATATAAGCTTTTGTAGTGGCCGAAATCAACTATCGTGCCCCTTCAAATTTCTCTGTCGGCAACACACATTACTCCCTTGCATTGCGTGACAACTCGCTACGGCAGACAGAGCATTATTGTTGTGACACGTAAACGTTTGTACGCTCTCGAATAATGTGAAGTGTTAATGCAATGTGAACTATAATGTTACAGTTTAATGTCAGGATAAGTAAGTTTCCCTGTAGGAATATTTAATTCATAAACAATAACTTTGTTTTTACTGTGTAAATCTGTAGAATATTTTTTTAAGTTAGAAAAACTAATTTGATAAAAAAAAATTATAAAACATTCAGAACCAAATGTTTGAGCAAGTACATTTAGAAATCTAAATTATGACTGTAGCATAACTTTAAAAACAATGAATCATGTTATTTCAAAAATAAATATTTTCATATTAACACGTTCACGATGGCGTGCGTCACTAGTGACGCACGCTGCAACTGCCGACAAGACGAAGGTGTGTCACCAGTAATGCATGTTTTTCTTCAAAATAGGCGGCATGTGCCACGAGTGACGCACTCCCTTTCTCACTTTTTATCGGCCTATTTATAATGACGCCCATGTTTGAAGCCTATAATTGTACTGTCGACCATTTAAAGTAAGCTACAATAACCTAGAGTCGGATTAGATTTGGTTTATTGTAAATTTTTTGTTTCCTTACTCAGACACACAAATTTAAATTCAATAGAAATGTTAAAAGCATTATTTCAATTTTTAAACCTAATTTTAAATATAATGAAGTAATATTATATTTTGGCAAATTTTTTTTTTTCTTTATCTTGGTGATCTTTATTGTTAAACCAAAATGAAGACATATTCAAAAATAATAACAATTATCTTTTGAAAATTATAACACTAAGATATCAAAAAAGGAATCATATAGCTAATGGAGTCTTTTACTTGAAACTTTACGTGTGTACGGATCAATAACAGTGTGCCACCAGTGACGCGCTACGCCTATTATAGCAATTGTTTACAAATAGGCGTCGTGAGCCACCAGTGACGCACGTACATAACCTCTAAAATATATAGAATACGGTTTTTTCGGGTGAACCTTGTAACCTTGTAACTTGTTACATGTAAACTTGTAACTTGTTACTTGTAACCTTGTAACTTGTTACTTGTAACCTTGTAACTTGTTACTTGTAACCTTGTAACTTGTTACTTGTAACCTTGAACTTGTTACTTGTAACCTTGTAACTTGTTACATGTAAACTTGTAACTTGTTACTTGTAACCTTGTAACTTGTTACTTGTAACCTTGTAACTTGTTACATGTAAACTTGTAACTTGTTAATGTAAACTTGTAACTTGTTACTTGTAACCTTGTTTTTTCTTTACTCCGAATTTTTATTTGCCCTTAACTACTTAAACAGAACCTGATAAACATAATCCACGTGGTTGAATGTTTCCAGCGACTGGCGGACAGCAGTAGTTTTACACTTGCCAGTCGGCTGGCAATCCAGCGACTGACAACCACAACTGGAACGCCAACTGGCATCGTGTAAATGGGTCATTAGTATTTTGACGCAGTCATGATACTATTTGATTTTGTGCGCGAAATACATTCAAAAGAGAAAACGGTGAGTTACAAAATGTATTCCACTTGGCCTAAAAAACATGAAATAAAGTTGTGCTTAAGTGAAAGAAGTTATAGTTGCAGGCGTAGTAGGAGAGGCTGTAGAACTGAAGCAGGTTTAAAAAAAGGAACATTGTTAGAAAATAGGCAATTACAATTGTACTGCATTTCTTTACTTATGTATTTAACGAATTTCAAAGAATATCATGGGTTTTTTCCACCATAATACTGAAGTTTGGTTTCCTGTACCAAACTGTAGTTTCCGTTTTTATGAATTTGCACAAACACACACACACACACATGCGTGTGTGTGTGTGTGTGTGTGTGTGTGTGTGTGTGTGTGTGTACATATCCCCGTAGAGGGGTGCAGACACTCTCAATACGTGATTGAGAGGATTTAGACTTTCCTCGCGGTATCCGAGTCTAACACACACACACACACACACACACACACACACACACACACACACACACACACACACACACACACACACACACACACACACACACACACACACACACACACACACACACACACACACACACACACACACACACACACACACACACACACACACACACTTACAATACTACACTTACGACTTTAATACTGTACACTCTTACTTACAATTACGATGGCAATAATAGCCTCAATGTATTATTTTTTTCGCCTTAATATTATATATATATATATATATATATATATATATGTGTGTGTGTGTGTGTGTGTGTGTGTGTGTGTGTGTGTGTGTGTGTGTTTACGTATTTGCATTATAATTGCGTGAAACAGTTGTCTTTTACGGCGGGATGGAGGCGAATTTCTAAAAAAAACCGTTTAATTACAACGCAATGTATTCATCTTATTCGACAAATATTTTTAATGTTTAAAATAAAAATGAAAAAAAGACTAGTTAAATTATATATTTTTGAAGCTTCAACTTTTTTGAAGATGTGTTAACAGTATTTTAATCGTGTGAAAATCTGCACAAAATATAATTATTTCAAATTCGTTTGAAAATACACACAAGAATCCTAATAATTAAAATACCAATGCGTTATATTGTTATTAATTGCAATCAGATTATTATATAAGTATACAATAATTATAATAAAGTGTATATAAGTTGTTCAGATTTTGAATGACCTCATTTTCAAACAGTTCAACTGATTTTGCTGGGCAACCAACTTGGTTGAGTTACGAGGGTTGATCAAATATAAACGAGACTGACTTTCTAAAAACTTTTCCGTTGGACATTGAACTCTAAAGGGTGGGGTTTCAGGTAGCCTGGGAGGTTTGGGACGGGCGTAGACGGGCAACATTTCCGTTCGGACCCTTCAGTATAAAACTATACAATGAGTGAGAGTGAAGTGCACGTTTCCGTGGAGCAGAGAATTATTATTAAGTTTTTGGCCAAGGAGGGGGTCAATCCGACTGAAATCTTTCGTAGATTGACGGCTCAATACGGGGACAGGACCCTGTCAAGAGCTTGCGTTTTTGCTTGGCACAAGGAATTCGCCGAAGGACGGGAAGCAGTAGAAAACCTCAGCCATGATCGTCGTATGGCCATGATGAAGATAATGGCCACTGTATTTTTCGACAATCAAGGCGCCTTTCACGTCGATTTCCTCCATCAACGACGCACAATAAATGCACAATATTATTGCGATGTTTTAGAGGCCGCAAAACAGTCTTTTCGTAGGAAAAGGAAATCTAAACCGGCGAGAAACGTCATTCTTCTTCACGATAATGCCCGACCACATTCGGCGAACGCTACGAGGCTTAAACTCGATCAAATTGGCTGGGAACCAATGGAACATCCCCCATACAGTCCAGACTTATCACCCTGCGACTATCACCTGTTTGGGCCACTCAAAGAGGCGCTTGGAGGCCAGCGTTTCGAAGACGATTCTGCGGTGGAGACCTTCGTGCTCCAATGTCTCAATGAACGCCCGAGAATTTTTTACGAAGATGGAATTAAAAAACTTCCAATCCGGTGGGGAAAATGTGTTACTCGTGCGGGAGACTATGTAGAAAAATAAGTTGTATCAAGAATAATTTGTAAGTAAGCAATAATTTTTTTAAAAAATCAGTCTCGTTTATATTTGATCAACCCTCGTATTATGTAAATTAATAAAATGTGTTTGCGGCAAGTTTTGAAACAGCTTAACAGTATTCTAACGACCAGGATTGTTGTTAATTAAATGAAACCTAATTTTATATGTAATTATGCTTCTTAAATCGCTCATATTATATCAAAATTCTTGTAACATTTTAATAAATTATAATAATGGAAAAACAAAATAAAGTATATTATTTAAATAGTGACGAAATTAACATTTTTGTAATCCTAATTAAAATATTTATTTGGTATTTTTCTTTTAAAATTGTTAACAGTAAATATTCTAAAGCAATATTTTCTCATTTGTGTGCATTGATCAAATAAATCAATATTTCACGACAAATACAGTCTTTTTTTTAAATAAATTACAAAATTTTAAAATTCAAACAACGTAGTATCCTTCTTAAATATTTCCCGCTACGATCGTCAGGTATTTGTGACTCTGTTCACGTACGTTGGGTCGTAGCTAATTGGCCTTCAAGTTACTTTTTTCCCCTTCAACTAAAGGGCGACAAATAACATTATTTTTTTAAACTTAATTGACCATACCGCCTCGCGCATAAATAAGACTAGGCCTATATAGTAAGTAATGATTCGGTATGCTAATTTTATTTGATTTTTAGATGTATTCCTTTTAAATAATAAAATAAAAATTATTATTGGATACATTTTTATTATAATTATTATAACTGGATTTATTTTATATCTCGAAAACAGTAACAATAATAAAAAAATTAACTTATTAATATCAAGATACATTATTTTGTAATACATTTAGTTGTGATATAGACACAAGTCTGCGGTATGAATACATATTTATTACAGCATTTCGGAATAATCTTTGTGACTTAAGAAATTTAAAAAAAAATATTTCAGTGTGCAAAGATTTTTTTATGTCTATAACGATTACCAGTGTTTTTATCGAGAAAATCTCGTTTAAAACGACAGTCAGTCAAAGTTTAAAAACGTTTTAATTTATTATTTAAAATTTTAAAATGCAGTTTAATAAATCGATGACCGTTAAAATCTCGTTAAATTAGCATTTTTAAATGAATTGTTAACTTTATTAAAAAAACTTAAATTGCAAACTATTATTTTATACAAATTACGACAATCAAATCGCATTTTCGAAACATTGTAATAATTTCAATTCGTAGAAAAATATTTATAGAAATGTCTGTATATTGTGTACAATAATTGTGTTCAGATAATAATAAGAATTTTTATATTTCGCGAGCTTGGAGGTTCCGATTGTAAAACATTTTTTTTTATTATGTTGGTATACATGCCCTTGAAGTATGATAAAACTTTCAGCTGTTTTCATTGTTCGCTTTGTCTGTGACAGCCACTAAGGTTGGACGTTTTTTTATAAGCTCCGCGATTTTCGTTTGTTAAAAGAAATGGATCAAAGAATTTGTATCAAATTTTGCGTAAAAAATGGAATAAATTGTAACAAAGTGTGTGAAATGTTAACAAAGGCTTATGGTAAGTCTACTATGAGTAAAGCAATGTTTCCAAGAAGGCCGTGAAGACGTTGAAGATGACGAACGCCCTGGACGTCCCAACACATCGACATCCGCTGAAAACATGGAAAAAGTGAAAGAAATGATTATGAACAATCGCCGAATAACAATTAGAGAGGTCGCTGATGATGTTGGCATATCGATTGGATCATGTCATGACATTGTTTCAAATGTTTTGTGTATGAAACGCGTGGCAGCAAAATTCGTTCCAAAATTGTTGAATTTTGAACAAAAACAGCGGCGAATGATAGTTGATCAGGAGTCACTAAATGAAGTCAACGACGATACAGAATTACTGAAACGTATTACAACATGTGACGAAAGATGGGTTTACCGATATGACGTCGATACTAAGGCTCAATCATCCCAGTGGAGGCATTCTGGCTCGCCAAGACAGAAAAAGGCTCGACAAGTGCGGTCGAACGTGAAGGATATGCTCACTGTGTTCTTCGATATTAATGGCATAGTGCATCATGAATTCCTGCCACCAGGTGAAACGGTCAATAAGGAGTACTACCTACAAGTTCAACGCCGTTTGCGTGAAGCAATCCGAAAAAAAAACGCCCGGATCTGTGGAAACACAATCATTGCTTTTGTACTACGATAATGCACCAGCTCACACTTCATTGCTTGTTCGTGAATTTTTGACCAAAAACAGTACTGTAACGATGCCCCAGCCTCCATATTTGCCAGACATGGCTCCGTGTGACTTTTTCCTATTTCCAAAAATAAAGAGAACTTAAAGGGCCGTCGTTTTACAGACGCAGATGACATTAAAAGCGCATCGCTGAAAGAACTAAAGGCTATCTCAAAGATTGAGTTTGAGAAGTGTTTCGAGGATTGGAAGAAGCGCTGGCACACGTGCCTAATCTCCAATGGGGACTATTTTGAAGGCAACAACATCAATGTAGAAGAATAAATAAATACTTTGTTCAAAAATTAAAATTCTCGTTACTTTCAGAACACACCTTGTGTGTGTGTGTGTGTGTGTGTGTGTGTGTGTGTGTGTGTGTGTGTGTGTGTGTGTGTGTGTGTGTGTGTGTGTGTGTGTACACGCATTAGGAATCGGGAATGAAACACACACACACACACACACACAGAAAATGTTTAACGGTGTTTTATAATGACCACTCAAATCTTGTTTTACGGGCCATGGTCGGTCCTCATTTATAGTTCTGGGTCTTACCATTACGGCACATTTTCTAATAAAAATTATCTATGCAATAGTTAATTTAGTGCTATAAAACAGATCTTTGAAAGTATGGAAAACTATTTTTTTTATATTGCATAAAGAATTGTTAAATATCTGGATAAGAAGGTCAGAGTAATGTAAAAGATGAGACATTGCAGAAAAACACTGGGTGTACAAGAAATGTATTTTAGTATAGTACCACTTAGGTGAGATGTACAATGTTGTTTGACTATAACGAAAGAGGAAGAAAGACAATTCAGTTGTACGCTTTTGTTAGTGGACTGAGCTTTTCTTCTTTCAACTCGATCATTCTGCATTTGGTTTTTGTGTTTTTTTGTTACTCAGTTTTTACCAAACTTATTGACCGATTGTTTTGAAATTCGGTACAAAAGTACCTTTTATAAAACCCAAGACATACTTGTAACATATTCATCCATTTATTTATGTTTCAAGATGGCTGCTTCTGTTTTATCAATCATAAGTTGACGTAATTTTATTCAAACGTATTGTTTAATTTTTTTTAAGTTGGTACCAAGATATCTGGTATATATATATATATATATATATATATATATATATATATATATATATATTATTTATGTTATTACAATTGAAACTGAACTTAGTCCATCTATCAATATATCTATGAAATGAAAGCGATAGTTGGTTGCACATCCTATGAAGCACTCCAAAATTCAAAAATCACTTGATCTTGTGACAGTTGTATCAATCTTGTTTTAGTCCAAATCAAACGGTGTTATCCTGTCCAATCGCCGAACTTGAACCGAATTGTCGAGAACTTGTAGCATCTCGATGTTATGGTGCTTATGCAGTCTTTCTTCATGCTTCCTAGCAAATCGCCGAACCTCTTCATGAACTGTAGCAATTTGTAAATCCTTATGAAGCTCATAATTGCGTCTGTACAATGGGACATTAACAATGCCTCTCGGTACTTTTTTTTGAAACGTTTGAATAATTTTAATATAGCTTCTTTTTGTGCAGCCCCAAAGCTGCACACCATATGTCCAGATGGGTTTTAGGAATTGTTTATAAAGTAATAGTTTATTGTGCACTGACAACTCAGAACGTTGCCCAAGAAGCCAATGCATTTTCCTTAGTTTCAGATTCAGTTCATTACGTTTCTTTTTGACATGTACCTTCCAGCGCAGTCTTGCGTCCAGTGTCATGCCCAAGTATTTTGCATTATTATCTTGTGGGATCACTTGTTAATTGATAACCACGGGAAGATAATTGAATTTTCTCTTAGTAAAAGTATCTTGTATATAGCTTAAAAATCAATGTGTTAGACATTTTCCAAATCACTTTCATATCAATATGGCTAACTCTGATTTACGATGACGAGTGTACACAGTTTTAGCCAAAAGCATTAAGCGATTGTTTCGAAATTTGATACGAAGATATTTTGTATAAAACCAAAATGACGTGTGATACCTTTCCCATTTACTTCTCTTTCAAGATGGCGGCCTCTGACTTAACTATGACGAGTGTACGCAATTTTAATCGAACGCATTGGCCGATTGTTTTGAAATTTGGTACCTTTATGAATTTTGAAAGTCTTATGTGTAAGATTTTGTTCGAATTTATTTACGTTTCAAGATGGCGGATTATGATTCAACGTTGGCAGTATAGTTGCTAGCTACGTCCTGTAATACTAACTGACCTGGCATACATACTGTTGACCGCTTCATAGAGAAAGGACACACAATTTCCAATAAAGTTGGTCCAGTAATATTACGATTACCGGTTATTTTAGGGCTTATAGGAAAATTTTACGATCGCTGTTATGAAGCTGTATATTAATTAAGATTACACTACGTGGTCTGCTGTTCTTTTTACTACTATTTAACACTTGACAGTAAAAAAGATGACTTCTCAACAAATAGTATTTTGTGATTTGCAGTTTACTAGTTGTGAAGCTGTTATTACAGTTCAACGTAGATTCCGTTGGAAATTTAATGTCGGTCAGAAAGCCAGTCGTGAAGTTGCAATAAAAGTAATGACAATACTGAAGGTTTTAAGGAAACGACCTAAGCGACCCACAGCGAAAAACTGTAACATGTTTTTAAAGCCTACTCAATACGCTGTACACTTCAACATTGTAATTGAAATTTTGCAGCAGGAAAATGTCTACCTTCTTGATTGTATTGTGGTTAAGTGATGAAACAACATGTAATAGTAAAGTCAACATTCACAAGGTCAAAACTGAAGATCTGAAAGTATCCATGAAGTTTTACAAATACTAGCAAAATTTCTCAGAAGTTAATGAGTCCTGTGCTACTTATCAACGATAATCAGAACTGAAGATCTGAAAGAATCCATGAAGTCTTCCAAATACTAACATGATTTCTCAGAAGTTAAAGAGTCCTGTGCTACTTATCAATGATAATCAGAACTGAAGGTCTGAAAGTATCCATGAAGTTTTACAAATACTAACAAGATTTCTCAGAAGTTAATGAGTCCTGTGCCACTTATCAGTGATAATCAGAACTGAATATCTTAAAGTATCCATGAAGTTTTACAAATACTAACAAGATTTCTAAGAAGTTAATGAGTCCTGTGCCACTTATCAGTGATAATCAGAACTGAATATCTTAAAGTATCCATGAAGTTTTACAAATACTAACAAGATTTCTCAGAAGTTAATGAGTCCTGTGCCACTTATCAGTGATAATCAGAACTGAATATCTTAAAGTATCCATGAAGTCTTACAAATACTAACAAGATTTCTCAGAAGTTAGAGTTCTGTGCTACTTATCAACGATAATCAGAACTGAAGATCTGAAAGTATCCATGAAGTCTTACAAATACTAACATAATTTCTCAGGAGTTAATGAGTCCTGTGCCACTTATCAACGATAATCAGAACTGAAGATCTGAAAGTATCTATTAAGTCTTACAAATACTAACAAGATTTCTTAGAAGTAATTGAGTTCGGTGCTACTTATTGACGATACGTGTTAACAAGACATTATTTTCGCTGAAGATGACGTAACAGGATTGTTTTATTTGTTACAAAAATGTCTTCTTTCCAACTGCGTCATGAACCAGGTAACTTCATTTGGCAATAAGATAGAGCGCAACTACATTGGCACCCCATTTTTCGAAATTGGCTGAATGATACGTCACTCACCGCTAGATTGGCTGCCATAAAACTGGTAACTACTAGTGCTACTAGTGGTAGATCTACTAGTGCTTTTTTGTTGTTGTGGTGGTTTTGTAAAGAACAAAGTCAACGTGTCTCCAATACTTACTAAGCCTATCCTATTAAGTCACAGGATTACAGAAGAGGTTGCTGTCATCATTCAAGACATGCTTGTAAAGGTGCGGAAGGAATTGCTCTACAGTGGCGTGACAAACGGACAAAACTTTGAACATTTAAAATGTAAAATATTGTTACTCTTTCATTTAAACATGAGTTTGTTATTATAATTTATCGTTAAAAGTGCAATTAAACTCTATAAAGAGACATTATTCTTTTACATATAACCAATATTAGGCTAAAAATTTTATGAAGTTATAAAAGTAATTAATTGTTACGGAAATAAAACGCGATATTTCAAATTGTAGTGTAAAGGAAAATTTAAAGAAGCAGTAAGGACCTAAAGAAGGGCAGACTTAATCTAACCATAAATTGATAATGGATTTTAAAATTTATCTAAACTTGCAATACATGAAAATCTATTTCAATTTCATAACCAACATTAAAGTCTGCATAAATTATCAAGATTTAAAGCTGTATTGAAATTATGAAAAACAATCTTAACCCCAGTACAAGTTAATTTTCTTGATGTCAAATAATTTTACAAATTTAAATCTAATGTAGGTCAACAGCAATGTTGATTACGGTGGTAAAGTTAGACTAAACAAAATTAAAAGTTTTGCTTTTCAAGATTTTAAATGACCGCCCATTTTGAAACTATTGAACGACTTTCGCTGGGTCTGTCAAACTAACTTTTAAAAATCGGGTCTGGATTTTACCATGATAACCGCTCAAATAACTTTTTTCAATGGAAATTTTCCAGTAATGTATAACAGAACATTTTTTATTTTCAAAGTACGAAGAACATGGTTAATTTTCTATGTTTTTGCTCTTGACTGAATGAATGAATTTTTAGTGTTACTATTGCACTGCAATTTTTATAGATTTATTGTGGCTCCTTTCTATATTCCTGAGATGCTCAATTACAACGCCTTCTCCAGTTCTAGTATCTTTCTAACGTCTACTATTTCGGAAGGATTAAAGTGCTTCAGTCTCCCAGTTCTAATTTTTGATTTCGAAATTTATTTTTGAAGTATTTTTAAATACTTACTGTGTTCACTGCCTTTCATTTTTGTTTTGTTATTTTAAGGCGAAGAGCACATGGAGGTTATTATCGCCTCTCTAAATGTAAATGTAAGTGTGAGTGTAAAGTGTTAAATTTTTAAGTGTAGTGTTGTAAATGTAAGTCCGTGTTAAGATTCGGGTACCGCGAGGGACGTTCAAATCATCTCAATAGGTGCAGATAGTCCTTCAATTCATTCCCCTTGCTCTTGACAATAGTCCAGCTTCTTGTTGTACTATGAGTTTCCGTTCATTCTTCTTACATTTTTACTCATAGGAACATGAGTAACTAGGGAAATTATGTTTACCCACAAATAGCACTGCATGGGTAAAGCTGTACACTGGGAAGCTACCAGGTCTTCAAGAGTTCCATTTGATACACCATTAGACCGGTGTTAAACAATCCATCAGCACGGGTCGCTTTACATTTTAGAGTTAGCCAAGTTATGTAGAGTAACGAATGTGAACGTGTATTTGTGTGTGTGTGTGTGTGTGTGTGCGCGCGCGCGCGAATGAGAATGGTATGAGCCAAAATACGGTGGAATCGTTCAACCCATGAGCTGCTTGTTTCAGCTGCCTTCGGCAGTTATTACTCTCTCTATAATTCGGTCTACAACGTTCTACGCCGTCTCCGATCTCCAACCTCCACCGATCACGGTCCCACCATAGGTCTTCTGGTAGATCCCTTTTTTTAATTTCCTCGACCCCCTCTCCAGCTCAGTCTCGGCCTTCATCGTTTTCTTCTTCCAGGTGTTCGCCATTGCATGATTTTTTTGGGAATTCGCTCATCCGGCATTCTTTGTACATGCCCGTACCAAACCAGTTGTTTTGTTCTTATATCCTCTACAATTGTATGCCTTACGTCCATTATCCTCCGTATACTTTCATTTCTCACTCTCTCTTTTCTTGATCTTCCTGCCGCTCTTCTCCAAAAGTCCATCTCAGTAGTCAACAGCATTCTTTCTGTTCTGCTCTTAATTGGCCGTACCTCACTACCATATGTTATAATGCTTTCTACAATTGTGTCATAAATTCTTTTTTTATTCTCTTTTGAAATGTTTTGATCCCACAACACCCCGTTCAGCATAGATACAGCTCTCCTTCCAAATACTATTCGTTCTTTAATTCCTTCATCTAATGTACCATCTTGTGACATTTTAAGTCCTAAGTACGTTGAAGTTATTACTCTTCAACGGTAAAATAAAATACAATGGCCTATAGGCCCTACATAAAACCAATAAACTTCAAAACCGTGATCAACTTTAAATCCTAAAGTTATTTTAATAAAAATTGCAGTTACTTCATAGCTCTGGTTTGCACAGTAAAATTATAACAGAATATAACAGAATAAAAATGTAAAATAACAATATCGTACAAAACCGCTGCAAATATTTTAATAATGTCATAAAGATTTTAAAGATTGTTTTGTTAATAACATTGTTCAAAGTATTCTCGTGCGATATATTGTTTAAACTGAAGACACAATACGATGTGTAATATTGCTTAATGTCTTTTTTATCACGAGCGATGCGAAGGAAAGTGCATTCCGTTAACATTTCTACCCGATTCTTGGCATTCTTCTTGTTCATATATTTCGCGAAACTGAAGAGTGACGTTTAACAATTTATTACACTTTACATGCTAGTAGGAACGCGAAATAAAATATTAATTTTTCCCAGTGGCAATAAATTACACGCGATACAGCGCATGCTATTTGAATTAATTTTGTGTAAATCATTTCAGCGGTAAACTTGTTCTTAGCAAATTTCATGAGAATTGAGCTGTTGAAGCAGCTATCATTGTAAGGTCCAAAACTAGAACCGTATAAAATGAACGCCGATTCCTTCCTCTAAATCAAACTTTTGAAGGGGTCGTTAAACTAGTTCATTAGGTATAGTTTTAAAATGGTTGCCGTTTCGAATCGTTAAGAAATTATAACGTTTTTTAAGCTTAAACTATTTTAACAATCTAATTACAACCAAAGAAGTCGGTGTTAAAGTCTGTAGAAACTTTATTTTTTTAAATTACATTGAAATTATGAACGTTAACCTGACGGTGGATGAGATTGATTATCTTATTTTCAATAAGAATATATTATAATATTAAAGTTTATTATATTAAATTTAAACTTATTTCAATAGCTCAACAAATTTGCTAATTTGCAAAATCCGTTCAGCTGTTTCGAAATGGCGTTGATTTAAAATTTTTTAAACAATAATAACTTGGTTCTTTAAATATTTTTTAAAATTTAATTTCACCATTGTAATAAGTGTTAAAAAGCTATTTATTATATTATGCACATTTTAATGTGTTAAAACCCTATGGCCTATGTTATGCACAACTTAATAAGTGTTAAAATGCTATTATATTATGCACATTTTAATGTCTTAAAACGCCATAGCCTGTATTATGTACATTTTAATAAGTGTTAAAACGCTATTATATTATGCACATTTTAATGTGTTAAAACGTTATTATATTGTGCACAATTTAATGTGTCAAAACGTTATTACATTGTGCACAATTTAATATGTTAAAACGTTATTACATTGTGCACATTTTAATAAGTGTTAATACGCTATTATATTATGCAAATTTTAATGTGTTAAAACGATATTATATTGTGCACAATTTAATAAGTGTTAAAACGCTATTATATTATGCACATTTTAGTGTGTTAAAACGTTATTATATTGTGCACAATTTAATGTGTTAAAACGTTATTACGTTGTGCACATTTTAATAAGTGTTAATACGCTATTATATTATGCAAATTTTAATGTGTTAAAACGATATTATATTGTGCACAATTTAATAAGTGTTAAAACGCTATTATATTATGCACATTTTAGTGTGTTAAAACGTTATTATATTGTGCACAATTTAATGTGTTAAAACGTTATTACGTTGTGCACATTTTAATAAGTGTTAAAACGTGATTATATTATGCACATTTTAATGTGTTAAAACGTTATTATATTATGCACATTTTAATGTGTTAAAACGTGATTATATTATGCACTTTTTAATGTGTTAAAACGTTATTATATTATGCACATTTTAATAAGTGTTAAAACGCCACTAAATATTATGCACATTTTAGTGTTTCTAATGACTGTAAATTGGTGTAAGAATAAAAAAAATCCATCAAGGGAAATTTTCTTTTCTTTACACTGTTTTAATTTAAAAAAAACATAAAAATATATATTTTTTTTTTTGGTGTTTAACGTCCGACTTTTGTGCACACTTGGGCTAATGCAGACGATGAGATGATTTATATCGTATGAAAATGCTAAACCCTGGCCGGGAATCGAACCGGGGTCCTCCAAGTAAAAGCCCAGTACGCTATCAACTAGGCCACCGAGGCGGCAAAATATATTTGTATTGTATGTAAAGTTTATTTGTAGTAATAAATTGTAAAATTAACAGTAATTATTTCCTAAACTAAACTATAATTCACAGTGTGTGCGATTAATAAATCATTGATTGTTGATTAGTGTAGGTTCTATATTAATGAAGTTTATACAAATCTATTTAACCCAAATAGTTTTAATATACTGTAAGGATTTATTACTCCCTTTTGGCTATAAATATATTCCACAGGTCGTTTATGTATCCATTTAAAATAATATTTTGTTTCATTTTTCACAACAAATTTAGTTCAATTGGTTTAGTAAATTGGTTCCATTTTAACCAAATTTTCTAAACGTATTACTTAACGAATAAGAAAAAGTATTGTGAGCTTTAAATTTCCTCTGTGTTCTCAATATGGGGATGGGACATGCAAAAAACTTATCGATTTTAATGTCCACATTATTATGGACTAGCAGAGAAGAATTGGCTTTCAGATTGCTCAGCCTTAAGTATTCTCCTTTTATTCGCCATGGTTATAAAGTCTATTGCCAGCTTGTATCGACTATGACTTTGTTTGAATTATTATTTGAATTCAGTTTAAAAAATAATATTTATTAATACTAGTTTTCAATATTTTACACAATTAGCAACATATCATGTCTACAAATGCCTATGTAATTATAATTATTAATCGTTTTCAATAGACTGAGCTTGAGTATTTCTAAAACAAGTCTTGTTAAAGAAAGTTTTCCCTAGATATAATTATATTAGAGACTGTCGGTGTGGGTGTCTAGCCGCTGCGGAAATCAAAGCTGGGAATAACGTAATTGGTCACACGGAAATTACGCCTCAACTACCAGGATAAACTTCTTACACCTACGTCTTACACAATTAAGACACATCAGTCTTTATAACGTTTATTGGTAAACATTATCTTCCTGTAAGTGTTTATGAAATTATCTGTACAGAACTGATATAAACTGTTTGAAAATTATCATTATGGTAGAATACTAACAAATTGTTTTAAAAAAAATTGCCGTTGGAAATTGTTTGTCTTTTCATATAATTTTACATCCCATGTGTGTGTCTACATTAAAAATCAGCAATAAAGCTGTGTGCTTCCAATCAGCTGTGCAGCCTGATTAATTATTTAGTAACTGACTAAGCTAAGCGAAGTTTCTGTTTCAACTTAACCTTTCTGTATTTGATGTGTATTTTTCAGGAAGTTTTGACCAAATATGCATTAACTGAGTGTTTTGAAATTTTTGTTTTTTTGTTGTTTTTTTTGCGTTTAACGTCCGACTATTGTGTACACTTGGGCTAATGCAGACGATGGGATGATTTATAGGTTATGAAAATGCCAAGCCCTGGCCGGCAATCGAACCCGGTTCCTCGTGGTGA
Organism: Callitettix versicolor; assembly: GCA_022606455.1. Taxonomy (NCBI): domain Eukaryota; kingdom Metazoa; phylum Arthropoda; class Insecta; order Hemiptera; family Cercopidae; genus Callitettix; species Callitettix versicolor. The sequence continues at coordinate 49,294,167 of CM040191.1, forward strand.
AAGCCCAGTAGGGTATCAACTAGGCCACCGAGGCGGCTTTTGAAATTTGTTACGAAGGTATCTTGTGTAAGGTCCAAAATATATACTATAAGACAATTTCCCATTCACTTTCGTTTCAAGATGGCGGCCTCTAATTGACAATAAATATTTTAACCAAATGCTGTTTTAGCCAAACGCAATAACCGATTGTTTTGAAAGTTGGTACGAAGAATACTATATAAAGCCCAAATGATGTATATGCATAACATTTTTCCAATTCATTTCCGTTTCAAGATGGCGATCTCTAATTGACAATAAATATTTTAGCCAAACGCAATAACCGATTGTGTTGAAAGTTGGTACGAAGAATACTATATAAAGCCCAAATGTTGTAAAAGCATAACATTTTCCAATTTATTTCCGTTTCAAGATGGCGGCCTCTAATTGACAATAAATATTTTAGCCAAACGCAGTTTTAGCCAAACGCAATAACAGATTGTTTTGAAAGTTGGTAAGAAGAATACTATATAAAACCCAAATGTTGTATATGCATAATATTTTTCCAACTTATTTCCGTTTCAAGATGGCGGCCTCTAATTGACAATAAATATTTTAGCCAAACGCAGTTTTAGCCAAACGCAATAACCGATTGTTTTGAAAGTTGGTACGAAGAATACTATATAAATCCAAAATGTTGTATATGCATAACATTTTTCCAATTTATTTCCGTCTCAAGAAGGCGGCCTCTAATTGACAATAAATATTTTAGCCAAACGCAGTTTTAGCCAAACGCAATAACCGATTGTTTTGAAAGTTGGTCCGAAGAATACTATATAAATCCAAAATGTTGTATATGCATAACATTTTTCCAATTTATTTCCGTCTCAAGAAGGCGGCCTCTAATTGACAATAAATATTTTAGCCAAACGCAGTTTTAGCCAAACGCAATAACCGATTGTTTTGAAAGTTGGTACGAAGAATACTATATAAAGCCAAAATGTTGTATATGCATAACATTTTTCCAATTTATTTCCGATCCAAGATGGTAGCCTCTAATTGACAATAAATATTTTAGCCAAACGCAGTTTTAGCCAAACGCAATAACCGATTGTTTTGAAAGTTGGTACGAAGAATACTATATAAAGCCAAAATGTTGTATATGCATAACATTTTTCCAATTTATTTCCGATCCAAGATGGTGGCCTCTAACTGACAAGAAATATTTTAGCCAAACGCAATAACCGATTGTTTTGAAAGTTGGTAGGAAGAATACTATATAAAGCCCAAATGATGTATATGCATAACATTTTTCCAATTTATTTCCGATCCAAGATGGCGGCCTCTAACTGACAAGAAATATTTTAGCCAAACGCAATAACCGATTGTTTTGAAAGTTGGTACGAAGAATACTATATAAAGCCCAAATGATATATATGCATAAAATTTTTCCAATTTATTTGCGATCCAAGAATGCGGCCTCTAATTGACAATCAATATTTTAGCCAAACGCAGTTTTAGCCAAACGCAATAACCGGTTGTTTTGAAAGTTGGTACGAAGAATACTATATAAAGCCCAAATGATGTATATGCATAACATTTTTCCAATTTATTTCCGATCCAAGATGGTGGCCTCTAACTGACAAGAAATATTTTAGCCAAACGCAATAACCGATTGTTTTGAAAGTTGGTACGAAGAATACTATATAAAGCCCAAATGATATATATGCATAAAATTTTTCCAATTTATTTGCGATCCAAGATGGCGGCCTCTAATTTAAAGATGACGTTTGTACGTAATTTTAATCAAACACATTGGCTGATTATTTTTGAAATTTTGTGAGATTCTGATTTAACACTGAAATTGCAATTCCGGGTTACTTACTGTAATACTGGCTGAACGGCAAAACTTATCATAATGTTAATCGCTTCATTGAGTAAGAGCATGAATTTTCAATAAAATTGGTCGTAACTTTTTTCGTAAATATTACGGTTAAAGGTTGGATTGGCGGAAAAAGTTACGAGCGTTGTCGTGGAGCGCTCTGTATTAAGAATATATTGCTAGGTCTACTGTTATTTGAACTATTGGTTATTTTTTAAGTAATTGACCGAATTACTAGGTTTCTGTTTAAACGTGACCATTTTGCATTTACGAGAATTTTGGTTGTTTGGCTAAAAAATTCTGAACGCTTACTGTTCAGACTTTTTTTTGTTTGGCTAAAACGCTTACTGACCGTTATGAATAATGGTTCAATGAGGCCTTCCGTTTCAAGATGGCGTCCTCTGATTTAAGGATGACAATAGTAGTTGCTAGATATTTCCAGTTATACTGGCTGAACGGCAAAACTTTTTATAATTTTGACCGCTATTTGAAGAAAGTGTATAAATCTCCAATAAAGTTAGTCCAGTTCAGTTCTTTTCAATATTACGGTTATGTTTTGGTGGAAAAGTTACGAGCGCGCGTCAATGACCTGTTGTATAGCTGTACCAAGCTATGAAGAATATTCTGCTAATTCTACTTTTTTTTTTTTTTTTTTAGTGTTTAACGTCCAACTATTGTGCACACTTGGGCTAATGCAGACGATGGAATGATTTATAGCGTATGAAAATGCCAAACCCGGGTCCTCGGGGTGAAAGCCCAGTACGGTGGCAACTAGGCCACCGAGGCGGCTATGCTAATTCTACTGTTCAACTTCTAGTATTAAAGTAAAATTTGTGTTCTACAATTCTACAACAAAATGTTTTCCGCTACTCTGTTAACTAAAAAGAACGGAAAGGACAAATAAAGGAAGTGTGTTAATTTTATGGTTTCCATTTGATTACATTACGCAAAACGGGACTGGGATAAAGCTATAAAGGGTGGCTGTAACGCCCCTAGGGCCTCGTTAGTCCAAGTTTCCTTCCTAGGTAAATGAAAGCGGATTCGTGTTATATGTACCGAATCGAAGTAACTACGTCTGTTATCACTCCCGGCATTATCAGTACGGTCATTCCGATAACTCGGCAGTAACAGGCTGAAATGTCCAAAGCGTATCAACTTGTTTGAAGCTGTACTCCGCTGTTGTTATTTTAAGTAAAAAGAAATGTTGCAGAAACAATACACACGCTTTACGAAATGAAATGATTTCCGCAGAAAATATCCTTCGGAAAGTACAAATAAGAAATCGAAAAACTAGCATAATTTTATCAAAATAGATTTTCTCAAACTTTAGTTGGAATTAAGAATGTCACATACAAAAATACAATTCAAATCTTTAGATTTCACGTTTAACTCTGTTTTAATTTTTTCGGTAACGATAACTTTTTTGTTAAAATTTTGAACAAAATTACTTACATCATGTAAGCTTATCATCATCAAAACGCTTACTTTTATCATGAATCTTCAAATACGCCCAAAGTTTGTGCAAAATTTTCTGAACCGATTTTGAGGGAAAAAGTTAAGTTTCTACTTAGTAGCTTTTGATCTAGATTGTTTTGCAACACAGAAACCCGTTTTGTTTGTTTACTTGTGGATAAAGTAAATTAAAATATTATTCAAATTAATTCAGATTTTACATACGCGTAAAATAAATTCAGAGCACACACTCACACTAACACATAGCAAGTAAAACTTTCTTAGACATTGAAAAGAAAGAAATCCTTACTCAAATGTATCTTTTTCAAGGTCATCAAACGGTTTTTCCATAGCTTAAAGTAATAGGAAAATAATACGAGCTATTTAGGTAAAAACTTAATGAATACTTGAATCGACCACATGAAACAATGTTGATATTCTTAAATTTGGTATTTTCACACGACAAAACAGTTTTTCATCTTTCAAACTGTGGTAATTTTCAGCCATTAAAATCTTTAAAAGAACTTTTAAATGTTTCTCATGTTTTAAATATAATTCAACCAATGGCTGTCTGCGTTCTTTCTTTTATTTGCAATTTAACTTAATAGTATTACAATCTGTGGCGAATTTAACGCTGAATAACCTGGTTTCCAAAAAAGTAAGATAAAAAAGTACGTTTGTGGAACTCGGTAAGTTACCGACATAAGCGAAGCTTTCATTAATATCTTTGCTAAGTGTGTAATTAGTTTGTAGATGTGTTTACAAATATCTTGTTTTGTTTAAATAAATAAAAACGTGAAACTAGCTTGGGATATTATTTACTGAAGTTATAGTAAAAGATCAGATGTTTTATATTAATTCGTAACGATCAGCTGATTTCGTTGAACAGCTGATATGTTTTAGGTTATGTTGTTAAAAACTAGCAATATCAACTACATTTATCTAAACGTTTATATTAATGTTTAATGTATTATAAACTGTTACAACGTGCAGGTGTTCTTCAATTAAGAAAAAATACCGAAAGCAAAGCAACACAACGTTTTCATACAATACGCGTTTACTGTTATCAAAAAGGAGAAAAAAAGAAACAGACAAAAATAGAGACGAAATTTGTTTTCTGTTCTGTATACTTTTTTTCCATTCTCTCTTCTTGCCAAGCTTCGCTTCGAAAAATTGCAAATTTTACAGCGTTGAAGGATAATTTTTTCTGAAATATCAAAAAAAAAATTGGTTTTCGGGATGTTTGTTTACGCGATGTGATTTTGTTAAATTTCAGAAAATGGCTTTTATCACGAAATCGAGGCAACAGCGGATATAAAATTAAGTTTCTAATGAAGCTTACAACGATGATTTCATTAAATAATATTATTTACCGTAACATTTTCTCTGTAGAAACCTTTGTTTATTTCTCTCAGGATATTAGATAAGCCACATTGTCAACGTTCGATGGTTTCTACTTTGACCGTTGAATGTAGGACACCAGACAAAGCGTTGATGAAGGATATTGCATGATCGAACTACAAAGGAAAATATTTTTCAATTAACTTATCCCTTTTAGTAGTCTGACTTATTATGAACAGTTCTCTCCTATACTTTGTCTTTAATTTTTATTTCCAGTATTATTGTTTCATTGTATGTGTCTATTTTTCTTATTTCCTTGTTTCTTGCAATACGCTACTTCGTACTAGAATTACTGGTTCTTGTGGTCTATTTAAAATATTTATTATCAGTTTAATCATTTTATACAAAACAGTAAAAAACAATAAATTCATATAAAAACCTTTTAAAATATAGGTTATAGTTTTTTCTAAATATTTCATTTTATAATTATAACTGGAACTAACCTAACCTTTCCTAACGTCAGCCATTTATAATAAAGACTGGACCTAACCTTATCTAACACTTATCGGCAGTCATTTATAATAAAAACTGAACCTAACCTAACCTAACCTTACACCTATCGTCAGTAACTTATGATAAAAGCTGGACCACCTGTCGGCAGCCATTTATAACAAAAATTGGACCTAACCTAACCTATCGGAATTTTATACAAAACAGTGAAAAGCAATAAATTCATATAAAAACCTTTTAAAATATAGGTTATAGTTTTTTCTAAATATTTCATTTTATAATTATAACTGCAACTAACCTAACCTTTCCTAACGTCAGCCATTTATAATAAAGACTGGACCTAACCTTATCTAACACTTATCGGCAGTCATTTATAATAAAAACTGAACCTAACCTAACCTAACCTTACACCTATCGTCAGTAACTTATGATAAAAGCTGGACCACCTGTCGGCAGCCATTTATAACAAAAATTGGACCTAACCTAACCTATCGGAATTTTATACAAAACAGTGAAAAGCAATAAATTCATATAACAAACCTTAAAAAAATAGGTTATAGTTTTTTCTAAATTTTTCATTTTATAATTATAACTGCAACTAACCTAACCTTTCCTAACGTCAGCCATTTATAATAAAGACTGGTTCTAACCTAACCTAACATTTATCGGCAGTCATTTATAATAAAATACTTAACCTAACCTAACACCTATTGTCAGTAATTTATGATAAACACTGGACCACCTGTCGGCAGTCATTTATAACATATATTGGACCTAACCTAACCTATCGGCAACCATTTATGATCGTTTTCTCTTTGACTACTATATTTATTATCTAACCACACAAAAACAAATTAAATTTTATGCTGAAAAAATATCAACCTAAATAAATAAATGTATACAAACTTCCTCTTATTGTTTTATTTAAATTAAACGATTTCTACTACATAACCTGTAGACAAAACACAACAATCGGTCTGATTTTTTTAAATCGATGTCAGATTTTATTGAAATTTCCTTCAAATAAAGAGTTAAGATAAAATAAGCGTAAATAATTTTAAGTAAGAGAAGTTATGCTGTTTATGAATAAAATAATAAAAACTAAAGTAACGTCAGTCAAGGTTTATTTTCTGGTTTTTCCTTAATTCCAAATCGTAATTTTTTTTGTTTAAATTTCTCCGCACTAACTTGAATCATGAATCTTGATATGAAAGTATGATTACAAAATTGCTTTAATGAACCGATTTTACAAAAAAACTTAGCATATATAGGCCTATCACTTTTTGACAGCTTTTGTACACGATATTTTTAGATATTTTTTTAAAACTTATTTTTATTTTAACAATTGTGTTTTAAATTTAAGAAAAATTCTTAAATCTAATAACGAAATTTCACAAGAAAAGGCTTAAATTCTTTCTGAAAACAATAAAATATAGTTAAGAAGTAACGGGAAACGGATATAAATACAGAATGTTGTAAAAATCTGCCAATTAGTTTTCATCCGCGAATACACACATACTAGTGACGCAACTTCTTGGAGTCGGTGGACTTCAAAATTTCAAAATAGGTCTTTTTTCGATCACCAAACTTTCTTTATTTTTCGTGTACTTTAAAATTAAAAAGAAGTTTAAATAAAATATCAGTTATTTAAATTACCAAAGATCATACATTTAAGAACATAAAAACAGTTTTATAATATGACAGTTTTTTAATTTAATATAATATTTTCCAAAATAGCACTCAGTAATATTATCGTGTTTGTCGTTTCAATTAACGTTTTCCACAAAGTGTTATAAATTCAAATTTGTTCACTTTATTAAACTGAACCCTCTATAAATTTCAACTGTTGACAGCCAATCTGTTTATTTAACTTTTTCCAGAAATCATTTCACTTTTTTAAAGAACTAAAACTGTTCACTTCATTGAATTAAAAGAACCTGTAACATTATAAATAAATAGACAATTAGCAGTTTTCGCTTCAACTTGCGACAACGCCCCTAATTAGATTATTTACAAGCGACTTACCCTAAACATTTCTGAGAATCTAACGCTTCGCTGAACCCATTCTATTTGCTGTCGCGCAAAACAGCGATATCTTTTCATGCTATACTTTTATCAGACTTCCCTTATTTGATATTGCGAGAGTAGATATACATTATGCAATCGTTTATTAACTTTCATTTAAAATTTTGTTTTTCAATAAACCGTTGACTGGTAAATATATTTTTAATTTAGTAAACTGCATTTGCTTATTAATGCCATTTGAAAACTTGTACAAAAATTAATATAGTAAATGTAAATGTTTTTAACTGCGTAAGTTACCGACAGATGGAAATTTTTGTTGATAATATCTTTGTTGAATATGTAACTAGTGTAAAGATATGTTCACGTAAATCTTGTTTTGTTTAAGTAAATAAGTACGTGAACCCAGCTTAGAATATATTTACTACAGTTGTAGTTAAAAATCAGTTGTTTTATATTAATTCGTAACGATCAGGTGAATTCATTGAACAGCTGATAGGCTAAAGTGCGTTCCAGCTTATGTTGTTAAAAGCTAGCAGTATTATGAAAGTTTATATTAATTTAGAATGAACCGTTAATTAGAATAAACGGTTACAAATTACTGTGTTTTTCAACTAATTATATCAACTAATTAAATATATTATTTTCATAACAAATAACACTGTTCTGAATAAGGATATCTTGTTTTCAATCCACTATCTCCTCATCAATATTTTTAGACAGCTCTTCAGGTCGTAATTAAAAAAAAACAATTAACTTGGTGTTGCGATCCAGTAATGGATCTTATATTGTGTGTCCTGAAAAACAGCTGACATTCACATGTGTGTTATTCTCATAAAAATATTGAAATATGTTTACGTAAACATTTAACACGAATCCGCCATTATGTTTTTTAATAACTAATTTACATGCAAAACAGCTTTACTGATTTGGTTAAAATTTTACACTTTACTAACAAATTTAAAGTCTTGGGTTTAAAAAATTAACAAATTAAAATATTCCTTTTAAAAATTGCAACGTTAAAGAAAATTAAAACAGATTTTTTTAAAATAAAAAATTGATAAATTTAATATTATTATTACCTTATGATTTATTTATAATATTAATTCCATTTTTAATGATTTTCTTTGTTTCGTATATTTTTTGTTTCAAGCGTATCGCGACTTGTCAATCAATTAAGGTAAGGAAGTTATGAAAAAAAGATGAATTTAAAATTTGTTTGGACTTTGGCAAAAATTGAAGTATTTTAATAGCTTAGGATTGGTTATTTAAAAATTTGCAATCAGCTGAGAGGGTAATTAACTAAATTAACGTTTATAGTCCTGAACGTAAATTACTACTTAAAAAGTACTTTACAAACCTATAACACATAGATGGCTTCCAAATGTAACGTATAACTTTTGTAAACTATAGATTTGTTTTTGAAAATTGCTCAATAAATTTGTTAGACACCAATGTTCTTTGAAGTTTCTCCAAAACTAATAATATTGAGTGATTTAAATATGACGAAATCTTGTGGAGAAATAAGAAAGTAACTATTCTATAATTTGCTCTTTAAAGTGGACTCCATTATTGAATGTAATTCGAACAACTGTATGATTGCGCCAAACTTTACGGCCATAATGCGGTGTGGTAAGTTCCGAAAGGTAATTTTCACGTTTACCAGTAATTCAGAGAATTATCGAATTTGAGTTGCAAACAATTCCCATCAGCTATACGAGTGTTACCTGCACTCAAAAAAAAAAAAAAAAATGTGGCAGTAGCATGACTTCCGACAGAAGTGACTACTTCTTATCACGAGTTATGGCTATATATTTTACACCACAAAATAAAGTTTATAGTCGATTTTCAAAATCATGAGTACGTTCATTTCAGTTTAATATATTTCTAAATACAGCATTATATGATTTTATGGTTTTTTGCCAAGATTTTTGCTACTCGACAATAGAATAGGCCATAGGAGAAGCACGGAGTCCCAAATGTATTCCTGCTACTCTTAATATCTGACCCTGTGACTTATTAATTGTCATTGTAAATGCCAACTTCAATGGAAACTGCGATATTTTAATTTGGAAAGGCTGGTTGTTTGGAATTATAAGATTGTTTCAATTAAAATCTTATAAACGTTATCTTATAAATCCAGTTACACTGGGTAAGTAGTATAATGGCATATAAATATTTATTATTCACACCTACCAATATAAAAATAACGTATAAAACGTCACTGTTACACAGTTAACACTTGTCATAAAACTAAATACTAAATAAATTTGGACTGGGTAAGTAGTATAATGGCGTTTAAAATAACTGAAATAGTTATTATTCACACCTACCAATATATAATAAACGTATAAAACGTCACTGTTACACAGTTAACACTTGACACAAAACTAAATAATTAGGTTGGTCAGGGTAAGTAATATAATGCCGCGAACATACAAGTTTCACTTCAAAAATACATTTAAAAAAAATATATATATATATATATATATATATATATATATATATATATATATATATATATATATATATATATATATAAGAGCGTGATGCAAGACGGCAAACTAAATTTGTTTCCCGTGCAAAACATACATCTATACCCCGCCATAAGAAGTATTCACTTAAAAAAATTGTTTACTGTTCAATGTTAAGAAGTCGAATCTTCACAATCGCATAATGAGTTTATTCAACGCTTTTCTAACTAACTTATAAAATAAAGTAACCTTCTTACTTCCCCTTAAGAATACGTTTCTTTTAGACCAATCAATATTTTATTTTTGTATGGTTCTCTTTTGTCTTTCGTATTCCTCAAATTTAACATTTTTCAATCTTTTATGTCAGTTAATTGGACAATCCTTTACATTTATAGAATATAAAAGTTATTACTGTTTAATAGCGATTATGTTCCTAATACAACTTCGAAATCATTTTTAAATGTGCTATACGGTTAAAATTATAAATAACATAGTAAATAGTATATTTGTACAAAGTTGGAGAACGTACAGGCACATATTTAATTTACTGGTGGTAAAGGAATCTGCTGTCTACAGAGGCAGAACGCCAGCATTTAAAGTGTATTCTACTCACACAAAAGGAATGTCGAGTATTCATGTCAATTTAAAATATTTTTCGATAAGACATAATATAATTTATTTACAAATAAATATTTATTATAAGTCAAAATTATCTTTTACTTTGAATTGAATTTAAAACTTAATATTGCTAACGTACATTGATTACAATGGTGAAATTATTTTTTAAAAAATGTTTGATATATTATATTAATATTGGCCACCATTTTGAAACTGTTGAACATATTTTACTAAGTATTGTGGTATTTTAACTTGACTTGGTTATTTTGAAGATTAATAATTTTGTCTTGTTTGAAACAAATCAAAACCAAAATTTCCAAGAATAGACACATACAGCTTTTTTATTAGAAATTCTCCAATAATTTTAAGTTATGACCTTAAGGGTCACATGAGTACTTTGAGTCTCATGAACGTTTTTCAAATAGACCAAAAAAATATTACGTTTATCCTTTGGAACATATAATAAGCCTAATAAATATATTTAATGATAATGATATTTGCAACTAGATACATACATTGGCTAGAAGACTATTAGCAAAATTCTTAGTCATGTACGGAACTCATAAAGAACTCTTCTGTCACTGTTATCTTATATCAGGAAACGTCCCCTGACAGGCGAACTCCTAGTAAGCTACATTAAAAAAATCAACGGCAGATGTGGGGTTCGAATCCAAACACGCCTAACATAATGACAAAGTATACCTAAGAAAGTTATGTTTCAATTTAAGGTTTACTGCTTCATGTGCTTTTTTATATTTGTGAAAAAAATGTCACAGCTTAAGGATGATGATATTTTATTTATAGAAAACAGATGTCCAATAGATCGAACGTTTGGGATTCAAAGTAACAATTACAATTACTTGTAATTATTAAGGAATATAACGATATATTTGAATGTATTCAGTAGCATAATGTGTTTGGTTTCTTGTTTTGAACAGGTTTGTCATCTGCAAAATATAGTCAAAAGTTTGGAAAAGTTATTTATATGAAAATTTATATCTTTCGTTCGCATTCTCATACATTCGATATTAGGTATCAAAAGAACACAATTTTACTACGCCCAAAGCAATAATTCACTCATCCTTTGACAGGTTATTTTTGATGTGTCACGATAATGTAAATGATGCCTTTATTTGTAATTTTTTTAATTTAAATTAATATGAGTAGTATAACAATAATTCATACAAAACTCTTTATTTTTTGTTTTTTTAAGTTGACTAATTTTATTAAAACTCTAATTAATTTATTTGGTTTAGTCAGACGGAGTATTTGTAAATACTTTGTAAATTATTTTGTAATTTAAGATAATTACAAAGATATATTACTTTTTTCAATATATATTCAGTAATTTTATACACTAATATGGAGATAAAATCACTCACAATTTTATAAGGGATTATAAATTTTGCAGTAACTCTTTAAGTGGAGACAAATTGTTAAATTCAGGTGAAAGTGACGACCTAACCGTTACCGTAACTTTCTGAAACTGAATTAAATATTTCCTGGATACGTTATTAGGCTGGCATAGAATTCCATACTTGTAGGGCGATAGTCGCATATGAAAAGGGTGTAGAATTTCGTAGTGAATATTGATTTCAATAACGTAATAGCTAAATTAACCTCCCACTGTGGTGGCGCGCTTATTGACAAACTGCTTTTTTTTATGTTTGACCTCTTAAAATTTGTAAAACCTGTACGTATATTGAACAAAACCTGTCATGAGAAAATATCAATATACAGTAAGTTTCTGAAATAAACTTCAGATTTTCAGTTCTTATTGGCTTAAAGGTATTACGCTAATTACGTTATGAAACTGTTTTTCGGTGAATTTTATAAGAAATTTATAAAAAATAAACCAATTTATTTATAAACTGTTTTTCGTTGTATTTAAAACGAAATTTATAAAAAAAAACAATTTATTTATAAACTGTTTTTCGTTGTATTTAAAACGAAATTTATAAAAAAACAATTTATTTATAAACTGTTTTTCGTTGTATTTAAAACGAAATTTATAAAAAGTAAACCAATTTATTTATAAACTGTTTTTCGTTGTATTTAAAACGAAATTTATAAAAAGTAAACCAATTTATTTATAAACTGTTTTTCGTTGTATTTAAAACGAAATTTATAAAAAAAAACAATTTATTTATAAACTGTTTTTCGTTGTATTTAAAACGAAATTTATAAAAAATAAACCAATTTATTTATAAACTGTTTTTCGTTGTATTTAAAACGAAATTTATAATAAATAAAGCAATTTATTTATAAACTGTTTTTCGTTGTATTTAAAACGAAATTTATAAAAAATAAACCAATTTATTTATTAACTGTTTTTCGTTGTATTTAAAACGAAATTTATAAAAAATAAACCAATTTATTTATAAACTGTTTTTCGTTGTATTTAAAACGAAATTTATAAAAAATAAACCAATTTATTTATAAACTGTTTTTCGTTGTATTTAAAACGAAATTTATAAAAATTAACCAATTTATTTATTAACTGTTTTCGTTGTATTTAAAACGAAATTTATAAAAATAAACCAATTTATTTATAAACTGTTTTTCGTTGTATTTAAAACGAAATTTATAAAAAATAAACCAATTTATTTATAAACTGTTTTTCGTTGTATTTAAAACGAAATTTATAAAAAAAAACAATTTATTTATAAACTGTTTTTCGTTGTATTTAAAACGAAATTTATAAAAAATAAACCAATTTATTTATAAACTGTTTTTCGTTGTATTTAAAACGAAATTTATAAAAAAAAACAATTTATTTATAAACTGTTTTTCGTTGTATTTAAAACGAAATTTATAAAAAAAACCAATTTATTTATAAACTGTTTTCGTTGTATTTAAAACGAAATTTATAAAAAATTAACCAATTTATTTATTAACTGTTTTTCGTTGTATTTAAAACGAAATTTATAAAAAAAAACAATTTATTTATAAACTGTTTTTCGTTGTATTTAAAACGAAATTTATAAAAAATAAACCAATTTATTTATAAACTGTTTCCGTTGTATTTAAAACGAAATTTATAAAAAATAAACCAATTTATTTATAAACTGTTTTTCGTTGTATTTAAAACGAAATTTATAAAAAATAAACCAATTTATTTATAAACTGTTTTTCGTTGTATTTAAAACGAAATTTATAAAAAATTAACCAATTTATTTATTAACTGTTTTTCGTTGTATTTAAAACGAAATTTATAAAAAATAAACCAATTTATTTATAAACTGTTTTTCGTTGTATTTAAAACGAAATTTATAAAAAATAAACCAATTTATTTATAAACTGTTTTTCGTTGTATTTAAAACGAAATTTATAAAAAATAAACCAATTTATTTATTAACTGTTTTTCGTTGTATTTAAAACGAAATTTATAATAAATAAACCAATTTATTTATTAACTGTTTTTCGTTGTATTTAAAACGAAATTTATAATAAATAAACCAATTTATTTATAAACTGTTTTTCGTTGTATTTAAAACGAAATTTATAAAAAATAAACGAATTTTATATAAATTACAATTGTGACAAAAAGCCGAAAAACACCTAATTTTATTTCGTTCAGTACAATAGCCTTCCGTAGTTTCGTCAATTCTACTTTTGTTGACGCGTTTCGGAGAACCTCCATTTTCAAAAACTATATCTATACTGGTCACCAATAATACGGCCCGTTCTATTTAAAATCTTCCTTAAAGAATGTTTAAAGAACAAGTAAGATCATTCAAATACGGCAAAAACGATTCAAATTATGCGTCACACTTAATAAAAGAGGGACACATACCTCGAGAAATAGAAAACTCAATGAAGGTACTACATATGGCAGAAAAAAAACGTATACACATTTTAGAGAACTTGGAAATTTTAAAATCTAAATTAAACAGAGAAAACATAATAAATGAACAGATATCGTCGCAAGCAGATATTACGTATAAAAATCTAAAAATTTTCAAAAATTAACAGGAGGGACGACCGTTGAAGAGAAAGTTTAAAAGGAGCCAATGAGAAGCGAGCGAAAATGTATGATTTAAAAGAGCCAATCAGAAGCGAGCAAGTTAGGTTTAATGTACGTGTTGAATAGAGGAGGGGTACGAGGTGGAGATAGACAATTATAAATAGGACGGTCCATAATATTGGTGACCAGTATAGATATAGTTTTTGAAGATGGAGGTTCTTCGAAACGCGTGAACGAAAGTAGAATTGATGAAGCTAGGGAAGGAAGATCATTATACTGAACATAGTGATAATAATCCTAGCAAAAAAGAAGAATAATATAAAAATAACCTAATTTTGTATTTAAACGGTCAATAATAATTTACAAAGAAATACCCAATGGGGGATTTAAATCACGCGTTAACGATTTTTTTAATGTAGTTGTGAATTACAATTGTGTGTAACTTCGATCTTGAGAAATTTTAAAGCTTTAAAATTATAAATACAGTTGACACTATTTCTGCGCACTTTAAATAGAAACATTTATATAATTAAATATTCGAATCGTGGTTTGAGATTTGAAACATAACATTGCAATTTGCATTGAGAATTTTGTGCCATTTGGCAAATATCCAAGGCTCAGAATAATGATGCGGTCACATTGGTGCAGTGAGTCGTTGGGGTCGTCGGAAAATGAAGCTATTAAAGGAGGAAGGAGATTTAATTTCAAATCATATTATGGAGATATAACTGCTGCAGACCTTTTAAATACACGTGTACAGATTCATTTGCTTTAATTTACGTTTTCGACGCAGAAAAATGAAAATAAAAAAATTGAAAGGTGAAAAAATTCTGTTGAATAAGATAATCTTTTTAACTGAGATTAAGACTGACCTCTTAAAATTGAATTTTACTAAGATTTATTACAAAAACATTTTATTGAGAAACATATTTCTTTAAAACTATATTTCTTCTATCGATTATAATAGTAATTTTAATAATAATAATAATAATAATAATAATAATAACGATAACGATAACGATAACGATAACGATAACGACAACGACAACGACAACGACAACGACAACGACAACGACAACGGCAACGGCAACGGCAACGGCAACGGCAACGGCAACGGCAACGGCAACGGCAACGGCAACGGCAACGGCAACGGCAAAGGCAACGGCAACGGCAACGGCAACGGCAACGGCAACGGCAACGGCAACGGCAACGGCAACGGCAACGGCAACGGCAACGGCAACGGCAACGGCAACGGCAACGGCAACGGCAACGGCAACGGCAACGGCAACGGCAACGGCAACGGCAACGGCAACGGCAACGGCAACGGCAACGGCAACGGCAACGGCAACGGTAACGATAATGGTAATGATAGCGATAACTATAACGATAGCTACAACGATAACAATATCAATAACAATAACAACAATAATAATAATAATAAATAATAATAATTACTATTAATAATAATAATAATAATAATTTATTTATTAATTTATAATTTGCGTATATTATTTTTGCGAAAGACAATGCCAATTTAATAAATTAAACATTTAATTGAAAATGCAATTTTTTAAAACTTGTTTTTCAAAATAAAGGTCTCTTTCTTAAGTTTACAATAAAAAATTATTCCTAATCCATTAAACCTTTAATAAATATATATTATTTGTGAAAATTATTTCAATCAGTTGGTGTTTGATTAGTACACAGTGCCTTGTAACTAGTTCAACTTGTCCCGTTCAACTTTACTTAACGAGGCCCACGAGAGTTCCGTAGAACGGATATTATATATTATACGGACTTGGTCAAGTGCCTTAGCGCTTAGTAATAGAACAGGAACTAATAAAATTTAATTAAAGACAAAGTCGCTATATTGCGCTTTAATTTTCCATTCCGTGAAGAGCGTTATTGCAATTATAACGTGAATTAAATATGCATTGTAAACGAAATTACCCCCGCCGTTAGGGAGCCCACTACTGTATCCGCCGAAACCGCAATTATCTATTGTAAACCTACCAAACACCACTCAAATTATTTATTATAAAATAGTTAAGTGAAAACCCAATAAAGTACAGTAAATCTTTTGGAAAAATCGTGGTATGTAGTGGTCTCGCTGTCGTGATGGAAGCATCTTTCTAAAATATTTATTTAATATTATGCTTCTTTTTTAATTTAATTTTTACAATCAGCATATATTGGAATAGTAACTTTAAAATAATATTGACAAAATAGACTGCGGTAATTTCATATTTTTAAATTCATTTTTTTTTAAATTCAATTGATTTTAAAAGTACAAAATTGAAAAAATGTGAAATTACTGCAATTTTGAAACGTTTTGTCAGACGATAAACTTGTCCAAACTGATATTAAAATCGATTGTTGTGCAGAGTTAATCAAAATGGACCTGTCATTTAAAAAATTACGTTGTCAAATAATACAAAAAAATGTGAAAATATGTTTTATGTAAATATCAATATAGGTCTACTGTTGCCAACTGATTAACGTGAAAGGTATTATAATTTTATTTTTGCTTCCAAATTTATTCTGTTGGTTAAATAATTCAAAACGTACAAGAAATAGTTTATTATGATCATGAAAAATTGATCCTGTGTGTTTGTATGAATATTTATACGTTCAGATCATTTAAATATAAAAAGTGGTTATTATTTGCTTCGTAATAGATATGTTTATTAGTATTTATATCGAGAAACATGACAGCGTTCCACCTCCACAAGTTTCCGCAGTGTATATTTGTGCAGGAAGTGACCAGTACCGGTTTCAAGTATCCACTACTTAGAAACAAGAACTCGTATAGAGTTGGTACAAAATTATGACGAGTGTTAGAAATTAAAAAAAAATTAACCTTAGAGTAAAACTTTAGAAAAACGATTTAAAAATGGCCCTGTTAACCATTTTCTACTTCTTCAACTTTAACACATCTGCAGCTTTAATTACTGAACAAATTCTTATCAACGATGATTCGTCATGTTTATATTATGCGCTTTTGTATAAAAAAATAAGTTAAAAAATTATAAAATTACAAAAACTGCCGGAAAATAGGAAAAGATTAAATCGGGAACATTAACGCTCCTGCAACCAAAATTATGAAACCAGTTTTCATTAATGTTTATTCATTTTCTTCGTCGTTTAAAAATTAAAAATAAACACGTTTACTATTATAACAATGTAATAAACTGCAAAAACATTTACTGACATACTGATTTTGTATGTTAAATGAAAAATGTCTTGTTAATCTACGCTGTGAAAAATTTAACAAAATACCTTTTTAAGTTCCTTACAATTCTAAAATAATTAGCTTGAACTGTCTTAGGCTGTTATAATTAAATGGAAGCACTAAAATAATTTCTTTGTACAAACATTTTATTATCTTCAGCAATAATTGAAATTATCGTGGTAATATTATACAATATTTGTTATCAGTAACACTCCTACAAATATGATTCTAAACTAAAAAAAAACCATTTGTTAAAAAATTTACTCGCCAAATTTCCAATTAAAAAGTTGTAGACCTTTTAATTGTATATGTACGAAGGTATTTTCGTTCAAGGCAGGACGAAGCGAGAGTTAAAAAATGTCCACTCGTAAACCAAAGAGTTGAAACGTTTTCTTTATGAAATTAATATTAATTATAAAAACATATTATCTACTAAAGAAATACATTGAATTAAGCATCCCTGAAGATATAATTTATATTTTACAAACAATTTATAGAAGAGTGTATCAGTTTTATATCCTCTACGCTCTGAATTAATCTGATAACAGTGGATCAGTTTTACAACTGTAAAAAATATTTACTTTTCACTGTGTTTCCCGCAAACATACTTGTCACATGAACAACAAAAAATAGTTGTTTTATACAGTTTATTTATCAACTTCTACAATATATATAATACAAGCAGTAGTACAACACATGTGGGACACGAGTTAAAATATCAGGTGTACCAACTGTGACAGTGAAAAAAGTGATACACGTTTGAAAAAATACTGTTGCTATATAAAACATTTATAAAAATACAATGGCTAACAGAAGATTAATAAATATAGTTATTTTCAAAGCTGTTACTTATGGGGTTATTAGTTTGAAAGAGGGAGGGTCAAAAATGTCTTACATTTTTCTACATAAAAAGTTCTAAAAAATACTAAAGATTGTAAAATATTTTTTTCTGACAAAAATAATTTTTCAAATTTTCTCACAATATTGTTTTATTTTTATTAGGTTTTTCAAAAGTATAGCCACTTATTGACCGTCCTTTTGATCTATCTAGGGTTAAATCATCTTTGAATTATTCCAAAAACGAATTAATTGCTGACGCAGTTTACTGAACAATATAAATATTTGCACTTGGCGGCGGCGTGCCTTCAATGCTTTCCCTCATACTCACTGTAATGACAATGTAGTTTCTCCTGTGATTATTTTTTTTTTAAGCGAAAAGCACATTAAAGTTATTATCGCCTCCCTAATTGTAAGTGTGAGTGTAAAGTGTTAAAGTCGTAAGTGTAGTGTTGTAAATGTAAGTGTGTTAGACTCGGGTACCGCGAGGGACGTCTAAATCCTCTCAATAGGTGCAGCTAGTCTGCACCACCTGCAGGGTCTCCTGTGATCAGCTTGTTAGCAACGGTAATAGTTCAGATGTAAAATCATCAGATTATTAAATTCGAACCACAAATTTATTACAATTTAAACTTCACAAGTCACACCGAAACCAAAATGAAATCATTTAAGATCACTTTATAATACGAAGACCTATCTGTCCCTTAGTAAATCAAGCAAAATAAATTCTATAAAAATAAAATTATAATGTCAAAAAACATTAATAATTTGTTACATTGAAACACGTTCAATATTTTACATATTGATTTATGAAATCTATCCGCGACTGAAATCAAATAGCAATTTTGACGAAGAAATCCACGCCACGACCAAGTACGAAGATTGATATTGTTCAGTAAAACACTTAAACAGGTGATTGGTTCTTGGGAGAATTCAAAATTGATTTAGACTAACAACGTTTTACTGTGGACTTGGAGGAAAACATTTCATCGTTTGGCGGTTTTTCCTTACATTGTCTAACATGCTTAATGACCTCTAAAGTAGGCTCTCGGGTCTGGGTTTTTCTACGGTGGTAAATCCAGTATCACTTCAAAATTGCTTTTTCGATTTTTTTAAAGTTTATTATATTATTTAACAAAATTTATATATTTTGTAAGATAAATTTAGATTATATTTTTGAAATTCTAATTTAATAATCGTAACCAACGTTTTTAAATTTTTAATGCAATTTGAAATATTAATTTAAGCAGAACTCCAGCTGTCTTATAACGATAAAATCGTAACGCAAAACACAATATAGGATTAAAAGTATTACTTTTTTGAAATTGGCTTTAATCATTTTAGCGAGACATCTGCGTGCCACTTTTATTTAAAATTCGCTTCCATCACGTCAGCGAGGCAGCTGCGTGCTGCGATTATAACTTGTTTAAATTATTCGCCTCATTTACTTTATCGAAGAAGCAAGTAATTACTACCCTCACAGCAATAAACATCCCCACAGCATCAAAGTTTGCCGTAATTTTGCAAAATATAGGCTTGTATTTTACATTTGACGTTTATCCAGTCAAGTGCTGTATTGTTTGGAAACTCACGCTGAAGTCGGGTTTTATTACTCTGTTGTTCTCATGTTGCTTTCAAGGTCATTGTTCTGTTTTGTAAAGTAAATTCATTTATTCATTCATATAAAGTAAAGAATTTATTGTTTGCATGTTGTACAGTTTGTGTATTGGGTGTTACATTATTCACTTAAAACTTTGGTATTTAAGTTATTAAACACTTAATAAAAATTAATATATGAAATCTAATGGTGGCAATTCGTATATTACTGAATTATGATCGGTATTAAGCTAATCTCTATCTATAACGTAAGAAAGTCCCTAGTATTTGTAATAAACATAGAGGTAATAATACAGTAGACTTATAATATTGAGTTTCCGATCAATAAATCTGTTATTGATAACAAGAACAATAATAAAATAATAATAATAATAAAAAAGACCAATTAAAATTTTTTTTTGGAAAACAATTCATTAATGGAACAAAAAACCTTTAAATATTCCATTATCCCTCATAAGATATATTTATTTTGATAACAGCTGTTGAATTGAAAACACACGTGAACCTAATATTTTATTATACTTCGTGGTTTAATCCTACGAAATATATGTTTGTTTAAAATAATTAAAAACTGTTACCATAGAAACCAATATCATTTTTAAATGCTATTTTGTTTTTAATTACTCCTATTTATTGGAGATTAATTGTTTAAAGATAAATGAAATCTATACATATAATTTAAATAGTTTATGCAATAGCTACGTCAATGTATTTAAAACTAGATTCATGAATCGATTAATTTTTGTATATCCCTAATGGGTTTTCGATATCTGTAAGTTAATGAACACTTTGGACTTCCCAAACATAAGGGTTCCCGTCTTTATTATTAGTAGTATAGATAAAGTAATGTTCCTTTCTGAGGAAACATTTTAAATAATTGAATTTAATTAACAATATTTCTGTTTCACTGCCCTCAAGGACATTTTTTGAAGGATGTGTAAAAATAAAATATAAATATAACATTTATATACTCAATGTTGCAATAAATTCGACAAAATTGTTACACAGCAAAATATTTTACGTCGTTTTAAAATAATGGCCGTTTCAAATATTTAAAAAAATCATAACTTGTTTACACTTTTTAAAAAAAATCTCTTTTCACAATCGAAATAATCGTAACTTTCTTTTTAAATTATATTTGAATTTTTTAAATCGATTTATTTAAATAAAAAATATAAAATATTAGATTTGACCTTGGGTCAAGGTTAATTGTCTATTTTTGATACGATTTGATATTTTTAAATGCTAATTGTGTAGACGTTATGCTAATTATAGTTGTAGAATCATATTTGCAAAAATATACTTAATAAATATTTAAGGGTGTTGGCTACTATCACGCAAGCGAAACAGTCACGTGCCGCGGTTATTGCACTAATATTACTATTTAGTGACAAAATCGTTTTAGAATTAGTAAAGTGACACTATGAAATTAAAACTGTTTCTTTCGTAATAGTTCAATACTATCATTTTTGTTGTTATTATTATTATTTTGTATAATTTCAGGTTTTCGGCCAAATCCTTAAAAACTCTTCTGCTTTTTGGTTCATATTTCACGGCTTACTTGAGTCAGTATTACAGTGTTATTACTATTGCATAGGAACATCGTACGTTTTTTTAGGATATTTGCGACTAGTGTATGAAAATATTTAAGTGAAAATGACCTTATTATCACCTTAGTAAAAGTACAAATATAAATGGTTACGGAATTATCGTTTTCCTAGTACTTATTTAAGGGCAGTTGCATTTATCTTCCTGTATTCATATTTATTATTTGAAGCGTGGTAAAACTGAAATTGCTATATTTAACAATAATTGTTGTTTGACAAATTTTTAAATTTTTATTGTAATTGAGTTTTAAAAAATAATTATCAAAATTACTTCATGTTTAATAATGTATATTTTGATTATTTACTTTTTTATATTAGCGGTAATTAATTAGGTTTATGCCCTATTTTCTCATCTCGTAAAGTCTACCGCGTTTTCGAAACGTTACTTTCAGACCGTAATACAAAATGTCAAATCCCTCTGTCGTAGTTGTCACAAAGTTAATCAAAACATTGTGACTTAAGTCACAAACTAAACACAATTACACGATTAAAATACACACGATGAAATATGATTTGGCCAACTATACGTGCAACTCCTATGTTGTTACATTCCGGACTGCCCGGAAATGTACGTATAGTTTGGTCGAAATAGAAGAAAATCAAATTTTATCAAAGATTTATGTGTACTGCAGCTCTAATTTAATCGTGTAAGTTGCGCTTAAAGAGATTTAAAGCATTTAGTGTTTGTGACTTAAGTCAAACAATTTTTTGATTAACGTGTAATTGTGTTTAGTGTTTTCTGACAATGTTTTGATTAACTTTCTGACGACTTCGACAGAGGGATTTGATATTTTACACTACGATCTGAAGATGAAAAAATAAGGTTTCGAAACCGCAGTAGCCTTTAGGAGGTGGGAAAATAGGCCATTAGGTGGAAAAATAGGTCTTATTTCCAATTGTCTAAATATGTTGTCCGGTGGTTACGTTGCGATAATTACGTTAATTAAGTTAATTGATTTTTAAGTATTACATAATTTTCATTAAATAAAACACAATAAATACACATTCTGTCGTTGGTATAATATATGTGTGTGTGTGTGTGTGTGTGTGTGTGTGTGTGTGTGTGTGTGTGTGTGTGTGTGTGTGTGTGTGTGTGTGTGTATTGTCGAAATAGGATGACCTAGATCACAGGCAATGAAATTAACAATATCTTGACTTCCAGAACGTATTACATAGATATTACAGAATTATATAATATTTTTTAATGTTAATGAGTTTTGTTACTTATAGGAAATTTGCTTCTATTACGTCAGCTAGACAGCTGCGTGCCGCGATTATGCTTATGAGGTGACAACTACATTTAACTGTAAAAATTGCAAAATAAACTTAATAATTGAATTAATCATAAAACTAACGGGGTACGCTTTTATAAATTTTATAAAAATGGAATAGGAAAAAAAAATTAATGAATTTTACAAAATTGTAACGTTTCTCACTAAAAAAATTGAAAAACGTACACACAAACAAACAAACACCAAGACCGTTGTAATGAAATTAAATTACATTTAACTGTTTAAATATAGTTTGTACAGTAAACAAACCTTAATGTTTAAAACAATTCTAATGAGCAAAGATTTGTAATTGGTAAAATAAAATTATTCGCTATCAAAAGGTATTTTACTTTGTAGGTCTTTATACAGTAAAAAGTATATCAATAGCTAATAATTATCTGGGATTCTGGCTGACGTCCAAAACCAATGATAACCCTTCCTTTGTTTTGGGATCAAGGAAGGATTTGGTAAAGAACCAAGTAAACGCCAAGAACAATTTCCTCTCAGATTTATAATTCAGAATTGGAAGTACGTAAATTTGTGAATCAGATAATATATATGCAGATAATATAAAGTTTGGTGATTTTTTTAACTTATGAATTTTAAAATATTACTGAGTTAATATTGGCTTAATTTTAAAAATGTATTTGCACATTCAAGTAAAAATTCGATTAATAATTACGCGTATATGCAATATATTTTTTATTAATTAATAATTTATTAATAGTAATAATGTGAATTTCTTAAGCAGTTAAAATGTCATTACAATTTTACTGGCAGTGTAATTATAATACAAACAGGAAACACGTGGAAGCTAATTAAAACAAATATTAAAAATAAGATAACATCTTAGAGTAACATCATAGAATGAATTTATATAATATTATCATTATAAAATCACGTAATAGTTTTCATAAATAAAAAAAAAGTTGTAATCCCGCACTGAGATTTGTTATTCAAGCATCGACCTTTACAGGCCATTTAGTATCAACTTAGCAGACGGCCAAGAAGCAATGCTACATTTATATTATAATCAAAACATTGTAGTTAAGTAAAAGTGAGCATCATCGTAGTCGTTGTCGTGTAATACGACGTTTGAAAAGGCCTCCCTAATTTCAAAAAACAAACTGCATTGGAAAAATTTTAAAAATTGCGTTTATTAATACATACTATGAAAACGAATAATTTTAAGTATTTTAACTTTTTTAAAACTACACAAACTACGATGTGGGCTTCATTTTTTTCTATACACATATCAAGGCGATATATTATTTCCCGCCCATTATTTAACAACATAACAAACATTTTGGTCACAAATCTTGAGGCGATTGTGACTTAAAAGCCTGTTGCAGATCTATTCAGTACACACGCACAAGCGCGCGCACATACACACACACACACACACACACGCACACACACACACACACACGCACACACACACACACACACACACACACACACACACACACACACACACACACACACACACACACAATATATATATATTGTTGTGTTACAACAATACACACAACAATTACACACGCACACACGATATATATATAATATATATATATATATATATTAATACACTCACACACACACACACACACACACACAGGCACGCGCACAAACAGTCACGCGCGTTTACTCCCTCACGCACGCACGCATGCATACACACACACACACACACACACATAAGTATATATATATATTAATACACGCGCGCACACACACACACACACACGCGCGCGCGCGCGCGCACGTACGCATGTTTTACTATCACCAAAAAGTCAAGAAATAGAAGGTCAAGACTTTACTCGTAGCCAAAAGATTGTGTCTGCCTTGTTTACAACTATCTACTTTAATGAAAAGCGAGTTTTCAACTACACTCGTATAACATTACTCTAATGAAGTGCGGCCCATCTTGTTGAAAAAACACGTCACTTTTCCATCTCAATATCTTCCACATGGGGAGGAAACATATACCGTTCCAACTTGTCGAAGTATAAGTAGGTTTTTTTTTATACGAAAATGAAAAATTCAACAACTCTTTCTTCCAGAAAACGTTGATTTTTAGAAGTTTTCGTTGTTAATGCAAAATTGCAAATCCTGCAATTGTGCCTGTCCACGGTTCCACTTAGATGAAATTTTGTCTCGTCAGAAAACAAAACACTTCTCATAAAATTGTTATTTTCGCTAACTATGTCATAAGAAGTCAATAGAAAATTATATTTTCCCACATGTAAACGAGTAAAACCTGAACTGATGCTGAACACAAACGGTACTAAGCTAAAGTAAGGTCGAAACTAGTAATGAGCAACAAAGCTTCCACCAAACGCCGGGCTGCCACCAAATGCACAGCGGGATTGCGCTGAGCTGTGCCTAAAGGAACGAAATGAAGAGGAACGGCAATCTGAACTGGATTACAGTCAGTTTAAATAGTGCGTTTGTATCTAATTACTTAGGTCTACTCTGTAGGTAAGTACTATGTTTAGGAACGGTAACCTAGGTAACAAGAAATAATAAGTTTGAAGGCGAGGTTAGCGTAGTAAGATGGGGTGGAACGCAGATCAATTTCAAAACCGAACCTAATCAGTGTCGAAGCTACGCGAAATGGAGCCCAACAACGCCGCTTGACTCCGCTGAGCTCCGTTACGCTCATGTTTTCACCGAGTAATTCTCTCCGCTCAGCCCTACTCTGTCATGCATTTGGTGGCCACGCGATATAGAACGGTGTTTTTACTTATTAATGTGTTTAATTTTTTACATAGTTAAAGCCACAAACTTAAAAATCATAACATTTACTTGAACGTTGATTTTTTTAAGCGAACTTATTGTATTTTAAATCAAAAATTAATAATGGAGTTCCGTTTTCTGTCTCCCACCAGGTGCGAATTACGCTTTGTGATTCGTTTTTTGTGTGCAAAAAACACTGCGCCTGTGGACCTTCATATCCAACTGTGTGAAATATATAAGAATAAAACACATGCGCAAATGGAGCAGAGAATTTAAAGATGGACGTTCATGATGAACAACGTTCCGGACGGCCATCTGATCGAAGGGTTACTGCTCGGGAGCTCTCCGAGATGACCCCTGATGTCAGCAAGACCTGCATTGATAAAATTTTGACAGACCATTTAGTGTACAGCAAGGTTTTTTGAAAAATGGGTCCCAAGCAGACCACAAACGGCAACGGATTGATGCGGCCCGCGAATTTCTTCAAGCCTACGAAACCGACGGCAAAAAATTCTTGGACTCCATTGTCACTGGGAACGAGACCTATGTACACTATACGATACCGGAAACGAAAGAACAATCACGTCATTGGAAACATCCAGAATCGCCGAAGCCGTGGAAGTTCAAACAAACACTGTCTGCCAGTAAAGTCATAGCGAACATGTTTTGGGACAGGAAGGGGTTATTGTTGTGCGAATTCATGGATACCGGCACAAAAATCAGTGCTGATCGCTACTGTGAGACCTTAAAGAACTTCTTCGGGCGATTCAAAACAAGAGTAGAGGCATGCTCACGAAGGGAATTTGTTTTCATCAAGACAACGCTCGTCCGCACACCGCCCGTGTAACAACAGATCTCATCAACCAATTTGGATTGGATACTGTCACAAATCCGCCCTCCTGCCCGGACCTAGCCCCAAGTGACTACCATCTCTTCCTTAATTTGAATAAACACGTAGGTCGGACACATTTCAGTAAGAGAGAGGAGCTGAAAGAAAAAGTTTTAAGGTACCTTCGCGACGCGGCGGGAGAGTTTTTCGACTCAGGCATACAAAAGATGGTTCACCGTATGCAAAAATGCATCGATCTCAACGGCGATTGTATAGAAAAATAGACAAAAGTGTGTAAGCTTTCCAAAAATGTATTATTCAATGCAAATAAACATGTTTTTCATTGTGAAAAATTATTGGGAACCTTATTTTACGGACAACCCTAGTATATATACATATATATATATATATATATATATATATATATATATATATATATATATATATATGTGTGTGTGTGTGTGTGTGTGTGTGTGTGTGTGTGTCACAGTTTGTCATAATTTACTGATCTAAATGGAATATGCCTTATTTTTAATTTTTTTGTTATTTTTGGTGTTTAACGACTATTGTGCACACTTGGGCTAATGCAGACGATGGGATGAGTAATAGCGTATGAAAATGCCAAGCCCTGGCCGGGAATTGATCCCGGGTCCTTATTTATTAAACGCTTATATTTATTAAGTAATGAATTACGTAAAATAACCTAATTAATGTTCTCATAACATTGCAGATAATTACCATTAAACATAATTAATTTATTTGCTGTTTCTCATTACACGGATCAACTGTAATCAACAAACTTAGAGATTTAATTATAAAAGTGACTTCATTATTTTTACTGCGGAAGTAAAATAAAATATTAATAACATAAGTTCACGTAAAGCAAGATAAATTTATTATTAAAAGTGGAAATAGTGTTTAATTTAATGAATGTTAATTAAATGTACTACAACGGTATTTAGTCACAGTGATGTTTTATAAACTGTAATTAGATTAAGAATAACGCATTAGAATGTAGCCTGGTTGTTTTGCGGTAATATGTTCTAAAACATAGATTGTAACACATTTACGGTACTGCTTCGTTTAACAGTGGTTTCTTCACGTATTAAATGAGATGGAAGTAATTCTCTTCAAAATGTTATTAAAGTTCATTTGTCGAATGTGTTTTTCCTCTACGTGGCAGTATTTAGACGATAATTTTGATTTACAATAGCTAAACCATTAACGTTTAACGTTTTGTATTTCAAGTATAAAAATAGTTTAAATACTTTTTTCCAGTGAATAATTCGTGCAAAACGGTGTTTGCAACGTATGTATTTTTAGCAGTTTAAATTTAAAACAAAATGATTACGTAATTGATTCTTAAACTCACGTCAAGCATATATTTTTCTAACGTAATATGATTATAAAGAATGCAATAATGAATAAAATTAAATTAATTTCAGTTTTCATAGTCTCGGGCCTGACGCACTGTCAATATTACTTCAGTAATTAATTTTTGAATAAAAGTTAGTTTATGATTAATTAGTTGTACCTTTAAAAAACATGAAATAGTTTCCTAATTTTAAAGGTTAAACTGGAATAACATAATTGGAAAAACAACTTTCAAGTTCCTTATTTTTCTGTTTAAAATATAACTTCGATAGTAAGGTGGCTTTTTAATTGTTAAGATAGCAATTTATTTTTCACGAGTTGAATATAAATCACACTTTTTACATAATATTGTCGTAATAAGTTATGATAGATTCCATACTGTAAAAGGACAAAAAGGCATAATATGATATGTAAATTGTTTACAGTTTTAAAGAACGGAGGAGGTAAATTCATTTTGGTTCTTCAAAAACAGCTGATTTTAAACACCTGATTTTACATCGATAATGCATCTGCAATTTAGATGTGTCTTAATTTCCATTGTTTACAGTAGATAATTTCAAATAAATTTAGGTTTACTATGATTACAATTAAGATCAACTAAATTATTAATAGGCCTAAATGTGGGTACTTTATTTGTTACATTAAATTATTTATTTGTTTTACTGCAAATAATACGATGGTACGAACATATTAAATCCCAAAATTCATTTGATTAAAAATATAATTAACGTTTAATAACTAAATATAGCCTACTTTCAACAAATCACCGTTGCAATAACATGGTCAACTATGTTTCTGTCCAAAGACTGATCGGAAATTTCTGAATGAAGTTTTGTGTTTAATGGCATGCATATCACGAATGCCAATATCGTTGCTATGGCAACTCGGCCATGAATATAAATCCCTAAGAGATCGAACGCTTTGAAATGTGTATGCACTGCTTAAATATAGCGGTTTGTTACTGAAATAACTTTATTAACAAGAAATAGATTTAATAAATTTGACAAAATGTTATTTACAATATTTTTCATCAGACTTAATTTCACAGTAGATTTTATTTGACCTAAATAAAAGTACATCAAATATTCTCTGTATACATTTGTCATATTGTTTTAATTTTTCTTTGAAATCCACAATCTGAAATTGTCTGTAGAATGTAGGATTACATATAGCACGATGGAAGTTTAATATCCGATTGCAAGGATTTTTCATCAGACTTAATTTCACAGTAGATTTTATTTGACCTAAATAAAAGTACATCAAATATTCTCTGTATACATTTGTCATATTGTTTTAATTTTTCTTTGAAATCCACAATCTGAAATTGTCTGTAGAATGTAGGATTACATATAGCACGATGGAAGTTTAATATCCGATTGCAAGGGTATCAGTTAATATGTTTAATTATTCAGTGAATATAATGATCCATTAAACAAGAACTACCTTTTACATGAAAATCTATTAAAACACACCCATTAAACAGGCATTAAAATACAAAATAAGGAATACCTAAATTATTTTATATATTTATGTTGCAAGATAGACTTGATTAAAATCAAATTAATGATAAGACAACGATTACAATAATGTCTCAGGTATGTTTTGTTATATCAGAAGTGTTTTGTTAATAATGATTAAGTAGTAATTTTGAAGTTAGACTTAATAGAGATTAAGTTAGTTTAATGGATATTAAACTATGTACCATAATTCCTTTCAGTTCACATAAGAAATTGAACGGAATTGTTGTGTATATATATATATATATATATATATATATATATGTGTGTGTGTGTGTGTGTGTGTGTATAGGGTGGTCCACGGGAAATGGACGTTTTTGAATCGCGTTTTACTCGACGACTGGTTGAAGGGGGACCCGCGTTGGACATCACTCAACTCCCCATTTCATGCCATATAGTCGCCATTATGCCACTGTGGACGAAATATCATCGCGTGTTTGCGTACGATACTTTTGTAAAAAGTGGTGAGTCCGTGGTTGAAACTCAACGATACTTCAGGCGTCACTTTCATATCGGGCGTCATGGTGATTACCGAGTCGCAATAACATTTTAAGGTGGGTGAATGCATTTAGATCTAAGGGATCTGTTATGAAAACAAAGCCACCTGGCCCCACTCGCTCTGGATAGAGTGAGAGAGGCGATTCAGCGCAGTCCCGGCCGTTCTGCTAGGTGTCACGCTACGGAACATGGACTAAAAGCACTGTAAATCGTATCTTACAGGAAGGTTTAGGGTTACACATGGTAATAAGAAACTAGACTGAGCTAATCAACTAACAATTATTGAGCAGAATGGAAGCAAATTTCCGAGAAATACTGGAGATGTGTGTTCGTCACAACGAACGTCATTTGGGTGATGTAAGTTTTAAATGATTAGGATTATGACCTATTCTTTCCGTCAGTGGTCTATCAACTCACCTCATAAAGGTTACCGCGGTTTCGAAACTATGGTTTCATCTTCAGGCCATACAAAATGTTAAATCCCTCTGTCGAGGTCGTCATAAAGTCAAACAAAACATTAAAACATACACCACAAACACTAAGCACAATCCGGAATGTAACGACGTAAGAGTCGCGTGTGTAGCTTGGCCAAGCCGAATTTTAATGATGAATATTTTAAATGTGTAATTGTGCTTAGTATTTGGGATGTATGTTTTAATGTTTTGTTTGACTTTGTGACGACCTCGACAGAGGGATTTAACATTTTGTATGGTCTGAAGATGAAACCATAAAGTTTCGAAACCGCGGTAGCCTTTATGAGGTGAGTTGATAGACCACTGACGGGAAGAATAGGTATATAATCCTAATCATTTGAATATGTGGTCCGGTGGCTATGTTAAAATAATAAGTTTTAAAAATTGAAGTAATTTAATTTTTCTTTTAAATGGCATAACTTTACCTTCATTTCTGCATAAATAAAAATTATCTGTGTTTAGAACTAACGGAGCAGTGATTTTTTGGAAACAATCCGTTTCCCTTCGACCACTCTGTATATACCAGGCTCACACGTACACACATTCAATCACAGCTTAAACATCCAAGTACAGTACTGCCAGTGGTTCTATTTTCATCATCAATTCAGAGCTGGCATTTCTTGAATCACTTGGTTTATTGATGACTTTAATCCTCATTTATCAGAAAACGTGAACACAAAAATCTCCATCCTGGCTCATGTCTTTCTGAAATGCTTCGGAGATTAAAATCTGGGAAACTTGAACGATTTCTTTCCATACAAAATTAGAAATATTCTTTCTTCAAAATAAAATTATTAATAAAGGTTTAGTTGTGGAACAAAAGTCCTTCTGTCAGCAAAAACGTGAAACAATTGTTCAACAAATAATTTCCCAAGGATACGTTTGCACGTTCATTGAGATCCATTTGCTTTCCTCGATGCAACCAGTCTCAAGAATTTAAATTTTCGTTTCCTAAACATAAGATCAGTGTAACTTTAATAGCCGATATTTTTCCTGAAAATTGTTTTTCTTCTGAATAAATTAGTTAAAATATATTGGCTCTTTTTTATTGAAAAGTGTTTTTTTAAAAAAAGTAATTTTGTTGTTTTTTATTGATAAATAGAATTTGATTCTTTCCGAAAATTGCAGTATTGTATTAAACAAATTTCACATTTAAAACAAGAATACATTTTAAAATTTTGTTTACAAACACTACATTAGTATGTACCATGTTTAAAGGCTGGTTGTGGCCCGCAGGGGGTTGCAGACTAGCTGCACCTATTGAGAGGATTTAGACGTCCCTCGCGGTATCCGAATCTAACACACTTACGACTAACACTTTACACTCATACTTTCATTTAGGGAGGCGATAATAGCCTTAATGTGCTTTTCGTCTTAAAAAAAAGACTGGTTGTAATGTTGGATTTTGTGTAATGCGAATGCACAAATTTATGGTGATATATAACAGTATATTTTACGTGTCATGAGTCTCATATTAAATTAATTGTAATTGAAATATCCTGTATTTTTGTCCGGGATCAAACCGGGGACACTTGAGCGTGTGAGGCTTTTTTGATAACAACTATACTACGGAAACTACGAAGAAGTTTGACCGATGTAAATATTTGAAAGGAATCTTAAATTCATTATTCTTTTTTAGTTATAGTAAAAATTTTGTAGTTATTTGTTTCATATTAATTTGCAAAAATCAGCTGATTTAATTGAACAGCTGATAGGCTATAATACGCTTTAGGTTATCTTGTGTTTTCGAACAAATTATCGAAATGAAAATTTTGCGAAGAGAAAATATTTAGGAAAATTTTTAAAAATTAAAAAATGATATATAAAGATATTACATTACATTTTATACTGAAAGTGAAAAATTACAGGTAAAATATGTTTTTACTTATGAGTAAAAATTTTCTATTTCCTGGGATAGAAATATAACAAAGAAAAACAGCAAGAATGTTACGCAGGAAGGAAGAGCCAATTGTAGGCCACATATTCAATGATTGTGAAGTTCGTACATATAAAATTACATAAAAAAATATAACAAAATATCTTTGAATAATGATACAGATTTCTAGTTTTCGTTCAATAATAGACATTTTTCATTTCGAGATGACTGTCATACTTTTGTCTGTGTACTGTTCGCAATTTATTGTAAAGTTTAAAAAGTTTAGTACTAAAATAACAGAATTTTTGTCTGACATTATATAATTTCATATATATTGTAGATTTTTGTATTAATTGTACAGTTATTTCTAGAAATTATATTCACTCAATTAGCAGTTCAGAAGGAAATTTGTGACGTTTTCCTGGAAGCTTTTTACAGTTTTAGTGATGCAAATTAAGAAAATAATTTATAATTTTAATATTTTCACTGTACATTTCTTATTAATAAATTTTAAAAATAGATGTTGTAAATAGCATTTTAATGAAATATCAAACGAAAATTATGCGATTTTTAAAGTTATTAAATTCTAGTTTCAAATCAATTAGTATATGTTAAAGTAAATGAAGCACTTGTGATATTAAATTGACTTTATTAAAAATATTCAGGGTAATTGTTTTCCAATTTATCACAAGACTTCCTTAAAAATACAGCTTTATATTGAAGTATTACAGAAATCTATTATAAAACATATTCGACAAAGTAAAAAAAAAACAATTTTGTATTTATAAATCATTTACGATGATCCAGTACGCACACATTTTTTAAGCCGACAATAGTTTTACTTCAAAATAAAGAAAGAAATGTTTTGTACTTACTTATTTATTTTCTTATTCAATCAACAACTTTCGCCGTCTTGAAAATTATTACCTAATGTTGAAATATTTGTGATTCTTTCGAACCGAACAAGGAAGCATTTATGTCATATTGAACAATACGCGGAGTTTTTAGAATGTAAATCAATTTTTGTTATCAAGCATCTAACCTAAAAACTAAAATTCATTCTTAATGTGTATATTAAAATACAATAATAATTTAAATTTTAATTCAAGAATTTATTTAAACTATGGTTTTAGTTTTACTGTTTTATACTAACATAAATTAATTCTCACCTTCGAAACCAAATGTACTTTCGTTGTATGTACACAAAATAATGCATACGTCCAATTAAATAAAACAATACCATTTCATAGTACGTCAAGTTATTTTAATCCCGAAAGTATTTTAATCCCAGTATATAATCCTAACTATTGAATTAAAAAAAATAATTCTCTTAAATTTTCCAATAAACTGAAATTAGGTCAAGTCTTATGTGGATTGCTAAGTCTTTTCATAATCCCTTAAAATCAGATTAGAGTTTGTTAAATGTTTTTTCTATATTTGAATAATTTATTATTTATCTTTATTAAACATATTTAATTCTCCAAGGTTTCAAAGTTTACAGAACATTTATTGGATTAGTTTTTTAGATTATAGAGTTTGGAGTCCCACACACCTCAGAGACTTTGTGTAACTAAGCGTTTTGGATTCTAGTTCAGTGGTGCTTTCGAGTTTCAACAGTCTGCTGACTAGAAAATTCTGCTGGAGGTTCTTAGAGTACTTGAAATAAAGAACCTTTGCCTCCTGCTGGGAAGAGCCTCACAGTCTTGGATTATGTGGCCTTCAGTTCGCTCTTCCTTCTTGTATAACCTATGCTCTGTTTGTCTTTGAAATGTGTCTATCCTATTCATTTGAATCTTAAAGACATAACATTATTTAACCAGTCCCACAGTTTTAGTTGTTCCCCTTTTTGCACAGAATGTTACTGATCATTGACAGTCCTGTCATCTTAGCTATCCAAAGTCATTAATCATTATGTCATTAATCATATCCAAAGTTGAATCCTTTATTACGACTTCCTCTACTGGTTTCTGTCAGTCCTGTCATCGTAGCTCTATAACGGTTTTAAACCTCCCATCCAAAGTTAAATTATTTTTTACGGTCCCCTCTACTGGTTTCTGTCAGTCCTGTCATCGTAGCTCTATAACGATTTTATTCCGCACATCCAAAGTTAAATTATTTTTTAAGGTCCCCTCTACTGGTTTCTGTCAGTCCTGTCATCGTAGCTCTATAACGGTTTTATTCCGCACATCCAAAGTTAAATTATTTGTTAGAACCTCCTCTACTGGTTTCTGTCAGTCCTGTCATCGTAGCTCTATAACGGTTTTATTCCGCACATCCAAAGTTAAATTATTTGTTAGAACCTCCTCTACTGGTTTCTGTCAGTCCTGTCATCGTAGCTCTATAACGGTTTTATTCCTCACATCCAGAGTTAAATTATTTGTTACGGCCCCCTCTACTGGTTTCTGTCAGTCCTGTCATCGTAGCTCTATAACGGTTTTATTCCGCACATCCAAAGTTAAATTATTTGTTAGAACCTCCTCTACTGGTTTCTCTCAGTCCTCTAATTGTAGCTCTATAAGAGTTTTATTAATCATATCCAAAGTTGAATCCTTTATTACGACTTCCTCTACTGTTTTCTGTCAGTCATGTCATCGTAGCTATATAACGGTTTTAAACCTCCCATCCAAAGTTAAATTATTTGTTAGGACACCCTCTACTGGTTTCTGTCAGTCCTGTCATCGTAGCTATATAACGGTTTTAAACCTCCCATCCAAAGTTAAATTATTTGTTAGGACCTCCTCTACTGGTTTCTGTCAGTCATGTCATCGTAGCTCTATAACGGTTTTAAACCTCCCATCCAAAGTTAAATTATTTGTTAGGACCTCCTCTACTGGTTTCTGTCAGTCCTGTAATTGTAGCTCTATAAGGGTTTTATTAATCATATCCAATGTTAAATCCTTTATTACGACTTCCTCTACTGGTTTCTGTCAGTCCTGTCATCGTAGCTCTATAACGGTTTTAAACCTCCCATCCAAAGTTAAATTATTTTTTACGGTCCCCTCTACTGGTTTCTGTCAGTCCTGTTATCTTAGCTCTATAACGGTTTAATTTGCACATCCAAAGTTAAATTATTTGTTAGGACATCCTCTACTGGTTTCTCTCAGTCCTGTAATTGTAGCTCTATAAGGGTTTATTCCTTTCATCCAAAGTCGAATCTTTTGTTTCGGCCCCCTCTACTGGTTCCTTTCAGTTCTGTCATCGTAGCTCTAAAACAGTTTTATTTCTCACATCCAAAGTCGAATCTTTTGTTTCGGCCCCCTCTACTGGTTCCTTTCAGTTCTGTCATCGTAGCTCTAAAACAGTTTTATTTCTCACATCCAAAATTGAATCTTTTCCTACGGCCTCCTCTCTTCTCAGTTTGTACTTTCTCGTTACCGATAGACTTTTTTTACACTTACTAACGTCTGTCTAATTTAAGATAAGCGACGGCCCTACAGATTGTGTATGTTCAACTCATCCCTTACCTTATCCACTTCAGGTTCGGGAAGGTCTAACCGACTTTACATTCTACTGCAATTCATTTCCTTGTGTTCAACGGGGTTTGATCCATCTAAAGCTTCTTTTACCGGAAGCTATTTTCATTCCCTAGGTATCTTTTGCTTGTGCCTGTCTTAACTTTCAGGGTTTGTTTCCAGCTATAAAAATCCCACAAGTATCTGGGGAAATGTAATGTCCATACAGAGAAGTAGGCGTGAAGGACTCATGTTATCCAAAGTGTGAGTCCTGCTAAGCTTTTTCTTAACCAGACATCCAAGAAATATAATATTTTGGGACATTTTTTATGAACGTATATATCAAGATATTTTTTATGTTTCACGTAATTTTATTCAAAAAGTAGTTTCGACTTTACATCAGTCTATACGTGTGTGTCAATGTCTTTGTACATCCTTGGAGGATTAAAAATTTAGCCGATTCTAATATAATTTTGTATTTTTTTCAAAATATTAAGTTTAAGAAAAATAACTTAATAGACCGTAACAGTTTCGATAAAGTTTTGCACAACAGTAGTCTATTAGAAGTATTCATAAAAACGTATGGGTTGTCGTGTCGCCTAATGTCTTGTTTTCAAAAAAAACCTAAAACATATTTTTCTGAAATTTAGGTCATCTTTAAGATTCTTACTAGACTTTGTACAAAATTATTAATTAATCGAACTTATTGTGTCAGTTAATTTTACTTTAAATTTCATAAAATAAATAAAGTTCAGTTTTTTAATTAACTTTTAGAGGAATCTTATGAAATAATGTTTAACGGATCATTCCAAATTTCCCGGAAATATTGGAAATAAGTTAAACAAATTAGTGTTTCAATGTTCTTTAATTTAAATTTACTAAACTAAATGGAGTTTCGAATTTTTATATTAACCAAACATTTAGAAAAATCTGGTGAACTGAAATTGATATTTTTGAACAAATTTCCAAATTTCGCGTCCATAACAAATAGGCCCTACTTCTCAGTGAGAAAATAAACGTAAAAACGTACGTGCAATGATTTACACTGTTTTATAACTTTCACGAATACATTTACATAACAATAAAAAAAAAATGATTTAGTTCTGTCTACAAAATAGTGCAGTGTTTCCAACACAAACTTTAGTCGATATAATCCAAGTAATTTATCCTGAGGGAAGATGTAAGGGTAACTGATCCTGCTTGGCAAGGAAGCTGAAATAAGTTCGAACTTTGCCTGCAACACTGAATCTTTATACTGATACTTCTTTAAAACGAGATAAACTGATGCCGTAAGAAATTAAACTTGTAAACAGAGTTATAATCTAAAGTTGTTGCTTCCAGATTGTAAATTTATATTTTATAATGTTTTCCTTTTAGTTTATTAATTTAAATTATTTAATAACTTTATATCAAAGCATTTCCGTTATTTGATCAAATAGGTAAACCTCATTTTACAAATTTAAAGTTTATTTAATTTATCAGAAAATAAATAATATTACGTTTGTGTCAAACAATTTATCTAGGATTACTTAAATCTAGCCGTTATGTGGGAATAATTCTTTGCAATTTACACAATAACGTTTTAACAGTTCGTATACCTCACAAAAAGTTATGAACCAGATTTTAGGATTTCAATAAAAAATTTCATAACAATGGGTTTTTATTTTAAAAATATTTAAGTGTACATTATAAAAAAGTTCATATTTCATACAGGTTTCAGTAGTAAATAAGCAGTTTTTTCAAGAAAATATTATCGCGTTTTTTCAATTCTTAAATTAATTTTCATTATTGTTATAATATACGTGTTGTTTTTAGAAAGTAACGAGAATTTTTAAATTTCGCAGGTTTGGAGAGTCCGATTGTCAAACATTTTTTTTGTCATGTTGGTATACATACCCTTAAAGTATGATAAAACTTTCAGCTGTTTTCATTGTTGACTTTGTCTGTGACACCCACTAAGGTTAGACGTGTTTTTATGAGCTCGGCGATTTTAAATTGTTAAAAGAAATGGATGAAAGAATTTGTATCACATTTGCGTAACAAAGTGTGTGAAATGTTAACAAAGGCCTATGGTGAGTCTGCTGTGAGTAAATCAAGAGTTTACGAGTGGTATAAGCGTTTCCAAGAAGGTCGTGAAGAAGTTGAAGATGACGAACGCCCCACCACATCAACAACCCATGAAAACGTGGAAAAAGTGAAATAAATTGTTATGAACAATCGCCGAATAACAATTAGAGATTTCGTTGATGTGGTTAGCATATCGATTGGATAATGTCATGACATTGTTTCTAATGTTTTGTGTATGAAACGCGTGGCAGCAAAATCCGTTCCAAAATTGTTGAATTTTGAACAAAAACAGCGGCGAATGGAAGTTGCTCAGGAGTCACTAAATAAAGTCAACGACCATGCAGAATTACTGAAACATATTACAACAGGTGACGAAACATGGGTTTACGGATATGACGTCGAACCTAAGGCTCAATCATCCCAGTGGAGACATTCTGGCTCGCCAAGACCGAAAAATGCTCGACAAGTGCGGTCGAACGTGAAGGTTATGCTCACTGTGTTCTTCGATATTAATGGCATAGTGCATCATGAATTCCTGCCACCAGGTGAAACGGTCAATAAGGAGTACTACCTACAAGTTCAACGCCGTTTGCGTGAAGCAATCCGAAAAAAAGCCCGGATCTGTGGAAAAACAATTCATGACTTTTGCACCACGATAATGCACCAGCTCACACTTCATTGCTTGTTTGTGAATTTTTGGCCAAAAACATTGTAACGATGCCCCAGCCTCCATATTTGCCAGATTCCGTGTGACTTTTTCCTATTTCCAAAAATAAAGAAAATCTTAAAGGGCCGTCCTTTTACAGCCGTAGATGACATTAAAAGCGCATCGCTGAAAGAACTAAAGGCTATCTGAAAGATCGAGTTTGAGAAGTGTTTCGAGGATTGGATGAAGCGCTAGCACAAGTGCATAATCTCCAATGGGGACTATTTCGAAGGCGACAACATCAGTGTAGAAGAATAAATAAATATTGTGTTCAAAAAATTTAAATTCTCGTTACTTTCTGAACACAACTCGAATTTTTCTTTAATAATTTTTATATATTTTCAAAATTAATGAACTAATCTTTGGGATTTCATAAAACTGTTTCAGAACAGTTGGTTTTATTATTTTAAAATCATTTAAGCTAACCTTATAACAAGTACTTATTTTCTTTCAGTTTTTTAAAGTAACTGAAGCTGCATAATTTTTTCCAATAAAACATGATTTCTTTTTCAATTCTCAACTTAATTTTTACTATTTTTTAGTTTATTTTATGACATTTTGAAAAAAATAATTGTTTTAAATTTTATCATTCTAAATTTTATAGTAAACAGGACAATCAGTAGCGAGTGATAAGCCTATAGGTGTTTGTATTTGTAATTATATATTTTATTTTTTACACAATATTACTGTAAAGTGTTTGCAGTATAACGATTGTATGCTTTGATGTTACAAATTTAATTTTACGAGTCGTATTGTTACTAATTTTTATATGTTCTTACTACCGCATTCTATTTTAACTATAATGTTTCAAAATTTCATATTTTAACACTGTTTAATGTTTTGTACTAAAATCTATTATTATAGAATATTTATCGTATTATTATTATTATTATTATTATTATTATTATTATTATTATTATTATTATTATTATTATTATTATTATTATTATTATAGTATGTGTAATTATCGTACATTTTTCAAAATAGAGAACAAAATTAATTACGCACCAGAAATATCAACTCACAACTGTCTTGCTGAAGCCAAAGAAGAGATGTTCCACATAGTAAAAATATCACAATATTTTCATTATATACAATATTACAATATTCATTATATACAATATTATACACAATATTTCATTATACACTTTTTAGAAATATAATTTCACTATTATTGTTAGCGTTAAACCTGAAATAATTAGTATTTTAAAATTTTAACATTACAAATAACGATTCCTGATTTTTCACACAAATAAAACTGTTATCAAATTTTTGAACAATTTTTACGGATATTGTTGTTTATTGAACTTTCACGCGTTATTAAAAATCGAATTTTTCTCTAAAGTAGATCAAATCAACCTTTGAGAATTTTGTTAAGGTTTATAACAACATATAAAGTGTATAACAAGATATGTATATCGTTCAAATAGGCGATCATGTGAAAGAGCCAAATCTTGGTTTTATCATGATGGTGGTTCCCATGTAAACAGCTAAGTGCTAATATAACTCATGCAGCGGGTTTAACATTTCGTTGTAAAGAAGCTCATATCTTAAGCTTCAAGAAGGAAAAGCAACAAAACAGAACGTATTCGGGAACAGCCAATAAATTACCAGAATGTTACTCTAATAAGACGCATGCGTGTAGAATAACATACTTTACAAGTTCTCAATTACTGTAAGTTGACTTTAATGTAACTAATATTGTTTGTTGTGTGTGTGTGTGTGTGTGTGTGTGTGTGTGTGTGTGTGTGTGTGTGTGTGTGTGTGTGTGTGTGTGTGTGTGTGTGTGTGTGTGTGTGTGTGTGTGTGTGTGTGTGTGTGTGTGTGTGTGTGTGTGTGTGTGTGTGTGTGTGTGTGTGTGTGTGTGTGTGTGTGTGTGTGTGTGTGTTTCAGTGTATAGACCAACATTGACTTTGCGTCCAGAATAGGAAGTTCTGACGCAACTCAGAAATCTCAGAAATTGCTCGTCTAAGATTATTAAAAATTATCAAAGAACATTTCATTCAAAACTTATTATAAAAGAAGAAAGGCAAACACTAAAAGTATCATTCTATATTAATTCAATAAAAAAAGGCGACGAACTGAATTTGTAAGATCTGTGTTCTACATAACAACTACAAAACACCATTAAAGTAAAAAAAAAAAATAAGTAAAAAATAAATTAGAAGCAACAAAAAAATGTGCAAAAAAAGAAATTTTACAAAAATTTAGCTCAAATTTAAAAAATTTCGTATTTAAATTTAAAAAAATATTTTTTTGAATAAAACACAATAAATAAAATCCCATTTACCAACATAAAATAACTTAGTAACAACAGCAATAATTCTGTAACAAATGTACGGTCTGATACTGTGCAAACAGAATTTTTTAAATTGCCCCTACTCTCAATTTCTCAACTCAACATGATTTTTATTGATGTACTAGTATATACTGTACATTTTTCTCAACATTGGGTTATGATATGAGTGAATTTTATACTAGAGAAATAGTTTTCACTGTTCTTCTTCACCTTTTTTTCAATACATTTTCAATACATTTTAAAAAAATAACTTATTTTGTGAAAAATATTGTTATCTTCCTAAAATATTTAAGGATTTTTCTATATATTGATTCCTTATAAGTGTATTTTGAGTTCCGTTTAAAAATACACATGCTATTTCATACTGTTATATAGGTACAATATTCATTTAATTATTTATTATTTAACAATAGAACATATATTATATTAATACAACCTGAAAAAAATGAAAATACTAGTTGCTGAGTTTGAAATATTAATGACAGTTTATTAATAATTAAATGCACTATGAGTATTTACCACAGATACGATTTATTCATAGTATTGCAGCTTCAAGCTACTGATAATTTACTATGCAAGTAAAAACACAATTGCATTTAATGCAAAATGAATTACGGAGTAACATGCTTCTTGCTAATATTTTTTTGTGAAAAATTCATAAAAACTCTATTTCATACGTTATTTTTTTAAATTAACATTTATGCATTATACTTTGGAAAATATACCACTCGAGCGGTCGTAGTTGTAAGACACGATATTGATCTTTAGAATAAGTTTTGAGGGTCGCTGAAAGCTGTATTTGCATGTACTACAGAGAGATCGCCATTTTGTTCCAATGTCATTCACATTCTTGACATCAAATTTTATTAGTAATAATAAATAGTAATAATTATATATTATATTATAATTAATTATATATAATTAAATAATATATTAAATATTAGTAATGCTATCCTAGCTCGGAAAAGTATGCTATAAAATATTTTGAACCATTTTAAAATAGCGACATTAAAAATTTTGAAAAATAAATGTTTATATTTTGCACTTGTTTGGTAATTCTAATCTGTGTTTCAATCTATATTATTTAACACATGTCCTGGTAGAATAACAGTCATTTTTATACAAATAGAAAATTACACATTTTGAAAATAAACATATTTAAAGACGGCAGCAAAATTGTATAGTACAACTAAAATTTCTATTAAATTACTTGTAATATTTCTAAACATTTTATAGAATTATTTATTATAAGAATCAATTATTGCATATAGACGTGATATTATTTTAAATGTTAATAAATTACAATGGGTAGCACACACATACTTTGCTAACACTAAGACAAATATTGTTTTATAAATTCAATCATAACATTTCCAAACATGTGAATTTATCAATAGGCCTATAGTCACCGTTAAAATGTAAACCAACTGCCGGTTACATTTCCGGCTTTCGAATAAAGTCTTATATTACAAATTTTAATTAATGCTGATTTTATCGCCAGTTAAATATTAATATTATATTTTCAAAAAAGTGAAATAAATACAAATATTAGTGATTTAGGTCGTCCGTTAATTTGGAACTGATTTTGATAGGTAGCAAACTTGCCCAAGGCAAATACTAGAAATACATTTTTTACCAAATTTGAATTTAATTAAACCACATTTGCAAGCGCTAAAGTGTTAACACACATTTCCATACAAATGAAAACTTTCACTACCACTCAAAGAGTGAACTACAGGTAGTAATCAGTGTTTATGTTAAGTTACCGTGTACCGTGTTTAGGTGCTAATATCATTGCCACTGAAATGCCGTGTTTTCGTGCTCAGCTGATTTTCCAAAATGAAATTCGATCAATAATGCATTTAGCAGCAACAACAGACCTGTGTTTGACATTATACAATATAGATTAATGCAACAACAACATCATCAGATCCATAATTGACATTGTACATTATCGATTAATACAGCAGCAAGAGCAACAGAAACATATTTGACATTATACAATACAGGTTAATGAAACCGCAACAGAACCATATTTGGCATTATACAATGTTAATTAATCCAACAGAAACTGCATCAGATCTATAATTGACACTGTAAATTGTCGTTTAATACAGCATCAATAGCAACAGAACCATATTTGACATTATACAATGTAAATTAATCCAACAGCAACTGCATCAGATCTATAATTGACACTGTACATTGTCATTTAATACAGCATCAATAGCAACAGAACCATATTTGACATTATACAATGTAAATTAATCCAACAGCAACTGCATTAGATCTATAATTGACATTGTACATTGTCGATTAATACAGCATCAATAACAACAGAACCATACGTGACAATTTATAATGTAAATTATTCCAACAGCAACTGCATCAGATCTATAATTGACATTGTACATTGTCGTTTAATACAGCATCAATAGCAACTGAACCATATTTGACATTATACAATGTAAATTAATCCAACAGCAACTGCATCAGATCTATAATTGACATTGTACATTGTCGTTTAATACAGCATCAATAGCAACAAACCATATTTGACAACATACAATGTAAATTAATCCAACAGCAACTGCATCAGATCTATAATTGACATTGTACATTGTCGATTAATACAGCA
Source organism: Callitettix versicolor (assembly GCA_022606455.1). Classification (NCBI taxonomy): domain Eukaryota; kingdom Metazoa; phylum Arthropoda; class Insecta; order Hemiptera; family Cercopidae; genus Callitettix; species Callitettix versicolor. Next base: position 49,337,438 of record CM040191.1, read on the forward strand.
TCAATAGCAACAGAACCATATTTGACATTATACAATGTAAATTAATCCAACAGCAACTGCATCAGATCTATAATTGACATTGTACATTGTCGTTTAATACAGCATCAGTAGCAACTGAACCATATTTGACATTATGCAATATAGGTTAATGCAAGAGCAAGAGCATCAGATCAATTATTGACAATGTACATTGTTGATTAATACTTGTCGATTAATACAACAGCAACAAAACCATATTTGACACTATACGATATAGGTTAATGAAACCGCAGCAGGACCATATTTGACATTATACAATGTAAATTGATCCAACAGCAACTGCATCAGATCTATAATTACCATTGTACATTGTCGTTGAATACAGAAGCAATAGCAACAGAACCATATTTGATATTATACAATATAGGTTAATGCACCAGCAACAGCATCAGATCCATAATTGAAATTGTACATTGTCGTTTAATACAGCAGCAATAGCCACAAAACCATATTTGACTTTATACAATATAGGTTAATGCAAGAGCAACAGAATCAGATCCATTATTGACAATGTACATTGTTTATTAATACTAGTCGATTAATACAACAGCAACAGAACCATATTTGACATTACACAATGTAGATTAATAAAACAGCAAGAAATTCACTTTTAACACTATAGGCTTACAATGTAAATTAATGCAATAACATCAGACCCATATTTGACATTATACAAAGTAGATTAATTTTAAATAGTTTGAAAAAGTTATGTTTTATCATCAATAATAATACTGCAATTTAAATTCACCGGACGTCGCCTCTGTTGATAATATGTTTAGCTAGATGCCCGAGGCACGTGACATAGGGTTCCAGTAAACGGGTCATGTTGGAAGTTTATTTTATGCAGCTACACTGTAAACATGTATTAGTAACTTGGTATGCGATATTTGTAAACACGAAATCAGAAGCAAATTGTTAACAATATGGTTCATTAAATAACTGAAACTATTTTGTATTAATATTGTGTTTAAAATTATTTATGTAAAATCTAAAAATAATTGAATCCAAGTTAACTAATACAAACTTTTAAATTAATAATAGGAATTAATTCATACATTAGTGATTTGTTTTGCATTTTTATAAAATATTACTTAAAATAACTTATACGTTATTTTAAAAAGAAAGAAATAATTTTCAGAAAAGTTGATTTAACATTTAACAGGTTAAATGTATTAATGTAGACAGAAAATCATCAATGATAAGTTAAGGAAATATTAATATAATCACTGCGCGTTGATTTCGCGTTGACATGATTGATGCCAGTTCCCATAAAGTAAATTTTAAAAAAATATTAGGTTATACCAAGTTTAACAAAAATAAGTTTAAAAAAAAGTTAGGTTATACCAAGTTTAACAAAAAAAAGTTTTAAAAAAAGTTACATATACCCCCTTTACAAAATATAAAATTGATATATTGAGATCATTTTATAATGTTTTTAAGAAATTTACTGGCGTGATTAATATAAATAATTGTGTCTTACACATTTTAATTATATTTGATACTTGTAAGATATTAGATTATACAAAGTTATGAGTTTTATATGCCACGAAGCTCTAGAGACCGGTATTTACAGGGAAGAGGCATTGATTTCTAACATTTGGTTTAACTTAACGTCCACGCATTGTTAAAATGTCTAGACCATATTAATTATTTTAGTCGTAAATGTTAGTATATAATGAGGGCATGTTCGGAGTTTTAAAGGCAAGGGGAAACCTTACGCCAAGAATTATAGACGTGAAAGTACGGAGACGTTCAGACTGACTTAGTGCTTCCACCACACGCCAAACAATATATAAGGTAATTTTTAAGAACCACTCTTAACACGATTGTGGTATTATAAGTATAAATATAAGTAATCACCAAATTCTTTTAAACATATTTGTTATTCAACATATAATTAAAGTTTAGCCGACAAAAAGTCTAATTCTTACAAAAAAATGTAAGAATCAAATTCTTCACGACTTTAAAATTTTTGTTCGAATTTTACTACTATCCCGTTAGCTAATCAAATGCTTACCGAAATTACAATTTTTTATTATGTTCAGTATAATGATCTGCCTTCCCTAGCTTCGTCAATTCTACTTTCTTAGACGCGTTTCGGAGTATAGATATAGTTTTTGAAGATGGAGGTTCTCCGAAACGCGTCAACGAAAGTAGAATTGACGAAGCTAGAGAAGGCAGATCATTATACTGAACATAGTGATAATGATCCTAGCAGAAAAGAAGAAGAATATAAAAAGAATTACAATTTCTTCATGTAAAACAATTATTTATTATAAAAAAAACTTTTAGGTATATTATTAATTAATAATTTAAAAACGTAAAGACAATTTGTGACTTGAATTTGGCAAGTAATAAAATTACCTTAGTAATTGTCTATATATATGGGTTAAATCACTTTAAACTGAAAATTATCCATAGATAATCGTCTAATTTTCTCTATATTAGATTAATTATATTCTAGATTTATTATATTATTTTATGATAGAAATTATTATCTGTTTCTTTATTACTACTTAAATTAACTGGTAATTAGTTAAAAGTAATTTTACAGATTTTTTATATCAAGTTTACCTTCAATCTAATTTTTTTCTGAAGCAACTTTATTAGTTTTCTGAAGTTTTTTTTAAATATTGGTTTCATTTTATATTACTTTAAATTGGTAATTGACGGTGATTGTTTACCTACTGTTATGTTGCTTAAAATTACTATCTTCCTTGTATATCTTGCACAGTGTCTGTTATAGTATTTTAGGTTATTTAAAATTACACTAAAGTAATAACTTATAATTAAATCTGTATTTATTCAGACTTTATTATTTAACACTTTAATATAACTTAAAAACTAATTTTTAACTACCTTTGTACTACTTGAAGCTATTTGGAAAACTATTTGAATGTGCTTATATAGCTTCTGTTGTGTATTTTTAATTTGGACTACTTAGACATGATAGTTATCTTCTGTTTTGTTACTATCAGTTCATAAACACCTAAACTAATTACTTAACTAGGTGCACTAGGCGCACAATTTCCCAAAGGTGTTTTGGCTTCTGTTAAGGATAATTAATTGGATGTATTGTCCAGCTTATGTTATATTACTATATTGGTTAATAATATATGGGTTATAATATATTGGTTATATTAGTTAATAATGATTCGAAGTACGCCTAATTGTTTCACCTCTTATATATTTCAATAAATTGTCGTATTTTGCGTATACATTTTTAGTTTTGTATATTTTGATTATCTCTATGTTATCTAGTACCACGCAGGGGTGCAGACTAGCTGCACATATTGCGAGGATTTAGACGTTCCTCGCGGTACCCGAGTATAACACACACTATCACATACAACACTACACTTACGACTTTAACACTTTACACTCACACTTACATTTAGGGAGGCGATAATAGCCTCAATGTGCTTTTCGCCTTAAAATAACAAGAACAAAAAGTTATATATTCCAATAAATTAGCGACTTTTATAAATATTTTTTGTTAAATTAATAGTAATAATAATTGCGGCACGCAGCTGTCTCGCTGACGTGATGGAAACGAATTTCCAAAAGTAGTTTTCTCTACCTTAATTTTTTTGAAGTTTTAATTTCGTTGCAACATTAAAATCCTTATATATTAGCATTTTAAATTTCGAAATTACATTAAAAATGCGATAAAATCTTGTCAAAATTCGAAATTACAATCTATGAAGTTTTTAATACTAGTTACAATGGTGAATGGAGATTTTCAAAAAGAATTAAGACAAAAACGTTACAAATTTGTAAAATTTGAAATTTTAAAACTATCGAAAAAAATTCTGCTTAAGAAACAAGTTGAAGCTAAAACAAAAATATATCTGACTACAATACGTATTTATTCTTCTTCTTCTTCCGTTGAGGCCTGCTAGGGACCACGTGACAATTTCAATTCTACACACTTAGCTGCTTTCTCTTCCGTTCCCTCCGATATTCCCTCATTCTTTCACTAAGCAGCTTCTTTCTTTCTTTGGACCACTTCACCAGGTTTCTTCTGCAATCTTCCTTGGAATCCCTCCATACTCAATATCCTATTTCTAAAAATCTCTCTGTTCAGTGTTTCTTCTTCTTTTATATTATTTTTTCTAAATCTTTCCTTACCTCTTGAATCCAACTAGTTGTTAACGTTTTATCCCATAGGTAGTTGAGTATCCTTTTCGCTAGTCTTGAATCATTCATCATGTACATATGTCCAAAAAATTGCAGTCTTTTCTTCCTTATCGTCTCTGTCATGTCCTCTATGTTCCTGTATATTTCATCATTAGATCTTAGTTTTCATGTTTCTTTAGTCTTCACTAAAATTTTTCTCATGATTCTCCTTTCCAGTATTTTCAGTTTATCTACTATACGTATTTCATTAATTTATTTATTATTTTACTTACATATATACAATTACAATGCTTATTTATTTATACATTTGACTTGAATGCGTATGGAAACAGCTTGTAAAGGTATTTGAAAAGGTTTACAAGGCTCCATTCTCGTATAACTGACGTCCGTTAGACAGAGTGAATAAGTAACTGTTATGTAACGTCCGACGAAGGGATGGTTACTTCATTAAATATTCTAAGATTGTGCTTTACCGTGGTCATATAAATTTACCCTTGTGAGTAGTTGTGCCGCTATCAAATATTTATGTTTGTGAGACTCTCAGTGGAGTGGCGTAATAATTTTAGAAGATCGTAAAGTCTGCAAAGTATTGATTAAACTTTGACGAACGGAAATGAAATACACTTAGTATAGCAATTTATATCTCGAAACATTTTTAATAGTATTTTAGAAACGTTCCGTTGTAAATATAGATGCAAAAAATAATAAACTTGTTATTTTCATTTGGAATAAATATGAAAATATTGTTGTCATCCATCATAATTAGTGTTCAAGAAATGTGTTTAGTTTTCTTAGAAAAACTTGTTTTATTTCCGGATTTAAGTAACAAAGGTGGTCAAGAAGTATGTGATTGAAAATATATAAATAAATATATATTACTACGAAATTTTAAAATTTACATATAGTTAATTTATAAACAAGTTAAAAAATAAAGGTTTAGGTTTTTACAAAATAACAGGAAATGGAATTTTTTTATAAACTACTCAATATTGGACAGTTAGGTAACAAGTTTCGTAATTTTTGTAATAGGCAAAAGAATCACTTGGAACTTGATTTAAGTTCTACATCGTCATTTTGAAATATAAAAAGCATTGTATTTGTTTTAAAAAAAGTACCCTAGTTCGGAAATATTTTTAATATAAATTCTTTTGTTACGGACAATTATAGTCAAATTGCGTGTCTCATAAAATTTAAAAACATATATAGTTTCGTTACTTCTCGCTGTTTCTTTTACTTTGAATAGTATATTTCAACATACTGTCTTCGTAACAATAAAATTTAACCATTTGAAAATATCACAGTTTTTCAAATTAATGTAATATTTTTTTTATAATACTAGTAAATTGTAGCAGAGAAAATGTTTGCACCACATTATGATCCAAAATCAGAAAAAAATAATCTTAAAGTTCAGAAAGTATGTACCCTTCATTGACTTAGTTGAGTTCTTGATTGAATACAGTTTTACCCTTTTCTACGTGTAACGTTAAAAGTAGCTAGTTCGTCTTCCAGGGAACTCAGTTATTTATAGTGAAATTGTTTTTTTTTATTTAATCACTAATATAATTCAACGATATAACTTCTATTTTATTTTTGAATCATTACTTTCATAGTAAAATTCAAACAAATAATGATAATGGCACTATAGTAAAATCATTATTTTCACTGTTAAAGTCATATCAAAAGAACAAAAATGGCGTCACAATAACTCACCGGTAGTGAACAGGTTTAGAAAGAACTCTTTGACGAAAAGAAAGCTCCCAGTTCAAGTAAAGGAACCTAATTTCATGCATAAATAGTTTCCCCTTCTGTTTTCAAATTGGGTTTCTTCCTGACAGGTTCTTTTTAGCGGAAATATATTTTGAGTTATTGAAGATTGGTAGATCTATATTTTTGTTCAATAATTCAACGGTGGTTATTTTTTTTAAGTAGGAAATATTATTCTCGTAGTTGTAATTTTTCATCGTAAATTTGTAATATATATATTAGGTTTTTAATCTTATATATAAATTATAAATATATTTATTAATTATATTTTTAATATAATATTAATAATTAATGTTTAATAATTAATAATATTTATAATAATAATTTAATTATTAATATTTATAAATATATTTATTAATTAAAAATATATATATATATTATATATAATATATATATATATATATATATATATATATATATATATATATATATATATATATTTCTGTGTATGACGTCTTAAACCGATCCTTAAAAATAAACTTGAACAGGCTAGACTTTCATTGAAAACATTGAATTTATAGAAACGTATACGTATTGTATTTGTAAAAGTATTGCACGTATGTAAGTAGAATACGTGAGTATTGTTTTTATAAAAGCTTATAGGTGTTAAAATACTTAAAGTGAAAAGAGTTGAAAGGTTTTGGCTTTTATTAATAACAAAATCTGAGATTTTTTGTTACCACACGTGGTATTGCTTTAGTTCTTGTATTTTAACATAGGGATATTAAGGTATCTAGAGTTTTAAGTTGAGAGCGAGAGTTCTTTCATTTTTCGTCAGGTCTTATACCGTTCTGTATGCACAAGCTATGTTAAATGTTCGAATAAAACTGAATAATAACATTAAAGTGTGTTTTTTACTATTTTAAATAATAGTTTAATTAAAAACACATTATTGATAATGCATCACATTCCAACTATATATATATATATATATATATATATATATATATATATAGTTTAAGTGATATATATATATATATAATACATTTAGCCGTCTCGGTGGCCTAGTTGATAGCGTACTGGGCTTTCACCCCGAGGACTCGGGTTCGATTCTCGGCCAAGGCATGGCATTTTCATACGCTATAAATCATTCCATCGTCTGCAGTAACCCAAGTGTGCACAATAGTCGGACGTTAAAAAAAAAAATAATAATAATATATTTTTGTTATCTTTTTTGGTGAGCTATAACCCAATTAACGCAAACTTTGAAAAATAATTACATTTAAATATTCCAAACTTATAATTACACCATATTTATATGCTAAATTAATTTTAAAATATTTTTATGAGTATGTAAATTTAATATATATATATATATATTATAATTAATATGATAATATAATATAATTAATAATATATAATTATAAAGGGACACGTGTGGGAGGAAGATTTCTCTGATTTCTGCTGCTGAGTTGAAAGACATCTCTGAAGAGAATCCAAGAGGAAGGAGGCGAGTGGTTTCGGAGGCGGAACGTCATAGGATGAGCCAGAGAATGAAGGAGAAACAGGGGTTAACAAGGAAGAAGGTTGTGAATTTGTAGTCCATAGATGCTGTATAAAATAAAATAATAATATATAATTATATATATATATCATATAATTAATTTTTTTTCTTAAAAAAATCAAAAATTAAATTCACATAAAAATTGTAATTATTGAATTGATATATGCAAGGATTTAGTAAATTTAAAACTGGTTGTGCTTTTTTCCCGTAAAAATGGTTAACATTATAATTAACGCATTTAATGATTAATTACGGAAAATAATAGGGGAAAAGATAACAGTGGTAGGATTAGGAATGTTTAAAAAGTTTTAATTAAATATATGAAATAAGTGATTCGATATTTATTTTGGAATTTAATATCTTAAATAGGCAAACAGACGTTACGTGTAGAGGTGTATGAAAATCAATGAAGAAACGAATATAAACAAGAAGAGTTCCATTAGAGAAATGAGCAGTTTGAGTTATCTGCATGGTGAAACTCAGTTACCGATTGCTATTTCAATAGTCGTTGATTTATATAACATATATGTTAACAAGCTGACGTTCGCAATTATAATCAGGTTTGATGCAAACTTGGAGCACTAATCAGTTAGTGTAATAGCTTGAAAGGTTAATTAATTAGAATAACTCGTTACACAGTTTTAAATTGATGGCCATTTCAATTCTCTAGAAATTCATAGAATATTTTTTATTAATTGTTTTAAAAATCTGATTCTATTGTTGTAATCGCGAAAAAACTGCATAAATTAACATTTTAAATTATTAAAATACCTTGAATTGAAGACATTTTTTTATGTAGGTTAGGGTTCATTTTCGTATTTTCAAGTAACTTTCAATTTTAAATCCCAAATATATGCTAATTTTAGTTTTGAATAAGATGGTGAAGTCGGAGTTTCAAAAAGGGTAAGGTGGATAAGAATACTTTTAAAAATTCTCTAATCCCCAGAGCGAGACAGCTGCGCGTCGAGATTATTTTATATTTCTTTAAAATAAAACAACCCTCACGTACTTTGTACCCAACTTGCCTAAAATGAATTTAATATGAATAGAGGGAGGTTTACATTACCGTGACTTGGCCTGCTTATGGTATCATGTCTGAAGCATGCCTCACTTGTTTTAACGTTCTGCAGCTGGTTTTAATTAAAGTAACAAATGCGAGTTTTAATTTATTTTTAACCATATATTATATTTTCGACAAACTTTCTTAACACAATTTTAAATAAAACGTTTTGAGGTTTATCGTAAATAAATTTTATTAATTAAAAGTTTTCTTAATATTAAAAAAAATACTAGTTAAATGTCTGCCATAGAAAAAAATAAACAAATGCAAAAATAGTTCCACGAAACACTTTATTGCTTACAAGTTAACTAGCCAATCAATCTAACGTAAACAAACAGACAAATATCAATAAAAGATATATTTTTAATAATGTCTCAATTTATTGTAGTAGCCAATATTGTTTAAGAGTTTTGTGAATATTAACTTCAAAGTTTTTATGGAATTGATAAGGACCGTTTGAAACGTCCGTAATGATAAGACTTGGACCTAGTATAAGATAAATGAAAATATATACAGTATGATGAAAATATAGTAAGAGATAATTTACGAAAACTAGAGGTGCTCTTAAAAAATTATAAAATTGTGTATTTTTAATTTTTTTAAATGTATTTACAAAGTTATTAGTAAGTTATTACCAATTCTGGTCCAATTATATTGAAAATTTTCACAAAAATTGTTTCAGGCAATAGGCCCCTATATATTTTTGATTCTTGCATTAACTGTAGTGTTGTCCAAACAATATAATATATTTAATGAAAAATGACTATATCGTAATATTATCTAAACCCAGGACAGTGCTGATCCTAATCTTTTGATAATTAAAAAAAATTCACATCGTTAATTGAAAATATCACACTCTTATTACGTGTTAAATAAAAATCATATATTTTTAATTTATTGTGTTAATTTACGCACGTTTTAAAAATTGTGGTTTTATTTTTCAAAAATGTAAGACACCATAATTCCATTGAATTTTTTCCATAATGTAAGCATAACTTACTAGGATTATAAATATTTTAACCGATACATTTATACAAAAATACAAACAAAAGATTTAGGGATTTCGTTGCTTAACAGCTGACACTTTCAGGCAGGGAAGTGAGGAATCCCTTTACAACACAATTCTTTCCGCAACTGCACGCCGGGGATTTGAGTCATTCAGGTGTTTATATTCAACCTTCACTTCGGTACTTTGTATTTCCATCTTCGTTTGTTGAATTATTAATTTTGTAGTTTTAAACAAATCGATGATTACATTTTTTAAAGCATTTTTGTATATGTATTCATATTAGTTTTACTGAAATTTTAAAGTAAAACTGAGTGTTTGAGACTCGTGTAAATTTTTGCGCCAAAATGCTTCGATATATGCCGAATGTTATAATAAAAATATTAAATTGAGGTAACATTGCGAAGTTAGAGACAATGAAAACAAAACTGACAAACGTAATCTTGAAATGACAAGCGCAAAAGTAAGCAAGTGTTTTTTCATCACGAAAACAATTATATAAATGCGTGTTATTAATTACGGAAATGATTTAAACATAAACAAATACTAATCTAACTTGACTCGGTTATTGGGTGTTTGTTTACTTAAACGATTTGGTTATAACGCGCATGACCAGTACCTCGGAGGGTGACAGTGACGTAGTAATCTTGTGTATTAAATCCAGTATGCGCTATGCAAATTAAACAACAATATATAATTCCGTAAAATATAACTTAAAATTGTAACTTGTAATAAATTTAATCCTCCGCAGAACAATAATTATTTAAGTATAACTGAATAATTCAGAACGTAAAAAAAACAAAAAATATTTAATTATTACTTTAGTATATGTCCCCGAAACTGAAAATAAAAGTAAAAATGTTCAAAATGTAGATAGTTTTAATAAGACTATTAAATAATATTGCATTACTGTAATGTTAGTTGTATACTTGTGGAAATACGTAAATAAAAAAAGTAGTTTATTTAGTAATAATAAAATAAGTAGAGGAATGCAGATGAAGGCAAGGCAATGGAATCCAGGAAAAACAAACTTGAGTTGGCCTTCCAATTGACGAAAGAAACATACAATAAGAAATCCTTTTCATGGGGGTCCAAAATTAAACATTATAAAACAGTGATCAAGCCGGAAGAAACGCAGCAGAAACATTAACCATGAATCGCATAGGCCAGATAGAAAAGCTTGAAATAACGGAAAGGAAAATCTTAAGAAAAATTATAGGAACAAAATTTCAGGATAATAAGGTAGTATATATAAGAAATGAAGCTCTCTATAAGAAAATTGAAAAACTGTCAGATACTATGAGAAAAAGGAGAATAAATTTTTACGGCCATCTTCTTAGAATGAACTCCAATAGATTGACGAAACAGGTGTTTGATTTTTTCCATAATCGTAAAACAAAACCGAACTGGTTTAAAGAAATTGAAAAAGACCTAATAGAATTAAAAATTACAGAAAATTCACTGCTTGACCAAACTGCTAAGATAAGTACCAAGGACGAAAGAATAAGATTCCAAGATAAAACCAAAATAAGACCTAAACCTGTCATTTCGGAAGATGAGAGGAAAAGAAGATCGGAAAGAATGAAGAGCTACTGGGAACAAAGAAAAGTACAGCGAGCAAGAAATGATTGATTCAGCGTACCCCAAAGGGGGTGAAACGAAAAGAAGAAGAAAATAAGTAGAAAATATTTTGAGTCACTAAGGAATCTCGGAAACGTGATGAAAAAGTGTTTCAAATTTATCTTACCTTAAACATTTTTTTAAAATTTGATGTTAAAATCATAATTAATATTGAAATCAATTCACATTTAGATTTAAAGATACAAATAATACTAAAAACACTAAAATAATGGATAATTTTCTTCAGATACTTTTCGTATTTCTGATTAAATTTGAAAACATAAAATGCATATTTTAAATAATTACTATTTGCGATTGCGAAAATTAGATAAAAAAAAATTAAAATATTTTGGAAACACATTTTTAGTCGGTTAAACGATTTTTTTTCTGGGTCAACGAACTACATTAAAAGCTAAATGATTTTTTGCAAAAATTCTAGCTGAGGGAGTTTAAATTAGTACCTTGTTAAATATCTAGTGGGTTAAGTGTGGGGCCACGTAGAGTATATTGATAATGTATTAATCATAAGTGTTTCAAAAATAGAATTAGAAGAAAACTGAATCTTATTAAATCCTAACATTGTCCTACTCCAAACAATTTTCTTTCTGTTTTGGTGACATCCAAAAATCAATTTTTCAAAACATATATTGTTGATTTTGCTAAAATTTGCATGCACAATTATTAAAGTTTAAATTGAATGCATTTTGGTTACAGTTTTAATAAATAAATAATGTATTAAATGCTAGCAGAGACATTTCAAAATGATATGGATATTTTAATATGTAAATACATCATTTATTGCATTGAAACTCAGAGTTTTTTTTAATATTTTCGTTGTAAAAAATTTTAATGATATACTTTAGTAACCTTAAGAGAATTTTAAAAAATAAATAAAGGACAATAGATCGTTTAAAACGAGTTGCCAGTTACCAGCAAATCCCATAAACTGTAACATTAATTAATTAAATTTTTTAACGATAAACATTTTGAAAACATTTTAACGTTGAAAAAGGCTTAATAGTGAGTTTTAAAAATCATGTTTTATTTATTGCTTATAAAATTTTAACTATCATATTATACAATTAATATTTAGGCTTTTAGAAGTATTTTTATCAACATTTATTTGTATTTAACTATTTGCATTTTGTAAATATAATTGCTATTTAAAAGTATTTTTCTTTTTTTTTAATGAAAAGCATTTTATTAAGTACAAATTTTATTATGCAATTAATTACTTAATTACATTAGGACAGAATAAATGTAGTATTTCATACAGTATTAGGACAGGTAAGATAAATGCAACGGGTATAAAGCTACATGACTATATTTACAGTGGCGAAAGTAAAGGGTGTCCATAAAGCATGGCCCGTATAAAAACACAGCTACCCCTTGGGGGTGATATATATCTCTATATCGCAGAGCTAAGGGGGAGTTCTTCCAACGGCGTTAAATTACCGAAACTTCTAATGTTGAAATATTAAAGGAATTTTCGTAGGCCATAATAATAAAGAGAACAATAATTAATGAAAAGGAATAGTATTGCAGTTAGGGTTTATGTAGCCTATACAAACGTGAGAAAGTACAACTGAAGATGCATTTCGTAATATAAATAATAACAATAATCAGAATATTCGATTTTTGTACCACTGAATCAAACTGACACGAATTTGCTTTTAAATATTGAAATTACATTTTAAGTACGAAAATGGACCCTGAACGCAATGAGATCAGTTTTCGTAATTTCAATGGATTTTGAAAATTTAAAATGGTAATTTATGTAGAATATAAACCTGGTTATGATGATGGTCCAGCTTTTTAAAATCTTTGTAGAACAAGAATTACCTTACAACTTTAAATTGCACCACTTTGAAACTGTTTAACGAATTTTCTAGGTCATGAACTTGTATTTTGCATTTTGGTCGTTTTAAAATATAATCTAGGAGCTAGATCGGTACCCATTTCATGCTTTTGAAGAGAGGTATTTAACATTAGTCAGTTCAATAATTCTTCTTTCAACGGAAATTTACTAACACGTTCTTAACGACAACAGGATAAAGTAGTTTAATTTTTGCAGTGAGTATGAAAGAAATTCTGAAGATACAATTAAACGTCTCTAGTTCTTATAAAAGCACACTTTTTTAAAGTAATTATAACTTCTTGTCAAATCACATTAAACCATGTTGATTATAGATTGCAATTGGAATAGACTTCGTTATAAAAGTGGCAAAAATCAATTATTCCTGGGCTTTGATCCAGATCACAGTGTTATTCAAAACACATTTCTCCGACTTCGTGTCTGAATGAACTCCTTTATTAAATACGTGTCCAGCATATGTTTGCACTTGTTTTTTAATATTTTGATTATAGTGTTTGTGAATCGAATCAATTTTCAATTTATATTACATTATATTTTTTATAATTATAAAATAGTCATCAGCAGTACAGTGGTTAAACAATAACTTCATTAAACTCAGTAATTACTTTGTAATTGGGTCAATAATAATAATTGCAATTAATGTTGACATTTAAATAGTTTATTTCCCACTATAACAGTAAAATTTCAGTTTGAAATATACTGTTACGTATTTATTTATTTGTTAATAATTAATAATTAATAATAAAAGGGTAAAATGGAGATATAAAAGTTTGCAATAGAAAAAAATAATTATCATATTTTTATGAGTTACCCGTATCATGTATTTATGACATTGGAACATTCTAATTCGAATGAAACATATTTGTAGTCAATAAAATATGTCGTGTTCCCAATATGATGTTGTTTTCATATTCACTAAAAAATAATCAAGTGGTGAAATAGATTATATGGTGTATTAGATATGTAAGTCTAAATTATAAATATGGTACAATGTATTATCAGCGACCTATGCTGGTCGCTGGTTACTTTACATAAAACATTTAAAGTAATATGTTACTTTTGTTAATTTTTTAAATGTTTTAAGTTATTATATTACTGAAACAGTTTACATTTCGTAGGCAAAGCCGCGACGGATAATGCTATTTTTTTATAAAAATAATAGAAAACAACATATTCTACCAATAGCTATCTTAATTTAAAACACTCATTTTAAAAGGAACAAAACTATTGTAAAAATCACGCTTATAATATTAAAGAGTTATTCAAATAACTACACTTTTCCTAATAACGTTGACCTTGTACAAATAATAGCATAGAGCGATGTAAATGCGGACAGCATGCTCAATAATTGATACGTGGTGATTTTTTCGATAAACTGCAACCCCCAATCCTCCCCTTTTCACGGTTCCAATACGATAAACCACCGGATATGGCTGAAATATTCAAACGCTGTAAGTTATGAGACACATTTAAATTCAATGGCCCCGAAATGTTGTTTACAACTGTTTTAGCGCTTTTTTGATTTATGTAAAACCAGACGACTCCAACGACTTTTGTACCTTCAGTTATGAAGGAAATATTCTTTTTTTACAATCGTTTGTCCTAAACAGCAATACATAAAGGATGGATTTTTTTGTTCTTAGAGTCGAATATTTCTTCATCGTTTTGATTAGACATACAACAATAAATACAATTATTTTATTTTTAAATATTAACGGAATATTTATTGGCGAATTTATATTAAAAATATGCTATTTGAGAGGCAGTTGTGCTAAAACACAAACCCAACCTTTAAAATGAAAACTGACCCTTATATATAAAATACGTTTTGCAGTCAGTTAAATTTTTGTATACGTGAGGGAATGTTTTTTTTGTCCTTGTGAATTTGTATGTTTTTTTAAACTAGCGTTCGAAATGTCACTACGATTTGATTCAAATTTAGCGCAATCAATTTTCGCAATAGCTAAGACACGTTTGTCGCGAAGCAAAATATGTTCAACAGTTTCAAAATAGCGCCTGGACAAAATCCTAAAAATACTGCTTTATATTCTCTTTTTTCAAATAAGTTTACCAAAATCGTATTCACCGTTAAAATCTGCATAAATTAGTATTTTAAATTACATCAGGAAAACTAACATTTACCCGACTGCGGTCGTAGTTAATGTTAATAATTATATGCAAATTTAAATTTAAAATGCTGAATTATTTAGATTTTTACGCTATGATTATCATGACGTAATAACTTATTTTAAAATTTGTAAGGTACAGAATATTATCTTGTCTTGTGATATTGTGACATTTTAAAAATTTGCTTATGTTATATCACTTATATTATATAAGTGATATAAATTGTAACACAATATTTGTAGTGTTCAAATAATTTTGAAAAATATAGCGTCCTAACATAAACCTACTTAAAAATTAATTTTTAAAAATTGAAATCTATTTTATCGCGAACTTAAAAAACAAACTTTCATTTAGCCGTTGAAATCGAAAGTAAATATACTTCAATAATTGCTTTTGAAATATTCAACAAAATAGTACTTTCAGATTATTTTATTGAATAATAAGATTTACAATTGATGGAGAAAATTACCTGTTCAACAATGAAAAAAATATTTATAAAATTAGTTTTTTTGTATTCAATTTATGCATCAATAAACTAATTTAAAATAAATCACTGAAAATCTTTGTCTCTGATTTATTACTGGAGCTTTGATCAAAGGTGATTGTCAGGATTCACTTAATACCAACTGAAGTGATATGCTTAAACAAATATCCACATTATCAATAACTTGTAAGACAAAGAAATTTTACTTCATATTATAATACGTTATCCTATATGTTATTAAAGCAAAGCATAAACGTTTACAGAATAAAATTCTCAGTATTTCGAAAAATCATGTTTTAAGCAATTTTCCTTTACATTATGTGGTGTTTGAGCGGCCATTATGGTACGAGATAGATCAAGGACTTTGAAATTAATATCAACCATTACATTTAAAAGTGAATATTTGCAACCGTAGAGTTAATATCTACATCCGAACCGAAGTGAAGTGAATGCGAATTTTTCGTGGCAAGTGCGCGTAAAATGAGCAAATATTTGGATCTTATTGTAAGTTTCGCTTGTTCAAAAATACACTAAAACAGGAGCCGTTTGAAGTTTCTACAGCACATGGTGTTTCAAAAGAAAAATTTAGTTGTAAATTGCCTTTATTGGGAAGAAAATAACAAAGTTCTATCTATTTAATTTTCATAAAAATTTCGATCTACTACTAGGACTTGACAATATGAAGGAACAAAAATTAATTTAGACTTTGTACATAATCAGCTAATATTTTGCGGAGAAAAGATTCCTGTACATTATTTCAATACGGAAAAGGAAAACAATAACAAAAAAAATAATAATAATAACAAAGATACACCTCCAAAAAATATCAAATGCCATCTCATTAAAGCTAGATCTAAACAAGTAATAAAAATTAAAATTGGTAATTTAAATAATGGAGAAGGGATACTATCGTACAAAGAAAGTGATGGATTGGAAATACCACAATGTTTAGTGAAAGTTGTAGAAGGGGAAGCACTTTGTCCTATTATAAATATCACAACAGACGATAGACGTTTAATAGTTGAACCTTTAAAAGTTGAACCATTAAGTGATTTCAAAATCTGTAAAACAAACAAGCAAGAAATATATAATGAAAACAACCCTAGTTTTAACTTTTTGAATCACAGAAATAATAAATTGGACCTAAATAAATTAGAACTGACCATATGACACCAGAAGGAGTTAAACCTAACCCAGACAAAATCAGAGCTATAAAAAACTACCCAATTCCGAAAACGCCAAAAGAAATCAAAGGATTTCTTGGACTACTTGGATACTACAGAAAGTTTATTAAGGACTTCGCGAAAATAACAAAACCATTCACCCACTGTTTAAAAAAGGAAGTCAAAATTGATATAAATAAACCTGACTATATAAATTGTTTTGAAACTTGCAAAAATATCTTGTGTAATGAACCTTTATTACAATATCCGGACTTTGAAAAAGAATTTATTCTGACAACTGACGCAAGCAATTATGCAGTAGGAGCAATTTTATCGCAAATCAAAAACGGAGCAGACCTACCAGTAGCATACGCCAGCAGAACTCTTAATAAAAGCGAAACCCAATATCCTGCCATTGAAAAAGAACTTCTTGCAATCATTTTTGGAACTAAATACTTCAGACCCTACCTATACGGCAGGAAATTTAAAATTTATACGGATAATAAACCCTACAGTGGTTATTTTCTGTTAAAGAACCAAATTCAGGTTACTTAGGTGGAGATTAAAATTAGAGGAGTACGATTATGAGATTAGGTACAAAAGGAAAATTAAACCGAAATGCCGACGCCTTGTCGAGGATACAGCTAAATATCACTGAGCATAATGCGAACAATCAGCGTGCTACGGATGAAGAACTACACAAAACAATAGCCGAGTCGACTAGTTTGTACTTTCCTGAATTGGACGGTAATGAATCAATAATCGCAAATTTTGACGCGGAAGAAGAGACACGCCGCAGATCAAGAGGAAATGAACGCAGAAAGCGACCAGACCATCCATTCTAATTATGAAGGGAACACGCAAATAGAAATACCCATCTCAGACGAGCCGGTAAATTTTGGAAAAAACCAAATTTTGCTAAGTCTTGTGAAATATCAACCTAAGGACGTAAAAATACTAAAGCTATTTGGAACCAGTAAAATAAGATTAATAGTTGAAATATCCGAAAATAACTTAAATAATGACATTGTTAAGTTTGTGAAGGAATATTTGGTACCGAATGTTAAATATAATACTTATTTTGAAAACGACTTTTATGAAAAATTTGTGATTTGTATAACAAAAAAATTTCAAAAATTCCAAACTTTGGTTAGTTAAATGTAACACTAAGTTGTTAGATGTGACTAGAGAAGATGAAATTCAGGAAATAATAGAAAATTATCACGTAAGCAAAACTAATCATCGTGGTATACAAGAGACTTATGAACAAATTAAGCTAAAATTATATTGATTACCAACTAAGTATGATCAGAATTTGTAACAATTACACCAAATGTAAAATACTTGTTAGTATTTAGTTCTGTAGTCTTTGGATTAAGTAACCATTGTAACAGTAGAGTAACAAATAAGTAACAGTTAAGTATCAATTGTAACAATAGAGTTAATTCCAAATACTTTTGCTCATTCTGTAATATCGCATTTACAATTTGACTTTGAGTTATCAATCCTTAAGGGGTAATAAAGCTCAACCATAATACTGTTCTTTACAATAATAAACAAGCTAGAACTCGACAGGATCAACCTAGATACTGTCTCCAGAATTGATCGGAATTCACCCATCACACAGCACATCAGTGTTTGGACCATCGCCTTATTGGAGGACTACTATACTTGGCGTCTAAGAAGCTAATTGGAAGAACTTCGAGGAAGTGGCTATTCAACCACCCCGGAAGTTTTGTTTAGGGATGGAGGAGTTATATAAACAATTATTGTAAACTTTGCTAGATTTAGTGTTAGACTTAGCTATATTTAATGCTGACAGTTTAGCTTTTAACACAGTAAGCATTTTCATGTACCTAGAGAAGAAAGAGCAGAAGCTCAGTGTTAATCGAGGTTTCACTCAGTTCGCATCTCAATGTATATGAGACGAACTTAAGCAATTATAATAAGTTTTAAGTGCATATTAAAATTTTATTATAATTAATAAAAAGTTGTTTTTTTAAAAAGCGACATCCTCGAAACCATACCATAACATATATATATATATATATATATATATATATATATATATATATATATATACAAAGTGCTATCAAATTATTGGGGAATTTTAATTAAAATAAATTGTTTACCATAGCTCCTAGTTTCTACCGTATCCTTCAAAATGGTCCCTTTGGACATGGATACCAGCGTTATCCTGGCATGGATACCTGGAAGTCTTCATGTGTTCGAAGCCAGTTCTACGATTCTGTCTCAATTGTGTCACAACGACGACTTTCAATTTCATCTTTATTTTCGGTAACAGAAAATAGACTCACAGCGCGATTCAGCGAATAGGTTGGGTGGGGAATCACTACCGTGTTTATAGAAGCCAAAAAATTCCAAACGACTAGCGATGTGTGCGCAGACTTGTTGTCGGGTTGGAAGCCCAGATCTTGTTCTCCCACTGTTATGTCACTATGAAATTGATGTGTTTGTTGGCCGTGGTGAAGATGGTGACTTCTCTGCCACGATTGATGCTCAGTTTGAGGATCATAACGGAAACCCTTGTCTAATCGCCGCTACGACACTGCAGATAAAGTTGGGTATCTCTTGCTGCAGTTTTTAATTCAGTGCAGGCAGCTACACGCTGATTTTTTTTGTTGCTGTTTAGCACTCTTGGTACAAATTTTGCAACAATGTGTTTCATGTCAAATTGTCTGACATGATGCGGTGCACGGACCCTACCGCATTCGTAGATCATTGATTGTTTGTCTACGATTGCCTCTAGCAGTTTCACGATGTTTTCCGGTGTTGTGCGTTCTCGATGGTCGTCCTGAAAGTTCATCGTCTTGGATAAACGTTCGTCCATTCTTGAAGTGTTTGTACCCAAAAAAAGCTTTACTTTGATTCGTATCGTTGAAACCAAATGCTTCCATAAGTATATGATGGGTTTTTGTAGCAATTTTGTTAAGCAACTTTTTGATTTAATCAACGTTTTTGCTCCATAAGATCCGCCATTTATAGAAGTAAAAAATTGCCGCAAAAGTAAGACACAATATTTCACAAACATACAAAAATCAAGACCGCGGCCTCTCACCGTCACCGCTATTGGCACACTAATTCACGGAGTACTGTTCGCCCACTTTATCGACAGCAGATAATTCCACAAATATTTCACGCGCGAAATTTAAATTCCCCAAACTTTTCGGTATTTTTTTTTGGTGTTTAACGTCCGATTATTGTGCACACTTGGGCTAATGCAGACGATGGGATGATTTATAGCGTATGAAAATGCCAAGCCTTGGCCGGGAATCGAACCCGGGTCCTCGGGGTGAAAGCCTAGTACGCTATCCACTAGGCCACCGAGACGGCTACTATTCGGTAGCACGCTGTATTATGGCTAATAAGGTATATACAGTGTTAGATCCCATTTCAATATTAACAATAAGTTCATATAAACAAGTGTCCAAAAATAATTCATTTCCCCACTAACTGCCATTCTGTCTTTTTTAACAAAATATTTTTTCTACCAAAATATCTAGAACAGTTCTATCTGCAAAGTTTCAACTTAGCTTGCTTCTTCATCGAACATTTCTAATTTTGAAAAGAACAAGTAACAACATTTAGTGACCCATTCTATAATGGCAAATATTTAAATATTTTATATCGAAATAAATCAGTGACGTTAAATTTTATTTGCAAATGTCGATACGTTCTTTGTAACCGTTTCAAATACATATCGAAAAATGTAACTGTCATGATTGCCATAATAGTGGAATCAAATAGCAATACAAGTAACATAACCTTTCAACACCTTCCCATAGTAATAAACTAGGCAATAGCTGTTAAACAACACATATATTAAAGACAAATTTTATTATGTATTGGTTATTTTTAACGATTACAATAACGGTTATAGTTGTTTGATTCAAGTTGTTTGTTAGTCATATAATATTGCCAAGGCATGTGGCGCCCTGAGGGGTGTTTTGATGTTTTACTGACTTCATAAATTAAAAAGTTACACTATTCAATAGGAAATTAAAAAGAATACCAAAATGTTTCTTGATATTTCACCGCACTAAAATTTCCTGTAATTTATTTATTTTGGTTTAAAACATTTAAATGTCTGCCATTTTAAAACGGGTAAATTAATGAAGTAGAATATTTTTTTTCCCAACAGAATAACAGGTAAAAAAGCACGACACGTTTTACATTTATTCGTTGAGCTAATCTAGAGACATTAAAGTTTGCTAATAATTTTTATATACATTCATAGTGTGTTATTACTTCGTTTAGTCTAGAGAAACAGCTCCTTTATTTTTGGAGATATATATATATATATATATATATATATACATATAATGTTTAAAAAATATAATTATACGTCCAAAAGTGACGAAAAATGTCATGTTATTTCCTAAGTGCTACGTTTTCAACCCGATAATCCGGGTACGATTCCCGGCCAGAGTTTGTCATTTTCATACGCTATAAATCATATCATCGTCTGCATTGGCCCAAGTGTGCACAATAGTCGGACGTTAAAAAAAAAAATCATCTTAAATTATTAACATTTCAAGGAAAGATTTGATGTAAGAAATTTTGTATGGATAATAACAAAGATTAGTCCCAAATTTAAAAAAAATTAACAACTTTACCTAACACTGTTCCAAAATAACAATAATGTAAAATTTTACAACTAAAATAGCATGAAAACTACTGAGTTCACAGGAAAAAACATAATGCATAATTAACGTAATTAATATAACATTAACATTATAATATAATGTTAACATAACAACATTTTAACATTAACATTAACACAACATTATTATAACATTAACATTATAACATAATTAACATAATTAATACATGGTTCAGAAAATGTTTAAGTGACATTTTTTTGTTTTGTAAACTACACTGTTATTTAATAAAGTCATCAAAATAATTTCAATAATATTTTAGTAACTACCGTTGTTTTTTCTCAGTTTATAGTACTTTTTATAGTTTTATAGTTCTAGTAGTATAACTATGCCTCGCTGGGGGTGCAGACTAGCTGCACCTATTGAGAGGATTTAGACGTCCCTCGCGGTACCCGAGTCTAACACAAACTTACACTTACAACACTACACTTTAACACTTTACACTCACACTTACATTTAAGGAAGGCGATAATAGCCATAATGTGCTTTTCGCCTTAAAATTACAAAAAAAGTATAACTATGTACTTTTGTTTGTTTTAGTGTGCACATATTTATAGTGGTAAAGCATGAATGAATATCATTAAATCCTTACCACCATTTAACTTATTTATTTTTATCTAAAACTATTCTTTATAATAAACCGTTAAAAATATTAACTGAAAGAAAGACTACTCGATGATTGAATAAAAGAAAATAATGAACAAAGTTAAAGAAAATCCTTCATTATTTTATACTTTGTGCTCGTGAGATAAATAATAAAATGTAAAACGCAGACGTAATTCCTTTGTTTACGACAATCACCCTTAGTAGGCGAAAAGAGGATTATAAAACCCCGAAGACAGAGGGTTGTGGTATTACGACATCAACATAAATCTACGTTACATGAAAACGTGGTAAAATTATAGGCCGAGGATCATAAGCTTGAGGCTCAGTGTTGTGTTTCAAAAATAGATTATTTTACACAGTACTTTACTTTAAGTTTATATATATATATATATATATATATATATATATATATATATATAAATTTTTTAGGACCAATTTCAGCAATTGTAAATCCAGTGTAGATAAAAATATTGTGTTATTACAAAAATATTAGATTACAAAAATATAGTTAATTATTTCATTACATCTAGAACATTTTAAATATTGAGGCGTTGAGGTTTTTACAATGAAGAAAATAAAAAAAACTGTTAAAATACATAATTTCTATTGTTTTTACGCATTTGAACTTAAAAAACTTAATTCGGTAAGACATTATAAACACGATTTTTTGCTAACTATCCTTTTTTAATAGTTAGCCTCTTTTAGAGCAAACCATTTATTTATTTTTTGAAAAATATATTTATATTAACATTTTAGTTTACAATTTGAAGTATTCTTTTATATAAAATATTTTTCGAAGTATTTAAAAAAATAATTAGAGTCAAACACTCAAAGAAGCTAGAAACATTACGATCACCTTACTTTCTTTATAGAAACATTATTCTTGGCTTTTACGGTCGCCTTACTTTGTTTATAGAAATATTATTTTTGGCTTTCACGATCACCTTACATTCTTTATAGAAACATTATTCTTGGCTTTTACGGTCGCCTTACTTTGTTTATAGAAATATTATTTTTGGCTTTCACGATCACCTTACTTCCTTTATAGAAACATTATTCTTGGCTTTTACGGTCGCCTTACTTTGTTTATAGAAATATTATTTTTGGCTTTCACGATCACCTTACTTTCTTTATAGAAACATTATTCTTGGCTTTTACGGTCACCTTACTTTGTTTATAGAAATATTATTTTTGGCTTTCACGATCACCTTACTTCCTTTATAGAAACATTATTCTTGGCTTTTACGGTCACCTTACTTTGTTTATAGAAATATTATTTTTGGCTTTCACGATCACCTTACTTCCTTTATAGAAACATTATTCTTGGCTTTTACGGTCACCTTACTTTGTTTATAGAAATATTATTTTTGGCTTTCACGATCACCTTACTTTCTTTATAGAAACATTATTCTTGGCTTTTACGGTCGCCTTACTTTGTTTATAGAAATATTATTTTTGGCTTTCACGATCACCTTACTTTCTTTATAGAAACATTATTCTTGGCTTTTACGGTCGCCTTACTTTGTTTATAGAAATATTATTTTTGGCTTTCACGATCACCTTACTTTCTTTATAGAAACATTATTCTTGGATTTTACGATCACCTTACTTTCTTTATAGAAAAATGGTTCTATAAACCATGTTGGTTTTCAAGATCACCTTACTTTCTTTATAACAATATTACACGTTCCTTTAACAATCACCTTAATTCTTTATAGGCCCTATAAATATTATTCCTGAATTTCACGATCACCTACCTTTCTTTATAAAATCATTATTCTTGGCTTTCACGATAATCTTAATTTCTTTAAAAAAATATTATTCTTTGCTTTCACAATCACCTAACTTTTTTTAAGAAAACGTTATTCTTGGCTTTCACGATCACCTTACTTTCTTTAAAAAAACATTATTCTTGGCTCTCACGATATCCTTACTTTTTTATAAAAAACATTATTCTTGGCTTTCACGATTACCTAACTTTCTTTATAAAAATATTGTTCTGGGCTTTCACGATCACCTTACTTTATTTATAAAAACATTATTCTTGGCTTTCACGATCATCTTACTTTCTTTAAAAAAACATTATTCTTGGCTTTCACGATCACCTTACTTTATTTATAAAAACATTATTCTTGGCTTTCACGATCATCTTACTTTCTTTAAAAAAACATTATTCTTGGCTTTCACGATCACCTTACTTTATTTATAAAAACATTATTCTTGGCTTTCACGATCATCTTACTTTCTTTAAAAAAACATTATTCTTGGCTTTCACGATCACCTTACTTTCTTTAAAAAAAACATTATTCTTGGATTTCACGATCACCTTACTTTCTTTAAAAAAAACATTATTCTTGGCTTTCACGATCACCTTACTTTCTTTAAAAAAACATTATTCTTGGCTTTCACGATCACCTTACTTTCTTTAAAAAAACATTATTCTTGGCTTTCACGATCACCTTACTTTCTTTAAAAAAAACATTATTCTTGGCTTTCACGATCATCTTACTTTCTTTAAAAAAACATTATTCTTGGCTTTAACGATTACCTTACTTTATTTATAAAAACATTATTCTTGGCTTTCACGATATCCTTACTTTTTTTATAAAAAACATTATTCTTGGCTTTCACGATATCATTACTTTTTTTATAAAAAACATTATTCTTGGCTTTCACGATATCCTTACTTTTTTATAAAAAACATTATTCTTGGCTTTCACGATTACCTTACTTTATTTATAAAAACATTATTCTTGGCTTTCACGATATCCTTACTTTTATTATAAAAAACATTATTCTTGGCTTTCACGATCACCTTACTTTCTTAAAAAAAACATTATTCTTGGCTTTCACGATCACCTTACTTACTTTATAAAAACATTATTCTTGGCTTTCACGATATCCTTACTTTTATTATAAAAAACATTATTCTTGGCTTTCACGATCACCTTACTTTCTTAAAAAAAACATTATTCTTGGCTTTCACGATCACCTTAGTTTCTTTGTAAAAACATTATTCTTGGCTTTCACGATCACCTTAGTTTCTTTATAAAAACATTATTCTTGGCTTTCACGATCACCTTACTTTCTTTAAAAAAACGTTATTCTTGGCTTTCACGATCACCTTAATTCTTTATACAACCATGATTACTGAATTTCACGATCACATTACTATAAAGAAACATTCCTTAGTTTCACGAACACGTTAATATTTAACAGAAACATTATTCCTGACTTTCACGATAAACTTACTTTCTTTATGAAAACATTTTACGTTGTTTTTACAATCATCATAATTCTTTACTAATTCATTCACATAATTCCTGAACTTCACGATCGCCTTTCCTTCTTTACATAAGCAATATTCTTGTGTTTTAAGATCAACTTACTTTCTTTACAGGTAAATCAACCCTGCGTTTCGCAATTACGTTACTTTAATTATAGAAATACTTTTGTGACTTTCACAAAACTGTACTTTTTTCTATAAATAATATTCCTGACTTTCAGGATCGTCATACGTTGTTTATACTTTATACAATGAAAAAGAAAAAATAAACTACGAATTTTGCGAATATAAGGCCAGTTCTTTGCTTTAATAAGAGTGATCAAGGCGCAAGTTGCCGTATTATACAGATCATGTTTTTTAAATAGGTTGAATCTGTTGAAAAATGTTTTTCATTTGAAAAGTACATTACCAAAAATGTGATTAGTACTACGAGATACCAGTTAAAATATGTATTTATGATTATCGAGAGTTTCTGGTTGTACTTATTCAATAGGCTTATGTCACGTGCGGAATTGCCGGCAGAGCAGACTAGGTTTAACTTTTAAACAAGCATAGATAAACCCTTACAAAGAGAATTTTATAACATTACTCCGTCATTTTCTTTCTTATCTGTAATGTGACATCTAACTTCAAAAAGTCACTTTAGATATTGACTTGCAATGGTCACTAAAGCAAGTCAATCAAAAATAAAGGATAGTGGTACTCTACATTCATGCAAAAGTAACAGGTACGATTTTTTATACTAAAATAAATTTATAAATAAAATTCAAACAAACTTTGAAATATACAAATTTTGTGTTTTTTAAAAGTTGTATATATATACATAAAATATAAATATATATAAGCGATTTATAGGTGAGGATAGGAACTCATATTAACTACACAGATTTGTTCTTTATAACTTTGTTCAGTATAATAATCTGCCTTCCCTAGCTTCGTTAATTCTAATTTTATTGACGCGTTTCGGAGAACCTCCATCTTCAAAAACTATATCTATACCCACTCACTCAAAACTATACTATAGTTTCTTCTTCTTTTCGTTTCACCCTCTTTGGGGTACGCTGAATTAATCATTTCTTGCGCGTTGTACTTTTCTTTGTTCCCAGTAGCTCTTCATTCTTTCTGATCTTCTTTTCCTCTCCTCTTCTGAAATGATAGGTTTAGGTTTTATTTTGGTTTTATCTGGGAATCTTATTCTTTCGTCTTTGGTAATTATCTTATAAGTTAGGTCAAGCAGTGAATTTTCTGTAATTTTTAATTCTATTAGGTCTTTTTCAATTTCTTTAAACCAGTTCGGTTTTGTTTTACGATTATGGAAAAAATCAAACACTTGTTTCGTTAATCTATTAGAGTTCATTCCAAGAAGATGGCCGTAAAAATTTATTCTCCTTTTTCTCATAGTATCTGACAGTTTTTCAATTTTCTTGTAGAGAGCTTCATTTCTTATATATACTACCTTATTATCCTGAAATTTTGTTCCTATAATTTTTATTAAGATTTTCCTTTCCGTTATTTCAAGCTTTTCTATCTGGCCTATGCGATTCATGGTTAATGTTTCTGCTGCGTACAGTGCTTCCGGCTTCATCACTGTTTTATAATGTTTAATTTTGGACCCCCATGAAAGGGATTTCTTATTGTATGTTTCTTTCGTCAATTGGAAGGCCAATTCAAGTTTGTTTTTCCTGGATTCCATTGCATTTACTATAGTTTATTATACAATAGTTTTAATAAACACTCAATACGTGTTCTATAGTTCTTTATAGGTGTTTTATAGCGCTATCTGTATATTAATGTAACACAATATTGCAACCGTCAATTAGCTTATTTTCCAAATGCAGTTTATAATATTTATCGTAAAAAAATTAATACTCTTTAGTATATTTTATTGAAAATGCGAAAATAAACTGTAAAGTCAGAATGGTTTATTTTTGAATTTTCAATGAATCTGAAAATGTCCGTTACTGATATTTGTAAGTTTTCTGTCAATTAATAAGATAATAACATATTTGTAAAATTCCACAACTATTGTTGAGTCTTGCCAACCAAGGATTCACTCATTTTTCACTAGACAAGTCTACACAAAATAAGCTTCATATGACAAATCGTTTGTGTAGGAAATGTGGTATTGCTGAGGAAACAGCTTAACACATACTTTTTGACTGTCCAGAATTGGACGGGAAACGATTTGAATCTCGAGGCACTTTCTGGAGTGGGAGACAGATGATAGAAAAGGGAAACATCACCTGAAGTATCTCACGTTTTCTAATGGCCTAAAAATTGAATTGGGAATTTTTGTTGTTGTTGGTGTTTTAACGTCCGACTATTGTGCACACTTGGCCTAATGCAGACGATGACCTTATGAAAATGCAGAATTTATAGCGTATGAAAATGCCATGCCCTGGCCGGGAATCTAACCCGGGTCCTCGGGGTGAAAGCCCAGTACGCTATCAACTAAAGGATAGGCGCTATCAACTAAACGCCATCGAGGCGGCTTGGATTGGGAAGCTTGAACCTGTGGAAGAGGGTACACAACAAGCTACGATCTTATAGCTCGTATATAGCCACTAGTATATAGCTGAGAGGCAAATAAACAATAAACGGAAGTTTTTACCCTCTATTGATAAAGGCTGTTCTTTATCAATAAAACGTTTCACTCACTATCATGGCCACTTTGCCGATTAAAGTTAAAGAGCTAGTACATCATATTTTTATTAGGAAAAACTCACTGTACAAGCACAAAATTAGAAGGAGGCGTTAATGAGCTAGATAATGTTTTTAAATACTTAAATAACCTAAATACATAAATAAGTCTAATTGTTAATTTAAAACCAATACCGATTTTCATAAAACTAAACGATCTATTTCTAAATTCTGTAAATATTTAATTTCCTGATTTGATAGATGCGTGTAATATTTTAAAATCCATAATTCTATAAAAATTTGAAACATTATAAACCCTCAAGTGATTAACAAAACTAGTCTTCACCTCCCAACATAAAACTTCTATTGTGTTCTATTCTAATTTTAAATTTACGACCAGTTTGGTCTACATAACTAGCTTTACAAGTTTTACATTTTAATTTGTACACACCACTTTTATACAAGTTAGGTGTTTTATTTTTCCAATTATTTAATGTTTTACTTAAATTAGTGTCTCAACAAAAAGATGAAATAAAATCACGTTTTCCCGAAAGTTTTTCTAATTTATTGCTTATTTTTCCAAAGCAACTGATTTCTTTTTGTTCTTGTTAAACAAAACCTTTAACGTAACCTTTAATTAAAAAATTGTTTATTGTTATTTACGATAATGAAATTAGCTTTTCAAAGACGATTTAAAAACGTTATTAATTTCACATTTAAAGAAAAACTTTTGTATTTTTACGGGTTGTTGAGTACAAAACAAGCCAACCATCTGAATGTTCGTTTACGTAATATTACTTAGTTCTAAACTTTCTGGATGATCGTTTTAATAATTTATTCGCATATTATTATTTTAAATAAATATTATTATTTAATAATATATTTATAATTAAATAATTATAATATTTTTAATACATTCGCGCACGTTTATTATTTTTGTTGTAGGCTACTGTATCCTTGAACATTTAAGGAAGAAAAATTAGCATAAATATAAGACACACAAATAGGAGGAGTTAATACAGACCAATATGAGCCTCATACTATAAAGTTTAAGGTGCATTGAATATTTTATAGTAATAAATGTACTGTAATAAGTTTACCTCTTTAATATTTTAGTAAAAAAAGTCTCATAGAAATTGTGCTTCGTGTGTTTCATTTCTTTAATGAAACACGGTAGCGACAATCGAAATTATTTAAAAAATTTTTGAAGCGAAGCTTCTAATGTCAGCTTTGACGAAAGGAGTGAATAGAAAAAAGTCTGTCAAACGGAAGAATGTAACGGAAATATGGAATGAACAAGCAAACGAATTTCGTCTCTATTCTCTTTACTTTTTTCCTCCTTTTCGATAAAAATACACGCGTATTATATGAAAACTTTGTGTTTCTTTTGTTTCGATATGTTACTTACTCGAAGAACACGTGCACGTTGTAACCGTTTATAATACATTCGAATTTAATATAAACGTTTATAATAATTGTTGTTAATAATGCTAGAGTTTAATAATATTACTTAAAACGTATTATAGCCTATCAGCTGTTCAATGGAATCAACTGATCCCTTACTATAAATACAGTAAATAATATCTAAGCTAGGTTCACGTATTTATTTATTTAAACAAAACAAGATATTTGTAAACATATCTTCAGCCTAATTATGTAGTCAGCAAAAATATAATTAACAAAAGCTTCGCTTCTGTCGGTAACTCCCCGAGTTTTACACGGGTACACATTTTAGCAAAATTTTATCAAAACTATGATCAGCCTTTGAAATACACTGCTTAAATAAACTGTACGAAATACTTATACGACTTAGATAACGTTTACAACATCCTGAAAGAAAAGGTAAATTTACTGTATGGTGGAGGATACTGTGCGCAACATAAAAAATAATCAGGAAATACATTGGCTATTTAATGTTCTTCCGAAAACAGATTTACAACGATATAAATTATTAAAACGGAAGGAAGTACCTTAGCATGTGAGATAAAAGGAAACGCAAGTGATAGGCTACATTGTGTTGCCGGTTGTTTAATGGATGGCGTGTTCCCGGGATTACCCGTAGCCTACACCAAACAGCGGTATACGGAGCTATAATAGTTTTATTGCGGCTAAACAATGAACGCAAATATCATCAAATAAACACGTATTTTGTTAAAACCTTTATAAGTTCAATAACCAGCAATATGTGTTGAAATTTATTGAAAATCAATATTCCAAAAGCTTAAATAACTACGGCACTCGCATACACGTTGTCGTGATAGTAGCGAATTTCCAACAATATTATTTTAATCTTACACGTTTTTGAAAATGCGATTTCCCCATCGTTAGTTAATGAGCATTGAAATGTGTATAACTTAACATTAGACTTACGAAACTGATAATAAATATTATCAGTTTAGATAATAAATAATAATAAATAAATAAATAATAATAAATATCTAAATAGATAGGTTTTAAAATGGAATTAGAAAATATAAAATGAATTTATTCAAATTATAAGGCGTATTACTAATCATATTTACAAAATAATGTTTATACAATTTTATTATTATATTTTTGATTTTTAATAGTCGGAATTACTGTCATTTAGAAAAAAAATGTGTTAGATAAACTAATTTATCAATTATCAAAAGCATTTAATTAAAATCAATTTCCAGTCCGAGTCTAAAACAAATTTATATTTATTGTGGAACTTTGATTTTTGCCGTTGAAATTTAAAAAATGCAATCATTTTCGTAATATCAACACATATTGGAATTTTGAATTCTCCTTTATGCAGATGTTAACGGCTAATTACTACATTAAAATCATATTAAATATAATGACAAATATGACATTCTTAAAGTTATAAAATCTGTTTTTGAAATAATTCAAACCGTCATTTTGAAAACGTTAAACAAATGGGTAACGAGGTAGCCTAAGGTGTTACCAAAAGTGGTTTTTTTGCAAACTTTGAACGAAATTGGTCTTTTTTGTAATTTTGAGAGTGTGTGTGTGTGTATACATATATATATATATATATATATATATATATATATATATCAAAAAATAATCTGTAAATAGAATCGATACGAGTTTTTCAATAATGGTCGCTTAATAACATAATTATTAAAAATAAATTCCATAAAAATATTCATAATTATATTCCTTTCTTTTTTAAAAAAAACGTTTTTATCATTGTAATTATTCTTGAATCTTGCATCAATCAACAATTTTAATTTTATCAATCCTTTGACTAACAATAGGAAATTTAATTTAACGGTGTTTAGAGTCCACTTTAAATATACTATATATTAATATTTGTTAATTAGAATGTTCATAATAATTTTTAAATAATGTGATATTGTTTCTAGTTGTTTCCTTCTGTCGCATCACCAAGTTGATGTATTCGTACCAACAGCTGTTTTCCGTGATTATTTTTTCTGTTGTTTTAATCAAAATAGTAAAACAAATAGCGTTGTTGTGTTCAAAACATCACAATTTTATAATTTAATACATGTTACGTACTAATACTCTATTCGCTTGTTTAGCTTTCATTGAAATACTCACTGCATACATACATGAGTTAATGACATTTACAGGTTATGTGTTAACAGGCGGTGATATAGGCCAAACTCAATATGCGCATTGATGAGTAATAGGAAGATTATGCGTTAACCTCAGATTAAGTCAGTCCATGTTACTATATACAAATACAAACAACATTTATGCAATATAAATGAACACAATTTATTTTGAAAAATTATCGGCTATAATTTAAGAAATTAAAAAATACACATCACAATTTCCCTCGTTTAAGTTTGTAAAATTTTATATTTTATATAAACGTTCAAAATTGACCTGAACTTAAACTAAATTCAATATATTTCTCTTTCGACTTTGTTTTGATATAGGCTACACATTGATTATTAATCCATAATTGTGTATTAAATTCAAAACAAAATAAAATTACGTTACAGACTCAATTAAAGGAAACACCCTCTCCTAATTTTTTTTTTTTTTTTTTTTTTTTTTTGGTGTTTAACGTCCGACTGTTGTGCACACTTGGGCTAATGCAGCCGATAGGATGATTTATAGCGTATGAAAATGCCAAGCACTGGCCGGGAATCGAACCCGGGTCCTCGGGGTGAAAGCCTAGTACGCTATCCACTAGGCCACCGAGGCGGCTACACCCCCTCCTATTATTGCCACTCCCGTCATGATATATTTTTTTAGTTTTCATTTTACTCTGAAACCATAAATTGCTTTTACTCGAAACTAACTCTTTAGCTTTGATCACGAACCTTCATATACAAAAGTTCAAGCACAATATTATAAAGTAATTTTTAAAGATTCTGGCAACCATCTGAACCTGAATGTTTGGAACTACATGAACTATTTTATCGTATTTTGAAGCCACCTGAATAAATTTATGCACATGCAATAGAAAATTGTTTATGCTTATTTTATGCTTTCAAGAGTTGTTTATTATTGTACTCTAAAATAGTCCAAAGATATGGGGAAATCGTAATATCTACTTACCAAACGGTATGAAAATCATTTAGTTAGCTTTGGTTTTAGTGATTGTAAGCACATATCTATATGTTATATAAAATTGTATTTCATATTTTTTGGTTAAATAAGGGAAAGCATCATTTACAATTTCTACGCTTGCAAATAAATAAAGAAGAAAACAATACCTTGAAACGGAAATATATTTTTAACTAATACTTTTGCATTATTTAGTAGAAAAAGTACTTTTTAACCACTTTATTACACATAAGTGAAAATACTTTTAAAAAAGTGGCAATATTCAGCTTCCTAACACTTATCTTGTTAAACTTCGTTTGTGTTTGACCAACAGAATGCAATAATTATTATATACGAAAAATTGAATTTTTCCTTTGTATATAATTAATTTATACAATGTAAATTTAAATCTTTAATTTATTGCAATTAAAATAAAATAATGTTAGTATCTTTTCAAAAAATGGGACGCATTTCAGGGGAATGACCGATAGAAATGAAAACGTAATTACTGATTATTTTTGGCTTATTATTATATTACTGAACCTATTGCTGAATTGATACTGAATGATGTACACAAATGATATCAAAACAAGTGGACGTTATTAATATGTTTACATATATTAATTATATACAACAGATAGAAACAGATAGAATACAGAATTGGTGAGTACCAGGTAGTCTTCCGTCCGGGTCGCTCGTGCACAGAACAAATTTTCAACCTGAAAACAATATTGCAAGTAAAAGCTAAAAGGAATGTCCCAGTGATCTGTACGTTCGTAGATTTCAAAAAAGCCTACGATTCCATTGATCGAAAATCTTTTATTAATATCTTAGAAAAACATGGACTTGATCCTAAAACACTGCGACTGATTAAACAAACAATGACAGGCACAATCGCTAAGGTGAAGTTTATGGGAGAAATTTCCAAACCCTTCCTGATCACAACTGGAGTTCGCCAAGGAGATGGACTCTCGCCTCTCCTTTTCAATCTGGTTTTGGACAAAGTTATCAGGGAATGGAAGAAAGAATTAAAAATTGAAGGGCACTGGAAACCAGTTCGACTTGGAAGACCTAAGGACAACACAGAAATCGCGTGCCTAGCTTTTGCAGATGATCTGACCATACTCACAGATAATGAAACAACAGCGATTAAACAGATAGAAGTCCTAAAGGAATGTGCAGATAGAAGTCCTAAACGAATCTACAGATCTCTATTAAAAAAACCGAATTCTTCTATACAAAATTAAATATTCAAGAACTACACACAAAATATGGTAAGATAAACAGAGTCAAGCACTTCAAATATCTGGGAGAAATTCTTGAACCCACAGGTGGCGAGAAGGCTGTGCAAAAGGTTCGGCTACTGAGAATAAAGAGGACTCTTGGTAAAACGCGTGATATCTACAATAAGATATGTATGTCGACGCACACAAAAATCAGACACTACAACACAGTCATAAAACCGGAGGTATTATATGCAAGCGAGTCGCTAGCACTCCACACAAAAGCTACCATGGAGGGTATTTTGAAGGAAGAACGCAAAATCTTGAGGAAGATCCTTGGCCCGAGATTAACAGAAGATGGATACAGGTTGCACTCCCTGAAGACTACAGAGAAGATATCGTATCAAACATGGCAGCAGATATCAGAAGAAGGAGGCTTCGGTTCTATGGACACATCAGTAGACTCCCAACAACGAGACTTGCCAACAGAATCCTTAAGTATATACAAGGAGTCAACAAAGTCGTGGATCGCACAGGTCAGAATAGAGCTACATGACGCAGGAATAGACTCAACAGATGTTGAAGATAGACACGCATACAGGAGAAAGATGCTCGGTTTGAAGGTCCCAGAGAATGAAATACCAAAGAGAGCAGGGGTAAAATGGACGGAGGAGCGTAAGAGGATCAATGGGGACAGGATGAGGGAGGTGTGGAGGATTAGAAGGAACAAGACATGAGTCGGAGTGCTTTGCGTGATCCAACAGGGTCTATGCGCAGATAATAATAATAATTATATACAACATAATTATAGAAAAGTAAAATTTCAGTCTTGTATTTACAATACAATCTCATAATTGTGAACGTTTAACAATTGTGACGGCTGGAAAAACATGTTCACGGCGTCCGTTATAATTTCAATTTATGTAATGTATCTAATTATATATAAGATTCAAAATATATTTAACTGTAAACGCTCTAAACAACTTTGTGCAAGATAAATAATCAACTTTTTGCGGGACTAATAAAATAGACTTAACTGAAATAAAAATATTATCACTGAAATTATTTGACTACATAATTTGAAACAATTATTAAACGTAAATAGTTAAATTTAATAGTGGATTTTGAAGTCACGTCTCTTATTTACGCATGTAGGAATCACAGTTGTGAGCCAGCAAACCCATAGAATCAATAAGCTCACTGGTAGATTTTAATTCACATCAGGTATTAATTATGTATTTGCCGTGAAGATTGATTGCATAATACATGATTTTACATAGCTAATTTGTATTTTCGCTTATGACGATCTGGTCTGAAAATGTATTGTGAGAAACCTTTAAATAAAAAAATGTTTTTATAATATTCATTTTTTTATTTAATCAACAATTTGAATAGGAAGAAAGTAGTTTCCTAAAAGCGTGTTAGTACTTAATAAATGTAATATTTTGCGATACGCAATTACGATATTGCGCAATTGCGATACTAACTAAACTTAACAATATCTCGTTAAATTCAATTCTGTGATCGTAACCTATGATTTATTTCATTGTTTTCTTTAAAACAATGGCGTATCAAGTGATGATATTGCGTTAACATACTTGATATTTCTCTAGGTCTAACCTTTGTTTATCGTGTTCACAACTATTTTGTTGGCCCATAATTAATTGCTTTGCTTTTTTTATTATTGCTTTCGTACTTATTTGATTGAAAAAGTCACTACATATCTGGGTCAACTTCTATGCTTGAATTCGACATACGAACGTATTGTATTACTTTAAAATTTAGTTTATTTATCAGTGATATCCAACTGAGAAAGAAATCATATTGAAACTAAAATAGTGAACTATGAAATGTGAACTATATATATAACGTATGGTATGGTTTCGAGGATGTCGCTTTTTTTTTAAAAAAGAACTTTTATTAATTACAATAAGAAATTAATATTATAATAATTCATATTCATTGAGATGCGAACTGAGTGAAACCTCTACTAATATTGAGCTTATGCTCTTCTTCTCTACTTACAATGAAAATGCTTCCAATGCTAAAAACTACATTGTCATCACTAAATCTAGAAAAGTCTACAATTATTGTCTATATAACTTATATATATTACTTTAAGGGGTTATTAAAGTATACTCGCTGTTTATTTTCTTATATTTTAATTTTTCGTTATTTATATTTTTCGTATGTTTAAGTTTTAAGATGTGTTTTTAAAATTTTTTGTAAACATTTCATTATTATTCTTTGAAGTTTTAATTTATTTCATAATAATTTTGAAATTTAATTCTTTAACTTAGCTCAACTTAAAACAAACCTCTTCACATAACTGTTTATCAAATTAAAACGCAATTTCATTTTACTGTAGAAAATACCTGTTTTAACCTCTACAGTCATTCATAAATATTAACTGTCACATTAAGTGTATAAGTGTATTAAGTGTATATTAAGTGTATATGACAATAGATCGGAGCACAAATTCCGTGACATGAGTTATGTAAAAGGAAAATTGGAGTCATCATTATCTCAATAATTTTAAAACAGGGTAGTTATACACCATGAATTCTCTCCAAATCCTACACTTTAAGATTAGAATATGGCTGATAAAGACGGCGTAACTGAGCATTTAGAAAATACACGAGGTGTGTTCAGAAAGTAACGAGAATTTTAATTTTTTGAACGAAATATTTATTTATTCTTCTACACTGATGTTGTCGTCTTCAAAATAGTCCCCATTGGAGATTATGCACTTGTGCCAGCGCTTCTTCCAATCCTCGAAATACTTCTCAAACTCGATCTTTCAGATAGCCTTTAGTTCTTTCAACGATGCGGTTTTAACGTCATCTACGGCTGAAAAACGACGGCCCTTTTGAGGTTCTCTTTATTTTTGGATATAGGAAAAGGTCACACGGAGCCATGTCTGGCGAATATAGAGGTTGGGGTATCGTTACAGTACTGTAATTGGCCAAAAATTCACGAACAAGCAATGAAGCGATAAGCTGGTGCATTATCGTGGTGCAAAAGCCATGAATTGTTTTCCCACAGATCCTGGCGTTTTTTTTCGGATTGCTTCGCGCAAACGGCGATGAACTTGTAGGTAATACTCCTTATTGACCGTTTCATCTGGTAGCAGGAATTCATGAAGCACTACGCTAATATTATCGAAGAACACAGTGAGCATAACCTTCACGTTCGACCGCAATTGGCGAGCGTTTTTCAGTCTTGGCGAGAAAGAATGCCTCCATTGGAATGATTGAGCCTTAGTTTCGACGTCATATCCGCAAACCTATGTTGTTTTTTCACCTGTTATAATACGTTTCGATAATTCTGCATCGTCTTTGACTTCATTTAGTGCCTCCAGAGCAACTTCCATTCGCCACTGTTTGTTGTTCAAAATTCAACAATTTTTGAAGAAATTTTGTTGCCACGCGTTTCATACACAAAACATTGGAAACAATGTCATGCCATGATCCAATCGATATGCCAACATCATCAGCGACCTCTCTAATTGTGATTCGGCGATTGTTTATAACAATTTCTTTCACTTTTTCCACGTTTTCATCGGTTGTTGATGTGCTGTGGCGTCTAGGGCGTTCGTCATCTTCAACGTCTTCACGGTCTTCTTGGAAACGCTTATACCACTCGTAAACTCTTGCTTTACTCATAGCAGACTCACCATAGGCCTTTGTTAACATTTCACACACTTTGTTACAATTTAGTTCATTTTTTACGCAAAATTTGATATAAATTCTTTGGTCCATTTCTTTTAACAAACGAAAATCGTCGAGTTTATAAAAACACGTCTAACCTTACTGGCTGTCACAGAGAAAGTCAAGAATGAAAACAACTGAAAGTTTTATCGTATTTCAAGGGCATGTATACCAACATAATTAAAAACAATGTTTGACAATCGGGTAACATATTCAAAGTGAACATAAAAATATTAAAATTAAATATTTATTTAGGTCAGTAAATATATTTCATATTAGAAAATGTCAATAGATACCAATTTAAAAACATTAAATCTAAACGCATTTTACTTAGTAGCTTAAGTAGTTTCAGAAAAATACGAAAAATTTATTTAACAGAACTAGCATTTGGAAAAGCAATTTTTTATTGAAATATTGCTGTATTGATTGCAGTTGTCAATAATGCCCCAACAAATTGTAATTGAATGTTGTAACAGTGTTTAATTGATTTATTTGTTTACACTGTATTTCTCCGAATCGTATTATACAAATTGTTTCAGTCAGATGTGTTGTACGTCTCAGCTACAATGAAATATAAAAAATAATAAATTAATTTTTGTTTTATAGAAACTGTTAAATTTTTATATTCAATTTCAGTTCATGAATACAAACTGACACAAGGTCGGATGATCTAAAAGTCAATTAAACCGAACGTGTTTGATACATGATTGTCGTTTCGATTACAATTAGTCTGGGCGTCATTTCCGGTTACATGACTTTCTCCAGACGTTAAGGTTTTAGTAATTATAATAAGGATTATAAAGTGCAAACCTATGGTAATTTTTAAATCTGATT
This sequence comes from Callitettix versicolor, assembly GCA_022606455.1. NCBI lineage: Eukaryota > Metazoa > Arthropoda > Insecta > Hemiptera > Cercopidae > Callitettix > Callitettix versicolor. Next base: position 49,375,711 of record CM040191.1, read on the forward strand.
AAAATTATTTCAACAGTGTGTTACAGAATTTTAATAAAAAATAATAGATAATCAAATGATCTATGGATATCACAAATCGAACAAAAACGTATTAATTCAGACAAACTTTAAAGGCATTCCAAGTAGTTTTCTTTTAGGACGAACCTAAATAGTTTTGATTTTGTACTTTGTTAAAAAAAAAATATATATGTGTGTGTGTGTGTGTGTGTGTGTGTGTGTGTGTGTGTGTGTGTGTGTGTATTCATATATGTAAAACCCAGCAGGGGGTGCAGACTAGCTGCACCTATTGAGAGAATTTAGATGTCCCTCGCGATATCCGAGTTTTAACACACACTTACACTTACAACACTACACTTACGACTTTACACTCACACTTATAATTATGGAGGCGATAATAGCCTCTATGTGCTCTTCCCCTTAAAATAACAATATATATATATATATATATATATATATATATATATATATATATATGTGTGTGTGTGTGTGTGTGTGTGTGTGTGTGTGTGTGTGTGTGTGTGTGTGTGTGTGTGTGTGTGTGTGTGTAGAGAGAGAGAGAGAGAGAGAGAGAGAGAGGGAGAGATTGATAAATTACTGAATTAAGCTAAACAATAAACAGATTTATTTTAAAATAATGTTAAACCCTATATTTACAAAATTAAAACTATTTTAATATGACCAGTTTGACTAATATGACTACCATTCTTAGAGCGATATTTCACTTCATCTTCTCAAAAATATGGTAATTTTTGGTTTGAAATTATTGATACAAATTATCCGTTTTGTTTGAAATGCAAACAGTAAGAGTCTAATGACATATTTACGTCTGAAAAAGCGGCGATATATAATTTTACTCATTAATTGCACCAATAATCCCTTGTAAACGTAAATATCCTTGGTTTACCTCAAAGATTGTTAACTTACTGTACGTTTTTAAAGGTTAACCTTAGGTTAAATTACTTTTTCTCGTTTATATTATTTTTTTAACTTTCAAAGTTGTGCCGTCATTGTTACGTTTCGTGAATTAAAAACTATCGTCACTTTTGGACACTGTCATGTATTTTTCGCATATTTTATTATTAAAAATAATTCAAAACAGTTATTATTTAAAAAAAAATATATCGAAATAGTGTTTAAGGCCGAATACTTTGACGAACGGACAATTATTCGCCAGGATCGCGTACCATCAATAAACAAATCATTATTCTGAGTTTTTATTTTTGTTTAGTATGTGCTATTTAATGAACGCTAATACGTTCCTTCAACTTTATTTCTATGCGATAAAATGAACTTATTACGGAACAAAAATGATTATTTATGGAACATAATAAAGTGTTCCATAATAAAGTGTTCCATTATTGTACTGAACATTCAATTATAAAAACAGGAACATGGTTCTCTACACATAAAATTAATGTAAACGTACTACAAAAGCAACTAAAAACGTTTATACTTTAGAGAGATTTTAAACTTTAGTTTTATGCCAAGAAAATTACTCATTCATGTAATAGGTTATTTATTTGTTGTAGTAGATTCTTTCGTCCGCGACAGCGGCATTAAGACGTGATCACCGAATGGTTAGGCTATCACTCAAGCGTTTTTATGTGTACAACAAATAATGTCCTATCATTTTTTTTTTCACCAATATTGAAGTGAATACTTCTTACGGCGGGGTATGGATGTATGTTTTGCACGGGAAACAATTCAGTTTGCCGTCACGTATCACGCATCACGCTCTTATTGAAGTGACTACTTCTTACGGCGTGGTATGGATGTATGTTTTGCACGGGAAAAAATTCAGTTTGCCGTCACGTATCACGCTCTTATTGAAGTAACTACTTCTTACGGCGGGGCATAGATGTATGTTTTGCACGGGGAAAAAATTCTGTTTGCCGTCACGCATCACGCATCACGCTCTTATTGATGTGACTACTTCTTACGGCGGGGTATGGATGTATGTTTTGCACGGGAAAAAATTCAGTTTGCCGTCACGCATCACGATCTTATTGAAGTGACTACTTCTTACGGTGGGGTATGGATGTATGTTTTGCACGGGAAAAAATTCTGTTTGCCGCCACGCATCACGCATCACGCTCTTATTGACGTGACTAATTCTTACGGCGGGGTATGGATGTATGTTTTGCACGGGAAAAAATTCAGTTTGCCGTCACGTATCACGCATCACGCTCTTATTGAAATGACTACTTCTTACGGCGGGGTATGGATGTATGTTTTGCACGGGAAAAAATTCAGTTTGCCGACACGTATCACGCATCACGTTTTTATTGAAATGACTACTTCTTACGGCGGGGTATGGATGTATGTTTTGCACGGGAAAAAATTCAGTTTGCTGTCACACATCACGCTCTTATTGAAGTGACTACTTCTTACGGCGGGGTATGGATGTATGTTTTGCACGGGAAAAAATTCAGTTTGCCGTCACGTATCACGCATCACGCTCTTATTGAAATGACTACTTCTTACGGCGGGGTATGGATGTATGTTTTGCACGGGAAAAAATTCAGTTTGCCGTCACGCATCACGCATCACGTTTTTATTGAAATGACTACTTCTTACGGCGGGGTATGGATGTATGTTTTGCACGGGAAAAAAATTCTGTTTGCCGCCACGCATCACGCTCTTATTGACGTGACTACTTCTTACGGCGGGGTATGGATGTATGTTTTGCACGGGAAAAATTCAATTTGCCGTCACGCATCACGCATCACGCTCTTATTGACGTGACTACTTCTTACGGCGGGGTATGGATGTATGTTTTGCACGGGAAAAAATCAGTTTGCCGTCACGCATCACGCATCACGCTCTTATTGAAGTGACTACTTCTTATGGCGGGGTTTGGATGTATGTTTTGCACGGGAAAAAATCAGTTTGACGTCACGCATCACGCATCACGCTCTTATTGAAGTGACTACTTCTTATGGCGGGGTATGGATGTATGTTTTGCACGGGAAAAAATTCAGTTTGCCGTCACGCATCACGCTCTTATATATATAGTATATACTTATATACTACTTCTTATGGTAGAGTATGGATGTATGTTTTGCACGGGAAAAAATATTTTGTGTCAAGTGTTAACTGTGTAACAGTGACTTTTTATACGTTTATTATATATTGGTAGGTGTGGATAATAAATATTTAAATTATTTAAAACGCCATTATACTACTTACGCAGTCCAACTTTATTTAGTATTAGTTTTATAACGTGTTAACTTTGTAACAGTGACGTTTTATATATTATTATATATTGGTAGGTATGAATAATAATTATTTAAATGCCATTATACTACTTACCCAGTTGAACTGAATTATTTAGTATTCTGTTTTGTGATATGTGTTAACTTTAGGCTACTACAGTGACGTTTTAATAATATTTTATACTTCTTAATATAATATTTTAAATTTGAAAGTTTATGTGTGTGTTTTTGTTTGTTATTCAATTACACATTAACTACTGGACCGATTGAGATGAAATTTAAAATGAACATTGTTTAAGTACATGCGATGGACATAAATGTATTCCCGTTTTAAAAATCTGAATCTCTGTTACTATTTATTATAAAATGATTGTTTATAAGCTTACATTTGCAACGATTTTAATTGAAACAATCTTATAATTCCAAACAACCTGCCTTTCTAAATTAAAATATTGCAGTTTCCATTGAAGTTGGCATTTACAATGACAATTAATAAGTCACAGGGTCAGATATTAAGAGTAGCAGGTATACATTTGGTACTCCGTGCTTCTCCCATGGTCAGTTATAGCCTATTCTAGTGTCGAGTAGCAAAAATTTATGTCTTGGTAAAAAACCATAAAATCATATAATATTGTATTTAGAAATACATTAAACTGAAATGAACGTACTCATGATTTTGAAAATCGACTATAAATTTTATTTTGTGGTGTAAAATATATAGCCATAACGCGTGATAAGAAGTAGTCACTTCAGTCGGCAGTCATGCTACTGCCACCTTTTTTAAAATTTTTACACAATTTCTATTTACAGTTCAGAACTGATATTTCGTAGATAAATTAGTAGCACTATTATTTAGTTCCTCGACACTGCCCGAAGATACACAGCTAAGCAGCATCTCTGCATAGATGTCAGCTACAATTAACTCACTTGTTAAATACTGTTATTCAATCCTGCAGGCCAAAGGGCTTAAGTCAGATGACAATTATATAGGAATATGTTGTTTGGTTCATTAAAAAGCAGAAAATCTTGCTGAGTTGAATGCTTCAGTTCTGACATTGCGTCTTCTTGAAATCACCTTGTCTATGACCATATCGGCACACAGGTTTTTCATTCTTTGATGAATGTTTGGCATGCTTTTTTAATCCGCTTAGATCAATAATAACAAGCACTTAGCAACTTGACAGAAGAAACAATAATTGAAGTTCATATGTTAACCCATGCGTTGTCTTATTAGTTAAGATGGAACTCCGAGCGGTAGTGAAATTCTAAATAGTCCTAAAAGTCCTATGAATTTAATTACGTAATATCAATTTTGAATTGTAAATACGAATTGTATTGTAAGATTAAATTTCGTCCATTTTTGATTACCTAATGAAAAATCAAATTGTTATCGTTGTTAAGGGACATATTAAGGATTCCCTCTATTAGGGAATTCATAGAATTTCAAATATAAAGCGTATAAATTGATTCAAGGGCGGTTTTAGAAATTTTAATTTCAGCTTTATAATTCGTAATATTTTGGTTATACATTCTTAGTTTTAATATTTTAATTATCTATTTGTTATCTAGTACCCCGCAGGGGTGCAGACTAGCTGCACTTATTGAGAGGATTTAGACGTAACTCGCGGTACCCGAGTTTAACACACACAATTACAACACTACACTTACGACTTTAACATTTTACACTCACACTTACATTTAGGGAGACGATAATAGTCTCAATGTGCTTTTCACCATAAATAACAAAAAAAAAACGTTAAGTCTGTATGTGTTTTTCATGGTGCCAAACATATAGGAACAAATTTTATTTCTTTTATAATTATTCATTTTGTAATAATTGTGTAATCAAGTGGTAGCAACATAGGATAAAAGACATTTTAAGTAAAAATAATGTTCGCTGATGTGTAACATAGATAAGAGTGAAATAAAAAACGTTGGTAGTCACTCGCGAAACTTAAACTAAACTTGTTTTAAATCTCCTGCAGTGACTTGAGTTTCTAATATTTATGAAAAAAATATGAGCAATAATATGATATATTAATTTGTAGACAATTCGTGGAAGAGACAGATACGTTATGTTTAAATAATTATGAACTAAATTGAAGTGAAATTTTGATTAAAATTGTACGAAATGATTTTGAAAAATCCTTGTTTTAAATATCTTTCCCCAAAAAGAGCTTGATTTGTGTTTTTTAAAATTTTTAGATATTGACAAACCAGACTAACATTCTAATTTTAAAAAAGACAGAATTTTCCGCCGTAGCGACATGGAAAAATGAGAAAGGAATCTCTTTATCAGTGTTTTTTTTTTGTTAAATCGATACATGTACAAAGCATATAATCGATAAAGGTATATACAGTATATGCGAGTAATATTTGAAAACTACACTAAGAAAATAAATTTTAAAAAATGTGTGAAACTTTACTGTTATTTCATATATATTTCCGTATATACAGTGATTTCTGTAAAATTGGTTTTCATTAACATTAACGGTGACTGGAATTGAAGAGGGTTGACAAGGGTTGGTTAGGGTTGATAAGGGTGTTTTGGTCATTTTTGCTACGAAGCGGAAAGTACTTTACATGGTTGCTTGACTGACCATTTTGGGGAATATATGAAGGAACACACTACAGTTTCTATAGAAAGCATCTGTCCTTTTCATTCTAAATTAATTTTTATTAATTTATACTTTGTTCTTTTTTAGTGTTACATTAAAATATATAAATAAGTTTAAACATTTAAAATTATTTGCGTGACTTTCAGTCTATTCGATGTTTTGCAATTAGAAATTTGAACCCGAAAAGTTAATAAAAATTCATATTTTTCATACTTACTTTAAGTAAATGAAACTTATTTAGTTTTTCTTCTAAATATATATATATATATATATATATATATATATATATATATATATATATATGTACACACACACACACACACATATATATATATATATATATATATATATATATATATATATATATATATAGCCTATATTATCTGCGCATAGACCCTGTTGGATCACGCAAAGCACTCCGACTCATGTCTTGTTCCTTCTAATCCTCCACACCTCCCTCATCCTGTCCCCATGGATCCTCTTCCGTTCCTCCGTCCATTTTACCCCTGCTCTCTTTGGGATTTCATTCTCTGGGACCTTCCAACCGAGCATCTTTCTCCTGTATGCGTGTCTATCTTCAACATCTGTTGAGTCTATTTCTGCGTCATGTAGATCTATTCTGACTTGTGCGATCCACGACGTTGTTAATTTGACACCTTGATATACTCTTAAGGATTCTGTTGGTAAGTCTCGTTGTTGGGAGTCTACTGATGTGTCCATAGAACCGAAGCCTCCTTCTTCTGATATCTGCTGCCAGGTTCGATATCTTCTCTGTGGTCTTCCGGGAGTGCAAACTGTATCCATCTTCTATTAAGCTAGGACCAAGGATCTTCCTCAAGATTTTGCGTTCTTCCTTCAAAATACCCTCCATGGTAGATTTTGTGTGGAGGGTATATATATATATATATATATATATATATATATATATATATATATATATATATATATATATATATATATATATATATATATATATATATATATATATATATATATATATAAATATGAATATTTGTACAAAGTCATTTTGATTTCACAGTAGTACTACACATTCGTATTTCTCAAAGATTTTGAGACGAGTGTTTTAAACGAAATATTTTTATCAGTGTTTTTGTTAAGTGTTAAGAAATGTCCATTTTTGTATTGTTTTAAGTTTTTGACTTGAAAACGTATAGTTATCATATGACCGAATTATAGCAAATATGATGAACAGTTATCACCCGAAATTCGATTTAAAAATTCTTCAAAAGGAAAAAAGATAATTAGATAAACTAGATTTACAAGTGGAATTTTTGTGAATTGTGTATTTCAGTATCCAGCGATGTGCACTGACTCGTAGACAAACTCGCGGACAGTTAAAAAGTCGCGCGAACAGCCAATTAAATGAAAAAGTTTTTGTTTGATTCATAAGTTAATTTTTAGTAATTTATTACAACATATTATTGGACCAAAATATTGGATCATATCATTACTTATTTTTTGAAGATCATATCATATTTTTTAAAATTAATATACTAGAAAGAAAATATGAACAGTGTAATATATTTTGAGTTTGTTATAAATAGAATCAAAATTATTTCATCCAATCAACTTCACCACCAAATCAGCGTAGACTGGGGGTGGAGGGGGAAGCTGGGGTGTGATAAAGGCAAGTGTTAGGCTACGTGCTCTTCATACATGAATAATGTAAAGTCGTAACTCCATCCAATGCTCTTAAGGAATTAAACTGAAAACAAGCCTGTCAGTTGTAAAAATATAATCATTTTATAAATAATTAGTGTAATTAAAATAGATTCTTATTTTATTAAGAAAAAACCTAAACTACTGTAAATTGATATTTTAATAAGTTATATTTATATGTCTCTGTTTTGTTTTACAAAATTTCCTGTAGATTATATAACTGGTATTCTCTTTACTTAGTAACGCAATTTTATTTTTCTATGTTAGTTATTTTTTCAAATATTTAATATTAATTAGAATTCTTAAAATGTATTAACTAATTATTATAATGTCAATAAAATGTCCGTTACACGAAGCATAATTAAATACCACGAAAGTTATATATTGCTTTACACTTACAAATATGTATATTTAGTTGGTTTATATTTAATAAGTAAAAAACAACTGTAGAAAATTAATACAATTTATATCTGTAATATGATCACTTAATTTTTTTAAGGAATTTCTATTGAAAAATAAGCTATTAGAGCGACCTTCAGAATAGGACCCAGATTAAGGATTTAAAATTAAGATTAATCTTGACCAATATATTACATTTTGTGGTTTCAAAAAACAATATATATTAATATTATTACTTGCGTATAGACTCTGTTGGATCACTCAAAGCACTCCGATTCATGTCTCACTCCTTCTAATCCTCCACACCTCCCTCATCCTGTCCCCATGGATCCTCTTCCGTTCCTCCGTCCATTTTACCCCTGCTCTCTTTGGGATTTCATTCTCTGGGACCTTCCAACCGAGCATCTTTCTCTTGTATGCGTTCCTGTCTTCAACGTCTGTTGAGTCTATTTCTGCGTCATGTAGGTCTATTCTGACTTGTGCAATCCACGACGTTGTTGATTTGACACCTTGTATATACTTAAGGATTCTGTTGGCAAGTCTCGTTGTTGGGAGTCTACTGATGTGTCCATAGAACCGAAGCCTCCTTCTTCTGATATCTGCTGCCATGTTTGATACGATATCTTCTCTGTGGTCTTCCGGGAGTGCAACCTGTATTCATCTTCTGTTAATCTCGGGCCAAGGATCTTCCTCAAGATTTTGCGTTCTTCCTTCAAAATACCCTCCATGGTAGCTTTTGTGTGGAGTGCTAGCGTCTCGCTTGCATAAAATACCTCCGGTTTTATGACTGTGTTGTAGTGTCTGATTTTTGTGTGCGTCGACATACATATCTTATTGTAGATATCACGCGTTTTACCAAGAGCCCTCTTTATTCTCAGTAGCCGAACCTTTTGCGCAGCCTTCTCGCCACCTGTGGGTTCAAGAATTTCTCCCAGATAATTGAAGTGCTTGACTCTGTTTATCTTACCATATTTTGTGTTTAGGTCTTTAATATTTAATTTTGTACAGAAGAATTCGGTTTTTTTAAACGAGATCTGTAGACCGACCCTCTCTGCACATTCCTTTAGGACTTCTATCTGTTTAATCGCTGTTGTTTAATTATCTGTGAGTATGGCCAGGTCATCTGCAAAAGCTAGGAACGTGATTTTTATGTTGTCCTTAGGTCTTCCAAGTCGAACTGGTTTCCAGTGCCCTTCAATTTTTAATTCTTTCTCCCATTCCCTGATAACTTTGTCCAACACCAGTTTGAAAAGGAGAGGCGAGAGTCCATCTCCTTGGCGAACTCTAGTTGTGATCAGGAAGGGTCACATATATATATATATATATATATATATATATATATATATATATATATATATATATATATATATATATATATATATATATATATATATTAATCCGTACTGTTTCACAATTGGCACTAAATCGATATTTATAACAGAGGGGTTGAGTGGTTTAGTTAATCAGTAAAATTAGTTTAGTTATTATAAAATGGTGACCATTTAATTTTTTTAAAAATCGTAATTTTTCTGTCCTGAATTTTTTTTATAGTCTGATTTTACCACCGTAATCATTTACAAAAACTACATTGATTACTTTTTTGAATTTTCAAAATACTTCGAGATTAAAAAAATTAGTTTTGCGACGGTCAGGATTATTTTTATTGCATTGTATTCAAAGCAGTGTGAAAGTCAAAAGTGTTTAACATATGCAGATTTAAGTGCGTTTTATGAAGGTTGAAATAATTTTTTTAAAAATAGTAAAAAAAACAATACTTTACAAAATTTTCCTCTATCACGTCTTCAAAACAAATTCTTGCCGAGATTATTTTTTTTTACTTAACAAAAGAACCTGCAAAAAGGATGATCAGAAAACTTATTTCAAATTTTGATTGTACTATCAAATTTTATTGTACCAAGAAAAATTCAGACCGGAACCTTGAATGAACGTAGATTTTGAGTTCTAGATGACTTTTTGACAGATCGTTAACTTTTCTCTCTCTCTCTCTCTCTCTCTCTCTCTCTCTCTCTCTCTCTCTCTCTCTCTCTCTCTCTCTCTCTCTCTCTATCTATCTATCTATCTATATATATATATATATATATATATATATATATATATATATATATATATATATATATATGTGTGTGTGTGTGTGTGTGTGTGTGTGTGTGTGTGTGTGTGTGTGTGTGTTATTACGCTCACGTTTGCAGTTTTTGATTCAATTTGATTTAAATGTGACACAAATATCTGTTATGGTAATAGCTTGGACAAGATTTTTAATCAACATAATAAGATAGCAAACATTTTAAATATATAAAAAATTGTAACTTTTTTGTTTTTAATGTTTTGAAAGTCAGATTTCACCACCACAATCAGCGTTAAATCAGCATAATTATTATTAATTTTAACATTTTAAACTTCCACGGCAAACATTAATTTATTTAATATTTATTCCACTCTCGCCTTTCACTTTTTGAACTAAGCCTTATATGGTTATGACGCTTTATTTTGTACATATGATTCTGATTCACTGACAAGCAGCTCTGTTATAACCAGCTGTTTCAAACATCACATGTTTCATGAATCGTTCACTATTTCATTCCGTTACTCTGAATTCAATTTCACTGCATTTCAATATTTGCCGTACACGGCGTAACTTCAAATTTTACGCTAGCACACAGTGCATGTAAGAGAGCATCAAACTTGGTATACACAAATATTTATCATTCTTGCTGTGAATATCATTCTACCAGTGATTTCATTTCTCGTAGTTACATTCATGGATCAGTGCTATTATTTAGGCTTATACAAATAAAAGAAATTAATTTAAAATACACAACGATTTTTTTTAAATTTGATATTATTTCCTTTTTTGTTTGAGTATATATATATATATATATATATATATATATATATATATATATATAAATTTAAATTGTAATTAACACTGTAATAACTGTATGGACGATAACTGCTATACAAAATTATTTTGAGCATTCACAGTTATATAAGTCCGTTTTACACGGTTTAAAAACAAGTTCGTTAATAAATATTTGAATAATTCATATGTGCCGCTGCGTTTAATGTTTAGCTATTTTTTATTTATTTAATACTTATAACCAATCTTTACAAGATCGACTAACGGTTTACATCTACAACAAAATTACATTTGTAGGATAGCTATTACATTAATAACTTCCTTCACATCAGTGGAGCAGTTCATGAGGTTTAGTCCTCTTGAGGCGGCGAACGTTGCCGGCCACTTCAAGTACTGCCGCCATCTCACAATTTTCATGCGTAAGAAACCGTAGATTATGACTAGTTGCACATTTTTTAACTTCCTCTGTGACAAGCCTGATGTTCATGTCCCGATGTAAATCATTGTTACGAATATACCATTGGGCATTGACAATCCTCGCAAGACTTTGTTTTGGAAATTTTGGATTATTTGTATATTGGACGGTTTTGTAAAACCCCACAATTGCATGCCCATACTGGTTTCAATATTTGTTTATATATTAAAATTTTATTCTGCACTGAAATGGTTATGTCTAAGCAACTAGTAAAGTTTTCTATATTTTATTCTAAGCTTTTCAACCGTTTTCTTTACATGGACTTTTCACTTCAGCTTCGTATTCAGGGTCATCCCCAAGTATTTGGCATTGTTGGAGTAAGGAACAACTTGAGCATTGATAAACAATGGACTGGTAACAAGATTCCTATTGGTAAAGTTTATATGCATTGATTTTGTCTCATTCAGTTTAACTCGCCAGCACTTTTTCCAGGTACTTATCCTATCCATTGCACTTTTAATGTTTATCTAAGAAATCATAATTATTAGAGAAATAATTTATATATATATATATATATATATTATAAAGTTTCCTGTTTATGTATGATGTAGATAAGTGTCAGTTTTATTTAATGTCATTTGTATTGTATCATTTCAATTTAACAATAAGATCAATAATAACCTATTAATTATTTTTTCAAACGTTACTTGTGTCGGCCAATTTCCCAAATGTTACAATTAAAAATATTATTATTTTTAAGGTTTTAATTTGATCCATTTAGATGTTCCTCGTTACCTAATTTTCGAATTTTTTATAAAACTATGTTACGTTGACATGCCATTTTTATCGTAAATACTGAATGTAATTGAACCACTTCGTCTAGTATACGGAATTCATGACTGATATTGAAAGTTGCATTTTCCGGTGAGGGATCGTGTGTAACGGAAATAAGATCGTGCAACGGAAAGGCATTTCAAGTACGAGTTACTTTTCATCTCATTGCAAAATAACTCAATAAGCAAATAAAATTTACACTTTATCCGGTATACTGCAAATTATTGGCAGTTTTGAAACACTTGAATAATTCAACTTATTTGTTTTTTAATTACACATAATGACAAAATAAGCCCAGCTGTTAAAATGTGTATTGAAAAGTAACGACAGTGCTACTGGTGGACAAACGTGGAACTAAATCGAGCACAATAAAAGATTTGTCCATGCTTTAGGTGATTTTCCGTGTCACTTACCCAACAGATCAGAAACGGCAGCTTTCGCGAATCAATGCAGTTATTGAAAGTTATTAGGTTGGCTTTTTCACATCATGTTTCGCTATAGAACGATGAACAAATAATATTAAAAACAAATGTAAAAAACAAATTTAAATAATTAGACAAGGATAAAAAAATAATAATCAAAAATAATTTCATAATAATAAAATTATTGTTCAAATTACATACACACAAAGAAATCATTTAAAAAACATATAAGAAAACATACTTAGGTCATGCGCGTCTATTACGTCAGCGAGACAGCAGCTTGCTGTGATTCCTAACACCAACATAGGATAGAACATAAGTTTTATTTAAATCAAATCCTATCGTATAGTCTGTGTATCACTGGACACTGCACCAACAGTAGCCATGAAGATCATTCTTGGATTTCCCTCTATTGACCTTTTTGTCATGGAGGAGGCACGTAAAGCAGCTTACAGACTGCAGGGTAGTGGTAGCTGGTGGCCCTCTATTATGGGCATGCTAGCCTCCTCGGTGGCCTAGTTGGTAGCGTACTAGGCTTTCACCCCGAGGACCCGGGTTCGATTCCCGGCGAGGGCTTGGCATTTTCATACGCTATAAATCATCCCATCGTCTGCATTAGCCCAAGTGTGCACAATAGTCGGACGTTAAACACAAAAAAAAATAAATAAATAAATGGGCATGCTAGAATCACAGAGAAGATCTTTGACGCAATCTTGATGATGGGAACTGATCAGATGGTTAAACGGCACATAGTATCTAGACCCTTTGATGTCAACTTGGCCTTTGAGGGGAGAGATCGTGTGTTGGAAAAACTTGGAGACATAGTATGGTATACAGATGGCTCCAAGACAAAGTCAGGCATTGGTGCTGGGGTGTACGGTCTGAGAATGGGGTTAAAGAAGGTAATTACCCTGGGACAGCATACAACAGTATTTCAGGCTGAAGTGATGGCCATTAATGACTGTATTTGGGAGAACTTGGGTAGGGCTTCAAGAAGGTACTTATTAGTAATCATACCGATAGTCAGGCAGCAATAAAAGCACTTGCGGGTCCTATAATACAGTCCAAGCTGGTCTGATAGTGTTGGAAGAACCTTGACGTTCTGTTCTGGAATAACCGGGTAACTCTTCACAGGGTTCTGGGGCATAGGGGAGTTGAGGGTAATGAGGAGGCAGACCGACCGGCTGGACTTGGATCTGCATCTGAGTTTATCGGACCTGAGCCGGCTTTAGGGATTTCTCTATCGTTGACCAGGTCCGCTATTAATGGGTGGATTACATGTCAACACCAGGTAAGATGGGTAAACCTTCATGGGCATTCCCACAGTAAACGTCTCTTAAGCAAAGTTCCTTCTGGAGGAATCAAAATGGCAGCAGATGTCCTGGGTAGTGCACAACTCAGGAGGATCATGGGGCTCATAATAGGGTTCTATGGTCTGAGGGTGCACATGACCACGGAGAAACCGTGTGCAGATTGTACAGGAAGGAGGAGGAAACTGCAGGTCACATAAATTATGATTGTGAAGCTCTTGCTAGTAGGAGGCTACGGGTTTTTGGTTTCCAAGGCCCTAGGGATCTTCAGCAGAATGTACTAGTTAGTGAGTTGTTGGAACTTATTAGGGACACCAATCTGCTGAACTAGGTAATTTAAGAGGTAGTTGCACAATAGGTCAATCGATCGCAGTGCCAGGGGTTGAATTATCCCTTCCTCTAGTAATAATCTTAATCTTAATCTTAATAGTCTGTGTAAATACGCGATATTAATATTTGACACAGAACTGTATTAACATCAAGTGTCATCCACTACAAGTTTAAAAATTTAATTGAACTTAAGGGGATGAATAGAATGTATTTTATTAGCGATTGAAAATTTGAACAAAATGTATAAATAAATATGTTTAAGGAGAGTGTGAACTAATGTAGAAACTGAAAAACAAGTTGTTACGCGCGGTTTGTCCTTTAATCTTTATTTATTTAATCCATGTTTTTACATTTTCCCTAATATATTTATTTATTTCCTATTACAACAATAATTAGTCTTTCTTTGTAATTACCACTCTAAGTTATTACATACAAGCTAATTATTACTTAATAGCCTAAGTATGAATATAAATACTTTATTTTCTTTACCCGAATGAAATATTGGCTTGTTTGTCGTATATTGTTGCCTAGGTTCCTGAAAATTCTTTGAAACACATATCAAAAAATAAAAACCTAATATAAAACACAGAATATCACAGAAAGCAATACAATGCTACGTGTATCTTATGAAACAAAAGTCGCTCTCTCTGACTTTCTATTATATTAAATTTTCTTTGCCGAGAAAATAATTTAAGAAGAAATGTAAGTGTAGCTTATTCCTTTTGTTTTATTTCTGCCCTTTTCCTTAGTAAAACTGCTGTCTGCTTCTAAAGTGAAATAGGTTTGTAATATAAATAGATATATTTTATTATTACAGCATAAAATACGACGTGTGAAGCAAGTCTTCCTATAAATAAGACCATTTATTAACAGATATTGTTGTTACTTTAGTTTTATTTCGTCTTAAAAGGTTTTTTAATTTTACATGACTGTGCATAACGTGAGAAAATGTAATTTTTTTAATAACAATAGACATTTTGGTTTGGTTTCTAATTTGATGTTTTCAGGTATTTTTAAAAGAAAAAAATTAAAAAATCTATTTTATAAGTAAAAACTAATGATTTCGTTTACCTATCATTTATAAACGCTCAGACAAAACGTATGATGCATAGTAATAGAAATCCACTTCCTTAATAAGCTAAAACTCTTGATAATTATTCTAATTTTCTAGAATTATTTAGTAACAATTTTCGTAAATTTTGATCAGATATGAATATTCACAAATAAATCTGAGCTAATAAAATAAAAATTGAATAAATTATGGTTAAATTATAAACTGAAAGAACATATTTTTCGATAGTTTGCTTTGAGTTACTCTTAAGCACAAAACTTTTTTATTTTAAATTGGTTACCCTAAGCAGAATTCGAAAGTAAACAGAAAACAACCGATGATCATTACCGTTTCTTTTATCAATTTATTTTGCAATATCAAACGTTAATATTTCAGTTATTATTTAATTTGAAAAACATTGAATTAATCAATTTTTATTGGTTTTGTTAACAATTGAAACATATTTTCAGGTTGATCTATTCCATAAAATTTGTTTAGGCACAACAAAACATTTTTAACAGAAAATTGGAGGTAAATATTTTTTTTTAATGTACCCTCGAGAAGAAAAAAAACAGACTTATATGTCAAATGTCATCGAAATCGTTCCAAAGTAGTCTTCAGCGATGTGCGCGAGTGAACATAAAACACACACACGCGCGCGCGTGCACACACACATACACACACACTAGGTTAGAAATAAGAGAAAGGAATTATACCGGTTTTAAGTACGTCAATTCTTTATTTAAAAACAGAAAAGTACTGAAAACACACATACACACACACACACACACACACGTATGCATATGCATACACACACACACACACACAGATAGATAGATAGATAGATAGATAGATAGATAGATAGATAGATAGATAGATAGATAGATAGATAGATAGATAGATAGATAGATAGATAGATAGATAGATAGATAGATAGATAGAGAGAGAGAGAGAGAGAGAGAGAGAGAGAGAGAGAGAGAGAGAGAGAGAGAGAGAGAGAGAGAGAGAGGAGGGGAGAGAGGGAGGGAGAGAGAGAGGGAGGGAGAGAGAACAGATGTTGAGAGGGAGGGAGGAAAAGAAAGAAGGCAGGGAGAGAAACTAAAAAAAAAAAAATTAAATTAAAAAAAACTTTATCAATTTTGTCCTGTGAGAAAATATTAAAATCGGTTTTTCTTCGAAAATGATCTTAAATAATTTAAAAGAATTATTTAATATAATGTTTTTTTTATATGAAAACTCGTCGTTTTATTTTGTAGTCAGGAAATGTCAAGGTATGAAACTAAATATTTTGCACATTATTTACAATCCAATTTTAGTATTACCTTTTGTTGAAACAAATAGTCTTAGTTTTACTTGTTCTATATTACTGTTAATTAAAATAACGAAATTTCAACTAAATTGATAATAGAACAAATAATACATTTTAATAGAACATAGTCTAATAACGTCGTCTTGTTCAGTTTAAGTTATTTTTGCTTCATATAAACAAGATTAAACTATCTATGTTGTAAGCAGTTAAGGTAAGCATTTTGTGTTTAAAGATAAGACTTGTTACCCTTGGCTCTTGCTCATCCTTGGTGCTGTCATTTTTCATAGAAAACCACCCTCAGCATGTTAAGCTTATTGATGTAGAAAATTGGAAGTAAATGTTATAAAGATAAAACTTATTTAATGGCGCGATACTTTTAAGTTATTCGGTTCCTTGTTGTTTAATTTTGTAAATTACTTAAAAATTAAGGTTTCATTTTCATTATTACAGTATTCAGTTTTTGAACCATAAGCATTTGCAAGAAGTATTATTTACACAGTAGTTATTCCTTTATAGTATTATTAAATGATTTAAGAAACACATTTTTCTTATTGAGCAAATACATTTTTCTTCTACGTGTTCTTTCCGTGTTTTTGTATGTGTGTGTTTGTGTATGTGTGTGTGTGTGTGTGTGTGTGTGTGTGTGTGTGTGTGTGTGTGTGTGTGTGTGTGTGTGTGTGTGTGTGTGTGTGTGTGTGTGTGTGTGTGTGTGTGTGTGTGTGTGTGTGTGTGTGTGTGTGTGTGTGTGTGTGTGGTGGGTGGGTGGCGTGCGTGCGCGCGCGTGTGTGTATGTGTGTGGCGTGTGTGTATTTGTATATATGTGTGTGGCGTGCGTGCGCACGCGCGTGTGTGTGTGTGGCGTACGTGCGTGCGTGCGTGTGTGTGTGTGTGTGTGTGTGTGTGTGTGTGCGCGCGCGCAATAAGTGTTATATCTGCGCGTTTCTCTTTTTTGAACATCTGAATCTAAGACAATTATTTTCTAATCAATGTATAGTTATAAAACTACAAAAAATTTAAATTTAACACACCAAAATTCAAAATACGTTGCAATGAGCAATAAAATATTCTAAATTACATATTTTTGTGAGATTTTTATTTGTACTTAAATTAATTTTAGACGTAATAATCGCAATTCGTATCTACATATAACTTACACAAAAAATATTACTTATGTTTTTTTTAGATTTAGCTTCAATTTAGAGCGTGTCAAGACGTATTAAATTGTTTTACACAATTCTTCGATTTATTTTATTTGTAATTGAAATTAAAATGTAATTTTGTTTAAAATTAATCGATATTCTCACACACCAAGGAGATTGTGTATTAAATTTATTATTAATGCTACTACGCGTAACATAGTTTTTGTTATAAATTTATGTAATTATAAATATTGATTGAGCACTTTATGGGCTTATTATCGAATATCTTGCTAAAACACCTTTTACTTCTCCTCGCAGTGGGGTTCCGGCTAGCTGTTCTTATTGAGAGGATGTAAACGTCCCTCGCGGTACCGGAGCCTAACACACTTACACTTACAACACTACACTTACGACTAAAACTTTACCCTTACACTATCATTTAGGGAGGCGATAATAGCCTCAATGTGTATTCGCCTTAAAAAAACAAAAAAAATAGTTTTACTTCTCTGTTCGAATGACACACACACACAGGCACGCGAGCGCGTGTACAATGTCAACATATGCTAAACCTTGTTGATTTGTTTTAATCTCTAAATGCATTGCAATAGAGAATACGATGCTAAATGAAGAATATAAGTCCGTACAAATGGAGATGTGGCACGTTTCCCTGATATCACTAGTGGAGCACATAACTAATACGAAGCCCCAATAAGGCTGGGACGAATACGAGAATGGAAAATATCGTACATGTCACAATATCAACAATTTTGTTTCATACTTAATCGTACAAAATTGTCAAATCACACGCCAACGTCTAGAATATTCGTTGTTGCTGTAGAGTTGTTTAATAATTATTAACGAACGAAACTCTAAAATCTCGGCAAATTTGGGTTTACTGGGATTTGCCAGGATGGAAGCTAAGATCAGTTCGAGTAAAATATTGACACTGACGTCGAAGGTAAAAACGAACTACCAGGGGAGCATGGGTATACGAGGTGTGTTCAGAAAGTAACGAGAATTTTAATTTTTTGAACAAAATAATTATTTATTCTTCTATATTGTTGTCGCCTTCAAAATAGTCCCCATTGGAGATTATGCACTTTTTCCAATCCTCGAAACACTTCTCAAAATCGATCTTTGAGATAGCCTTTAGTTCTTTCAGCGATGCGCTTTTAATGTCATCTACGTCTGTAAAACGACGGCCCTTTAAGGTTCTCTTTATTTTTGGAAATAGGAAAAAGTCACACGGAGCCATCTCTGGCGAATATGTAGGCTGGGGCATAGTTACAGTACTGTTTTTGGCCAAAAATTCACAAACAAGCAATGACGTGTGAGCTGGTGCATTATGGTGGTGCAAAAGCCATGAATTGTTTTTCCACAGATCCGGGCGTTTTTTTTAATTGCTTCACGCAAACGGCATTGAACTTGTAAGTAGTACTCCTTAATGACCGTTTCACCTGGTGGCAGGAATTCATGATGCACTATGCCATTAATATCGAAGAACACAGTGAGCATAACCTTCACGTTTGACCGCACTTGTCGCACCTTTTTCGGTCTTGGCGAACCAGAATGCCTCCACTGATATGATTGAGCCTTAGTTTCGACGTCATATCCGTAAACCCATGTTTCGTCACCTGTTATAATACGTTTCAGTAATTCTGCATCGTCGTTGACTTCATTTAGTCAACTTCCATTCCTGAGCAACTTTCATTCGCCGCTGTTTTTGTTCAAAATTCAACAATTTTGGATCGAATTTTGCTGCCACGCGTTTCATACACAAAACATTGGAAACAATGTCATGACATGATCAAAAAGATATGACAACATCAACAGCGACCTCTCTAATTGTGATTCGGCGGTTGTTCATAATCATTTCTTTCACTTTTTCCACGTTTTCATCGGTTGTTGATGTACTGGGGCGTCCAGGGCATTCGTCATCTTAAACGTCTTCACAGCCTTCTTCGAAACACCTATCCCATTCATAAACTCTTGCTTTACTCTTAGCAGACTCACCATAGACCTTTGTTAACATTTCTCACACTTTGTTACACTTTATTCCATTTTTTACGCAAAATTTGATACAAATTTTTTGATCCATTTCTTTTAGCAAACGAAAATCGCCGAGCTCATAAAAACACGTCTAACCTTAGTGGGTGTCACAGACAAATACAACAATGAAAACAGCTGGGAGTTTTATCATACTTCAAGAGCATGTATACTAACACAATAAAAAAAATGTTTGACAATCGAACTCTACAAGCCCGCGAAATATAAAAATTCTCGTTACTTTCTAAACACACTTCGTAGATAGTTAAACCATTAGTGAATCTAAATAACTTTAAGAAATTTGGCATAATATTTTTTCTACTTAGTAATAAGGGAATGGAAGATAACCTGTTTTTTTTTTTGTTCATGAAGCTCTCCTGCTATTTATTGCCTCTAATGCCAGAGGAAGAGTATAGGTTTAATGGGCTGCTTAGGTAATAGACAGTTGGTAGATGAACGTGCGGAATTCGCCAAAACATTCACAGATGCTCATTAATCCATAAAAAGGACAGTCAAATATTATTTTCATAACAATGATCTTCAGAAATAAGCTTTTTGTACTGTTTGTTCCTGACGAAGAGAGGACTGCTGAGGTTACTCGAATGTCACAGACCAAATAAAATATTAATGTGTAACCACCTAACCGACAGTATTTTTATTTATTCCTTTAATAAAGTGGAAGGAATAAAACTTCCTGAGAGAAGTTGTATTAATAAAGCATTCTTTGATGCTATTTATAGTTAGGCTTATAGAACAAAGTTTCTATTAGATTTGTATCTAGTTATAAACTAAACTTTAATTTATTATTAAATTTTACCACTTTATTCGTTTGAAAATTACAGATAAAAATTACCTTATTTCCACACGTGTTTGTTCTATACAGACAAATATCAAAACAAATGTCCCTAGTAACCCCACAGTGGATACATTTCTTTATATTCAAAGCAGAGTCTACCGTCTGCTTACAACACAAACCACAAACCCTGAACGAACAACAAGTTGTAAACTGATGCTATTTTACTAAACAGCTTTCGTTGTTTGTTTAAATAAATCTGTTCACATTTTGGAAATCAGCTGACGCGTGACTTTTACGCAGCTGATGTAATAACGTAACACAAAACAAATTAAATTATTAATATTGTTGAATTTGACTTTAAAAAATAAATAAATTTTAAATAAGCGGTAAAATATGTTTGTTATAATTTTTTTTGTTGAACGAAATTTAACAAAATATTAAAATAGACATAGTTGTTACATAGTTACTGTTAATTAAATAAATCTAATAAAAGAAAGAACATTTTGCGAATTTTTTGGCAAATTATTTAATTAAAATATTTCAATTCGGAAACAACACTAAAAGCGGGAAAGTAAAGATTAATATTTTAAAGTGTTTGTTTAAAGTCTGAGGAAAATAATTTTACGGTTTTAGATTAAATTGGATAAACAAATAACAATAGGAAAATAATAGAATATGTTTCAATTTTTTTTTAAAGCACTCAAACCAAGTTGATGATGATTCAAATCCTTACGTTTACTTATATGCTACGTTCTGTCACAATTGTTAATAAAATGTCTGAGGAAATACAATTTTAATATTTAAAAAAAGTTGTTTTAATAAATATTGTAAATGATGTCCTTCGTAATATATGAGCACAGCGAACCTACAAACAGTAATACTCGTAAAAATCAGTCAATTTCTTCGGCGATGTGCACAGACAAAATGGAAAACAAAATCAAAACAAATAAAACGAGTACATATTTTTATTGACTGACGGTAAAATATATTAAATTCAACGGAATCGGTAAAACCTATAAAATTGACAAAACAGAAGTTTAATGAATTAACCAGTCTCCATTTTTGGTTTGTGTATTATATAAATATACTGATCTTATTGTTAAAATGAACTTGTTTTAAATAAGTTCTACATAATAAACAAATATAATTTAAACAATTTATATACATTTTGTGCAATATATCCAACTGTTAATGCTAAAATCATCGTGATAGCTTGGCTGAGCATGTAGTACAATGGCTTTCATAAATAATTTAAGTATATTTCTTAATAAACCTATTTATATACAATGTACAAGATATGTTTACAATTAAGTTCTAAATGGGTCGGATAAGTATTATAATAAAGCTTAGTCTAATTTAAATATTTAATTAAACTTTATATATATATATATATATATATATATATATATATATATATATATATATATATATAGGGATTTAACTCAATCTCTTAGGTATTCTCTTATATAATTAAATTCACTACACGAATACTAATTATGTGCATACGGCGAGCCTGACGTTTTTTTACATCGCCTAAAGCTATTTTCATTTTAAATAGTACTTTCTTTATAATAGTACTCTTGTATGAATATTTTTAACATGTTGAATAAAACATTTCAAAAATTTCAAAAGGAAGATTTCCCGAACATTTCAATAAAAGAGTTATTTGCCTTTTTACTTTCTTGAAAGAAGAACTATACTATAAATTATTGTAAAATTACATGGGGTATTCTGAAACAATGCCATATATATATATATATATATATATATATATATATATATATATATATATATAAAATCACTAACACGTTAAATGTTTTCTATATATATATATATATATATATATATATATATATATATATATATATATATATTATAACAGCTAATGTTCAGTTAAATTAAAATAATTAAAACCAAAACTCTTGCACTTTTGACCCAAATTCAAATAAATATCGACTGCCCTATTTTGAACAAGAGCAAAGACATCTGACTCTTTCCTACTTCACAAACCCTAGTTCTGCAGGCAGAACATAAGCAACTTTAAAAACTTCTCTTAAATCTTTTTATTTCAACTGAAATTTAGTGCACAACTTGAATAGTTTTTACTGCAGTATCTACCAGCTGACGCTATAATTACTGTTGGTTTAAGTATAACCCCAATATTTAATAAGTGGATCTACTTTACAAAATAACATAAATAACCGAGAAATTATGATGAGTAAGGGTCAGATAATGTTCAACTAAACAGCTGATTTGGCACAACGTCTGCCATTCTATAGTAATATTTCATTTGAAATATTGGTAATCGCAGTTGTTTGTGAAGGATAAAAATAGTAAGCTATAAATAATATATTTTGTAACGTAATATTGAAATACTTGTGTTTGACTTGGCAGAATAAACACAATTTGAGTGATTGCTTTAATTAATAATAATTATTTTAAAATATGATTGAAGGCCAATGAGTTGTTTATGATTAAATATTTCAAATGTAATTGAAAAAATTGCTGACATCAACAGAGCCCTTCAAAGCCTCCTAGTTAGCATATAAAATGTTTAATTGAATGTAATTTATTGACGTTTTTCATTAGACTAATAAATTTTATATTGATTTAACTTTAATTGAAAATACACTAGATGAAAGATACAATCGAACTAAATATCGTTATTTATTTATTTAAATATCGAACTTAATTATTTATACACGCAAGTAAAAACGAATCGTGATAGCTGAACATTAAAAGGAAACAAACAAAAAATATTAATCTTATTTAAAAAAAATATTTTGTGTATATGGAAAACCTTTTTGTATACAATATTTGTAACACATTTACGTAGGTGTGTTGGTTACAAGGGAATATATACGAGTACATGGAGGATCAATCACGCTCCCACCTCCCGAACAATCTGTTTTTCTCAACTCAATATTATGAAAACAAAAGAGATATTTATTTGAAATCTTTTAATAATATTGTTAATAATTCACCATTGAAAACCGTAAACTCCAAACACACCTTCATCACATAGAAATTTATTTTTTTTTAATTAAACCCAAACAATGCAGACAGTAAAATATTAAAGGTTATGTTCTGTCAGTACTGCTGCTCATTCAATTTTTGCTGATCACATGCGTGACAGCATCTTACAAAACTCTTAACAAATAAGAAATCGCATATCGGTTCATTGTTGTCATATTTAAATAATTGATAGTTAAGTATATGCGGAACGCAGCTGTACCATCTTTTTCTGTAAAAATTATTACCATAAAGTTAAAATAACATTAAGAGTAATATCACCAATAACACTAGACCGGATAGTTTGTGCATGTGAAATGAAAAATTTATAATCTTAAATTAAAGATTTTTCCAATGTTGAATTATGTGGTGAATTCACACTATCATAAAAAGTTTAATTTAAAATTTATGATTTTTAATATTTTCAACTGCTGCTGCCATTTTGTAACAGTTAAGATTAAGATTATTACTAGAGGAAGGGATAATTCAACCCCAGGTACTGCGATCGATTGACCTATTGTGCAACTACCTCTTAAAATACCTAGTTCAGCAGATTGGTGCCCCTAATAAGTTCCAACAACTCACTGACTAGCACAGTCTGCTGAAGATCCCTAGGATCTTGGAAACCCAAAACCCCTTGCCTCCAACTAGCAAGAGCCTCACAATCATAAATTTTGTGACCTGCAGTTTCCTCCTCCTTCCTGCACAATCTGCACACGGTTTCTCCGTGGTATACACCTATCCTGTTCATGTGCACCCTCAGGCCACAGTGCCCTGTTATGAGCCCCATGATCCTCCTGAGTTGTGCTCTGCCCAGGACATCTGCAGCCCCGTTTATTCCTCCAGAAGGAACTTTGCATAAGAGACGTTTACTATGCATAAGATGGGAATGCTCATGAAGGTTGTCCCATCTTACCTGGTGTTGACATGTAATCCACCCATTAATAGCGGACCTGGCCAACGATAGAGAAATCCCTAAAGCCGGCTCAGGTCCGATAAACTCAGATGCAGATCCAAGTCCAGCCAGTCGGTCTGCCTCCTCATTACTCTCAATTACCCTATGTCCCGGAACCCAGTGAAGAGTTACCCGGTTATCCCGGAACAGAACGTCAAGATTCTTCCAACACTCCCAGACCAGCCTGGACTGTATTAAAGGACCCGCAAGTGATTTTATTGCTGCCTGACTACCAGTATGAATATGAATACGTGCCTTCTTGAAGCCCCGATCCAAGTTCTCCCGAACACAGTCATTAATGGCCATCACTTCAGTCTGAAATACTGTTGTATGCTGTCCCAGGGTAATTACTTTCTTTAACCCCGGTCTCAGACCGTACACCCCAGCACCAGTGCCTGACTTTGTCTTGGAGCCATCTGTATACCACACTATGTCTCCAGGTTTTTCCAACACACGATCTCTCCCCTCAAAGGCCAAGTTGACATTAAAGGGTCTAGGTACTATGTGCCGCTTAACCATCTGATCAGTTCCCATCATCATGATTGGGTCAAAGATCTTGTCTGTGATTCTACCATGCCCATAAATTACCGCCAGCCACCACCACTCTGCAGTCTGTAAGCTGCTTTACGTGCCTCACCCATGACACGTAATAGGTCCCTCCTATTGACCTTTTTAATAGGGGGAAATCCAAGAATGATATCAATGGCTGCCGTTGGTGCAGTGTCCATACTGCCAGTGATACACAGGCAGGCCAACCTCTGCAAGTCAGAGACTCTGTGGCCCCCCATCTGCTCGACCTTAGTTCACCACACTACAGCACCATAACACACCACAGGTCTAATGATCCCAATAGGGATAAACTTCATCATTTCTGGTCTCATTTGTAACGGTTAGAGATATTGTTTGGTTGGGGAATTCTCCACGATTGGATGTTTTAAACGTGTGTGTTTTTGAAAATTTCACTTTACAATTACAGTCAAAAAACATGTTTGTATTAAATAGAACCAAAATTTCAAAAGCTGCAGCACAACAATAAGCACACACAAATTCGGGTTTATTCATTTTCATTAACCTGGCTTTGACGTTTAACGTAACGTCCAATATCGGATCCTATTTTCCATTTAAATTTCGTAATATAACGTATTTTATTACATAAACGGTTCAAATATTTGTTTTTCTAAAGAAATATTTTATTAATTTTCATCGTACGTAACCCATATTGTAAGTTTAAAATTCTATTTCATCATCCGAATATATTAAATGTATATATCCCAAGAACATATATTAAATTATAAATTCCTCAAATATTTGACATGAGTTCGTAATTCTGTTCTATATTTATGAATGGATAATGCATTAATACTGCTTCCGGCAAACCTAAGCTCAAAGTCTCTACAATGGAATCCACTCACTACAAAAGCCTCCTTGAAATACTTCTGCCACAGAACTAAACACTAATCGTTTTATACGGTCGCGTTGAAGGCGGATTTGACTTCACTTAGTCGTACGTAGTGGTGTAAAAGTTTTAAAACGGTTTACAATTTTTGAAATATATTTAAATGTTTTTTTTTTTGGTGTGCACACTTGGGCTAATGCAGACGATGGGATGATTTATAGCGTATGAAAATGCCAAGCCCTGGCCGAGAATCGAACCCGGGTCCTCGGGGTGAAAGCCTAATACGCTATCAACTAGGCCACCGAGGCGGCTATAATAATTAAATGTAGTAAGATAAAAGTGTAAAACCTAAATCGGCTTCAAAATATAATTTCATAATTCCAAACATTTTTCCACCACGTTGTATCGTTATTTTCTTTTTACGTAGGAATTGTGGCATGCGGTATGCAGTTTTAATGGAAAATTTCCAAAAAATTCTAATGTCAAAATGCAGATCATTATTTAAAGGCATTATTTTATTTAACCGCCAAAATTAGCTACAGGTCCGCACCTGTACTATATTGCTGACAAAGTTTGGCACTTTAGATTGCTATATCTAGTATCTATATCTAGTATAAAGCTAAGCAAATATCTAGTACATATGTTTTGGCAGATTTTAATATTTTACCTGACAGGATATTTTACGTTCAGCAAGTTTAACAGTACACTGGGTTTAAAAATATCGACGCTGGAGCCTGGTAATGAAGCCTGGAACAGTTTTCTATCTACTATACACAAGAGACATACACACCCACAGATGGGAAGCAACAAAGGCTACTTTTACATACGATACTGCTGTGATGGTTGTCGGAGACACTGTAAACAATACATGCACTAATCTTCAGAAATCAATATACAGTATCAGTGTATGAACAAAATAATGACTTGGTAAGTTCAATGAATCAAAACATAACCCCGTAAATTATGCAGATAATAAAGTGACACGTATACTAATATTTGTTAAATCCAAAGTAGGCGCTAATTGAATTTAAATTAGAGACAAAGTACTTAGGAATGACGCTGACACCGGTGTGAGGTGAAAGTCACGTGTCAAAATGAAGAAAAGCAAACTGAATTTGAAATACAGAAGAAGGCTTTTAGAGCAACAGTATAAAGTAGATTTAACAAACAACTACTATAAAAGTAATTTTTAAACACGTTCGCTTGTAACTGTTCTAGCTCCGGAGTAGAGCAAGAAACAAAAAAATAAAATTATCGAAGCCTTCCAGCATGAGATACTGCGAAGTATTGTTAGTGCATCGTGGTATGTCCGCAATTATATCACACTCAGAGATCTTAAGATTAAAGTACTTGATTAATGTTTGATAGAGTGAGTTCTACAGCAATGACGCATGGACACCGGCTTCAAAACCACGTTACTGTCATTGTAAAAGGAATTTTCATAAGGAGAGATTAGGAGTGGAAACTCGAGGACCAACATTTTTGTCCTAGTGCAGTGTAGCTTCAGGTCTTATAAATGCAAACATTATATGCATTATTCTTATTATATGGATTATTCTTATTATATGGATTATTCAAAGGAATGGCTTTAAAAAACAGTGCTAACCTTTGGGAAAACACTACTGTATATGTTTTATTTATTCAGT
Organism: Callitettix versicolor; assembly: GCA_022606455.1. Lineage (NCBI taxonomy): Eukaryota > Metazoa > Arthropoda > Insecta > Hemiptera > Cercopidae > Callitettix > Callitettix versicolor. The sequence goes on from CM040191.1 coordinate 49,403,162, forward strand.
TTTAGTTACAGTAAAATAATAATAATAATAACAACAAGTTAAAAAAAAATTATTAAAAAATAATATTTTCTTTTGGTTCGGAATTCAGATTTAACGTGTTCATCCGTTGATTTTGTTCTTACAGTAAGGTTGAATGATCGCATATACCTCTTTGTGTTTAAAAACGTTCCTTGAAACTTCATTGAACATCGATTTTCGTAATAAATTAGACATTTTCAGTACCTAGTAAATGCCGTTCAATAAAAGACCTAAATTTAAAAAAATCGTGACTTTGTTTACATTTTTTTTAATAATTAGGATTATGACCTATTCTTTCGTCAGTGGTCTATCCACTCACCTCGTAAAGGCTATGTAAGTTTTAATGTTTTGTTTGACTTTGTGACGACCTCGACAGAGGGATTTAACATTTTGTATAACGGCCTGAAGATGAAACGATAGAGTTTCGAAACTGCGGTAGCCTTTACGAGGTGAGTGGATAGACCACTGACGGGAAGAATAGTTCATAATCCTAATTATTTGAATATGTGGTCCGGTGGCTATGTTACAATAATGATTTTTTTTACTCAAAAAGTCTGATTTTACTATTCCAATCACCGTTAAAATTTACCAAATGAGCATTTAAAGTTTTTAATCTAATTTTAAAAAATAAAACGATAAATGAAGATTTTAACGCTGATTATAAAACAGTGAAATCAAATTTCCAATAGAGCGCCAAATATAATTGTAATTTGATTTTGTTACATATTTGAAATGAAATCGCTTCCATCACGTCAGTAAGTTACCATCATATCACGATTGTTCAATTAATCAATTAAGAGGAAAATAATGAAAAAACTCCGTAATTTTCCTTCGGAAATAAATTACATTTAGATAACTTTACCAATCGTGTTAATGATAACGAATCGTGCTGTTGACTTAATGACATTTTTGATTCGTATTAACAATGTAATAAAATAAGCTAATTTTATAGTTAAAATTTTTTAATTGTAGTAACAAAGAAAAAATGTGTAAAATATTGCTTTATTTTTCTTACATTATTAGTTATTTTTTAAATTCTAAAACTTATCATTCAAATAAAATTAAGATTTTTGAGTAAAATTAAATGTATTAAAATTTCAGGGAAGCAATTCAATTATTAAATGGCATTTAGCTCAAAGAGAAACGTAAACAATGCTAATTTACGATATTAAATAAATTCATGAAAACAGTTAATATTGAATACTTTAATTATTTTCACGCTTTTAGACAGAATAATATAAAACACGGTAGACTATTACAGTTGTAATAAAATGAAACAATTATGATTACAACTGAAACAAAGTTTTTTACGTAAGCTTAGTTTTCACACAGTGTCGCTTATGTAATTACTTATTAATAAGTCTTCTATATCAACAACTCGTGTTCACTGACATTCATCCAAAAGTACTTAGTTTCTCTCTGGACTCAATGCAGCCTGTTTCTTTTAGGCTATTGTTTGCGTTGAGTGCACCTTGTACACCTTGGGAGTGTAATTTTCTAGCAGCACCATTAAAACGATACAAAGAGTCAAGTTTTTCCTTTTTTTATAGCAAACTGAAAATAACATTATTTCTATTGTATTATTTCATAAAGTACCTCTCACACTAATAAAGTATATTCAAGTACATTATTTGAAATAGTGAAAAATCTTGAAATCCAGATAGATTTATTTGTATGTTTTCCATTCCTCTCTTTTTCTGTCTTGTATTACAATAATGCTTTTGTCAAAGCAATAATTGTTTAACTTTTTAATAAATATGATTATACTATTCTTTTGTAATTGGAAACGTAAATGAGATAAAAAGTAACGGATTAAGTAACTGATATCCGCTGAATCGTGCTGCAACACAATGACACGTGATATCGGTGAATGATGCATTGACATGATTCTAATACACAGCGACACTTCCGCCTAACCTTTGAATGGCATCAATCAATTCAGTGCTTATAATTAGATGTAATAGGTTTAGCATGATTTGCATTTACATGCCTGACTGTCTCTGTAATTAAGTTATGTTTGTCTAATTGTACCAATAAATTATAATAATAAATTATGATAAAATTATCAAAATATCATTTTTTTATTAAACATTTTGTCTAATAGTGGAACTTTAAACTTGAGTCTCTGGAGTATCTTTATGTTCAAAGGTCGTTGATGCCTTGGATTTTTACTTTTGATTTTGCGCGCGCGCGCGTGTGTGTGTATGTACGCGCGCGTACAACTAAAAATATTAAACTGATTGACAGATTTTTATGAAATTTAGCGGGCACATGTTTTTGACCCACAACTCAAAAATATCTTACTAATCATTTTTAAGTTCTTTTCGATTAGACATGTTTCATATTTAATTTTATGGAAACCGGATTCAATATTCGGAACATTTTTTCAAATTTAGTCCATAAATACTCTAAAAAAACGTTTATTTCATAAAATCCCTTAAGAATTCCAGTTTTAGTGGTGATTTCTTTGTTTTCATTTCAAATTTCTATATTTTGCATGTTTTAAGCGTACAACTCAGAAGATTAAACTGATTGACAGATTTTTATGAAATTTAGCAGGCACATGTTTTGGACCTCAAAAATATCTTACTAATCTTGTTTAAGTTCTTTTCGGTTAGACATTTTTCATATTTAATTTTATCAAGACTGGTTTCAATATTCGGAACATTTTTTCAAATATAGTCCATAAATACCCTAAACAAATTTTATTTCATAAAATCCCTTAAGCATTCCGAGGTTTGATTTTTCAATTCTTCGTATTTTGCATTTTTTTAAATTTTAAATGAAGGACATTTACTATACAGGAATCAATAGAAAACAAGCGAAAAAAAGTCATACAAACGAATCACGTTTATTTTGTTCATTTCTATGCATTTATTTTATTCATGCACGTTCATTTTAGTTTTTATATTCTACCATCATTACGAGTATTTTTATGAAACTATTTCGAATAACTATTCAATTTTTATGTTTGTTTATTTTGTGCTTCCTAAATCGGATTTTTTGGAAAAAGTAATTTATTATTAGATAGTTTGTTTATAGTTTTCACAATAGGTATTTCTTGTTAGCGAATTTCTACTTAAATAACGAAGAGTTTGATCAGCCGTAATAGTTCACCCTGACAATGAACATCAAGATTTACATCGCTTTTTAAAGATAGGGTAGTTAGGGTAGATAGGTAGTATATATTTTATTTTTACTAAAATATGTATATAATATGTATTATATTTATGTACATGATGTGGGTGGGTGTTAGTATGCACACGATTCCAATTTTGATCCTATTTCATTCAAATTTAACACAAAACATTGATTATTATAATAGCTTGAAGGTTATTATTACTTTATAGCTTCGGCAGGTTCATTTACAAGAAAAAATCGTTCAATACTTATAAAATACCTTCAAATTGCAAATCCTTAAATATTTATAACTTTTTTGTCTGAAATGATTTTAAAATATTATTTCATCCTTTTGTGCTTCGTTTAACACTATATAAATCAGCCTTTTGAATTTAAAAAAAAAAATACATAGAATACATTTTTTCCATATTTACGAATAATTTGAAAAAAACAATTTATATAGCAGATTGAACGTTTAGAGCAGATTGAAATGTTGAAATCGGAATTTCAAAAAGAATATAACGACGACAAGTACTTGGAAAATTTGCTTTTGTCATATGAGCGAGAGAATTGCTTGTCGTGATTATTTTATATTTCAAGCGTTTTAATTTCGCGTTAACAGAAGCTTAACGTTTAAAAATATTAGTTTCAAATAGAGGTTGTGCAAAAAGTAAAATTGTAAACTTCAAAAACTAATAAAATGAAGGAAAAGAAAAAAACAAGAATTTTCTGAGAAAGTTTATTTTGAAAGTACCCGCCACTGGGTTATTTTTACAAAATATTTGATATCTCAACTGTTTTACTGTGTTAAAACATATAAAAACAGTTTAAAGATTATGGCTGTTATTTTAAAACCAAAATAGCTCATTAAAAGCTGTGTAATTTTAGTAAAATTGCAAAGAAAAATATAGAAAATTTTTAAAATTCAGGAATTTGAAAATAAAATAACTATGCAGTTGTTTTAAATTTGAAACTAAGCGTTTTTTAGATATTTTATGTTGGCTACTTTTCTTATAATTTGCTAATATATATATATATATATATATATATATATATATATATATATATATATATTACCGTTGAAAGCAAGGTAAGTTGTAACAAGTCTACAAGTTGATAGAGAAAGGTTATTGCCCTGTCTGTAGATAAAGCTTACACAATAGGTGTATATAATGGAGACAGATTAAAGATACGCTTTCCTTTGATAACGTTAAACAACAAAGCGTATTATATCGTTCAAATTTACTCATGGAAAATAAACAATTATTTATTTTATAGTTTTTCCTATAATTAAACACTTTATGCGGTAAGAGTTTCATTATAAGTTTTAAAAAAGTACCATTTTTCTATACATTTTTATTTAATATAAAGAGTTTCTCGTTTTCATGAAAATTTAAAATATTTTTAGTTGTAATAAAACACAATATAGACTAGAATATTGACAAGCATACAAAAACCACCAAAAAAGCTTCAAGTGGGAGAACAGTACATTGAGATAGTCAAAGAATTCAAATATCTTGGGGAATGGATCAGCTGGAACGCCCTAGAGAAAAAAGCTATGGAATCTAGGAGAAATAAAGTTGAATTAGCCTTCCAACTTACCAAAGACACATACAATAAGAAGTCCCTCTCCTGGAATACAAAGATAAGGCATTATCATACGGTAATTAAACCAGAAGCCTTATATGCAGCTGAAACATTATCTCTCACAACCCAGGGCCCACTTGAAAGGCTGGAGATCAAAGAAAGAAAGATATTACGAAAAATCTTAGGCCCCAAATTTCGTAACAACCAATGACTCCACATCAGGAATGAAATTCTTTACAAAAAAACTGAAACACTATCAGACGCAATAAGAAAAAGGAGAATTGATTTTTACGGGCACATCCTCCGAATGGACAAAAATAGACTAACCAAAAAAATATTTGACTACTTTCACAATAAAAGAGCCAAACCACTTTGGTTTAGAGAAACAGAGAAAGACATAACAGAAATACAAATCACTGAGACTATGCTCATGGACAAAACAGCCAAAACAATAACCAAGGACAAGAAACAACGGTTCGAAGGCAAAGTCAAATCCAAGCGAACGATCCAAATGTCTGACGAAGAAAGAAAAGCAAGATCACAACGAATGAAGCAATACTGGGCTACGAGGAAAGGCACAGAACATTAAAAAGTGGTTGATTTAGTGTACCGCAAAGATGGGTGAAACAAATAAAGAAAGATAAAACACAATACCATTTTTTAAAAATGTATCCAATAAACGAAAAATTAATGTCATGATTAATTTAATAATATGTCAAAACATATTATATTGTTCTTTAGTTGCTCATTTAAAGAACAATAATAGCCTTCTGTAGGTAATTAGTAAAAAATAACGTAGCTTCTTTCTGTATACTAATACAAAATTATTGCGAGTTATAATACAAAGTTATACAAGTTATTGCAAAATTACAGACACAACTTTTCTTACGTATAGATTTTTTCAATCTCATTTCACCAGTATAATCAGCATTAAAATTTGTATGCATTAGTAGTATTATCGTTTTGAATAAAATTGGATAATTTTAAGTTCTAATTTAAGCAGATTTTAGAACTATTTAAAATTAATTGTGAAATTAGTTTTTCAAAACAGTGTACAATAAAGGAAGGCAACAATTTAAAAATATTTAAATTATTGCAAATATAAAATAAATGGATTTTGTAAAAAGCTTATGTTATTACGAAAATGATTTTTGTGTCAATTTTGAATTAAAACGATGAAAATTAGCTTATTAAAATATAAAAATATTTTTAAAATAATAACAATAAACGTTGATTTCCGTGAAATTCATTTTCTCATTATGAATAAAATTTATTATTTAAAAATACGTATTTATGGAAATGTTTACGATGATTACAACGATGAAATGAAATATTAAAAAACGTATATTTCAAAGACCGCCATTTTGAAATGTCAGAAAAAACATAATTTATCAAAGAAATATTATTAAGTTCGATTTGCATGCTAAAATTAAATGAAATCGGACCCAAATTGAGAACATGATAATACTAAAACACACACACACACACACACACACACACACACACACACACACACACACACACACACACACACACACACACACACACACACACACACACACAGACTTACATACATGTACAATTCAAGACACGGACTTACTTTTAGCTTCCGGTTCTAAATAGCTCATTTCCAATAGAACTTTGTTAACATTATACTGTGTAAATGACAAAAATATATTTTTAATATTATTTTAAAGAATGCAGTTTTAAAACTAACAATTGTAATAGTGTACGCGAATATGTGTGGAAGTTTAATATATTCAGATCTGATTTGAAGTTATAGTATAATAATATCGAAGTAGGTTTAGTTTTATGACAAAGAAGGAAAGTGTTACACTGTAAAATAAACGTGTTACCTACGGCTGAGCTGAGAACATATTTTATGTAGGTCAGCGGGAGCTCGTAAAATAAAGCACATCCAAGAGGTCGGTTTATATGCTCTGTTTACGATTTCAAAACAAACACATCTGTTTTCTTGTTAAATGGCAGTTAAAATTCTGGTTTATTTCTTCTTTTTTGCTACTAACACCAAATTATTTGTAAACAATATTAATCACTTAACTGCTTTCTGTTTTACATTGTTAGGAATAAAGATTTAAAAAAATGAAATATAGAAGCGCATTGCAGTTTTCTTTATTGTTTTAACTGTAATTAGATACATTGTGGCTAACCTTATTATTTTGGTGATTTTAATAAGAAAGTGATGAAGAAAAAAATAAATAATACTTTAGCCGTGTTCACTCATACTTTAATTACTAGTAATATGTAATATAAATTAGTGGTTTTCAATATAATAAATTGTGGTTTTATAGCAGAAAGAAATTATAAACAATATTTATTTAGAGTATGCAAAAAACAGACAAATATAAAGCTCCAATCCAAATTCATTCACTACAGGATAGTGTACATGGGACCGATCCCTTACAGCAAAAAGTAAAATAATTAGTAATTCGTGAACACAATTAGTAATAAAACACAATAATTAGTAATTCATGAACACAATTAGTAATAAAACACAATAATTAGTAATTCGTCAACACAATTAGTAATAAAACACAATAATCAGTAATTCGTGAACATTTATAGTAATAAACACAATAATTAGTAATTCATGAACACAATTAGTAATAAAATAATAATTAGTAATTCGTGAACACAATTAGTAATAAAACAATAATTAGTAATACGTGAACAGAATTAGTAAAAAAACACAATAATTAGTAATTCATGAACACAATTAGTAATAAAACACAATAATTAGTAATTCGTGAACACAATTAGTAATAAAACACAATAAATAACTCGTAATTAGTTGGTTGTTAACATTTTTCTTTCAATAATGTGTATTTTTTAAACAAATCACAATTTTCTATTTTAATTAAAATCGTTTATTTCTTTTTACGTAAAATAATCTTTTTTAGCTTACTCTCCTTTTGTCACGTGCTGTATGTAGGTCATTTATTACGTGGGACGTTATAACATTGTGGTTGTTATAGTTGATAAAAGCAGTACCTTATTTTACAGGAGTAGTAATAAGTTCTAATATGTGGCAATACAACTTCAATTAAGTCTAAATGTGTAACATTCATTTTTGTAACTTTTAAATAATGTAGAATTATCAACAAAAAATATTAAATTGTGAAATAATTATGAGAAAATATGACTTAGGTACTATCAAATATAAACTATAAACAAAAATGAATCAGCTGATTTCCGTGACGTTAGTACCGTCAAGGCAGTCACTCGGAACACCTGTACAAGCAGTCAGCAGGCGAACTGTACCGCTTGTAGAGTATATTTTAATATTTTAAAATCTTATAAATTATAGGTTCTTTTTAAAAAAATTTCAAAACGTTCTTTTGTTGCTATTTTGCATGTTGTATTAACATGTTCACGACGACGTGTGCCACTAGTGACGCACGCTACAAGTGCCGGTAAGGCGATGGTGTTTTACCAGTGACGCACACTGGTTTTCAAAGTAGGAAGCATCTAAAGCACTCCCTTTATTACTTCATATGGGATTATTTATAATGACGTCCATTTTTGAAGTCTAAAATTGTGTTGTACGGCCACTTTAAAGTATGCCTTAAAGTTACCATCTTAAGTAACCTTAGTTAAATTATATTTTGTTGTATTGTATTTTTGTTTTTGTTTTTTACCCTGGCACATCTTATAGGTAATTTAAAAAGGATAACAAATTTAAATTCAATAGAAATATTAGAAGCATCATTTTAATTTTAAACATAGTGAAGTAATATTACATTTTTGCCTACTGATTTTTTTTGTGACCTTCATTGGTAAACTAAAATGAAAACACATTAAAGATAATAACATCTATTTACTGACAATTATAAAATTAAGAATCAAAAAAGAAATTATATAACTTATGGAGTCTTTTACTTGAAAATTCATGTGTACTGATGAATAACTGTGTGCCAATAGTGACGCACTACTCCTTTTGTGGCAATGGTTTACCAATAGGCATCGTGTGCCACCAACGACACACGTAAAACCGTCCAAAATATAAATATTACAGTTTTTCCCCGGTTGAATATCTCCTAAAATGTTATATAAACACATATTCTAAAAATTTTGTGGAAAAAATTACGCATGTAGTTGAGATTTCATGTTAATTACCGTAACACAAAATGTAAAAACGTCCGTCATCGTGAACGTGTTAAGTACTTTTTCTAAAAACTATTTGATTCAAAAACTTTTAAAAAATGTTTTTGAATCGAAGGTTTTAATGTCAGCTTTTGTGAGAGGAGTGAATACAAAAAGTTCTGCCGAACGGAAGGACGTAACGAAATACGGAACGAACGAGCTAATGAATTTCGTCTTTCTATTCTCTGCCTCTTTCTTTTTCTTCCTCCTTTTTGATAACAGTAAGCTTGATATAATTAAGGTTGGTTTACGTATTTATTTATTGAAACAAACAGTATATTTGTAAACAGTATAGCCTACTGTAAAAAAAATTCTAAGTGTGAATTTTTCAAAACACGCTTTTTTATAGATTCATAAATATTAAAATAATAGTAATAAAAAAATAGTAATATGTTAAAAAAAATTGTAATAAATCTAACATTTTTGATCCGAACGTTCATAAATGTTTCTCTGACCAAACATTTCAAAAATAGACAAAATGGTTAAAAACGTTATAACGATATTAGGCAATTTCATATTGTAATAATACCGAAGTCCGTTATAGATAAATATGTCTAATGTCCTCGGATTATCATGTCATAGATCACAAAGCCCTGAACGTATCTTAAATAAAGAAAACACAAACAGCTCACTTTCATTCGCAGTCTATGGACATTAAATATCATTTCTGTAATAATATTGTGCCATCATTTAGGCTTAAGATACTGTAACGTAAAACATAGATAAATGAATGAAATCGATGAATGATCTATCTATGAGAAAAACAAAGAAGAAACAATAGTTTGTGTAGGAATAAGAACAAAAAACAGAAAATTTCAACAATAAGTAAGCAATCGATTAGTTTGGTTATTCGAGACAAAGCCTTTGAAGAGGGTTGAACATTTTAAAGAAAAAAATAATTAAGCATCAAACAAAAAAGTAATTAACACATCAATCAAGTTAAGACACCTGCTTGAACTACGCTGCAACATCCATTTGACTTAATATTCAATGAAAGTTAATTTACACAAACAAAAAATAATATATTTGGCAATATAATTGTAAGCCTTAAAGATCTGGTGATATTTTTTCTTACTAACATCATAATTTTATCAGTGGCTTTAACCATCAAGCTCGAGGATAGAATTTATTGAAAAACTTATATTTCGTTTCTTAATTAATGAATTTTGCAGATTGTTTTCAAACCAGCCTAGGCGTACGATCACTATATCTTGTTAATCATCTTAAAGTCATCATCTATTTAGTTACTAAGACAATTAAATGCGAACATAGTTTTTACAATTTCCATAATTTTTTTTTTAGAAACGCTAAGTAATTATGAATTTTAAAGCTGGCTGAAGGCATAAACTTAGCAATGTACTCGTGATTTGTAGTACTACAAATTTAAATAAATAAAACAATACTTTTTGTAAACCGTACACATATCGTACGATCGATGTTATTTATAATATAAAATATTCATATAAAAATATATATTATATGTCACTATGTTCAGTATAATGATGTGCCTTCCATAGCTTCGTCAATTCTACTTTCGTAAGAATGGGGTATACAGAATTCAAATTATGCGTCACGTTTAATAAAAGAGGGACACATACCTCGAGAAATATAAAATTCATTGAAGGTACTACATATGGCAGGAACAGGAAGACGTATGAACATTTTAGAGAACTTGGAAATTTTTTAATTTAAATTAAAAGGAGAAAACATAATAAATGAACAGATATCGTCGCAAGCAGATATTACGTTTAAAAATCTAAAAATTTTCAAAAATTAACAAGAGGGACGACCGTTGAAGAAAAAGTTTGAAAGGAGCCAATCAGGAGCGAGCGAAAACGTATGATTTTGAAGAGCCAATCAGAAGTGAGCACGTCAGGTTTAATATACACGTGTTGAATAGAGGAGGGGTACGAGGTGGAGCTAGAAAATTATAAATAGGACGAGCCATAATATTGGTGACCAGTATAGATATAGTTTTTGAAGATGGAGGTTTTCCGAAATGCGTCAACGAAAGTAGAATTGACGAAGCTAGGGAAGGCAGATCATTATACTGAACATAGTGATAACAATCCTAGCAAAAAAGAAGAAGAATTTAAAAAGAATATATTATATGTATTTAAATATACACGAAATGTAGTTTCAATTATATCTCTTATTAGATAAATAAATAAGAAAAGATACCCTTAAAGTTTTATTTTTAAACAACCCCTAAATATTTTTATCGCATACTCTTTTCTAAGTTTCTAATTTTGGGACGCTACAATAACCATTTCCCCCAATTTTGATAGTTGCCGTTCGTATCACTTGTGACTAAATGTGTGTTTTATCAATAGACAGCAAAAATGAGTAAAATTCTTTTTTAGGTTTTTACAGACCTTAAAAGTCAAAGAAAATTAAAGAAATGTAAGTAAAATCTAACTATTCTTTAACGTAAATTACGTTACAAAAATACATTTTAAAAATAAAAAAGACTATATTTGATATTCGTATTAAGCTAAGATTTTCTCAAAATAAACTCAAGTATTAATCCATTTCAACGCAAGAAACAAGATTTCACCCGGAGATAATTTTATTAGTCTCGACCTTTATAGAAGCCGTTCCGCTAAACTCAATTTTGTCAAGCAGGGTTTTGAAGAGAAGACAGAACTCAAACAGCTAATAAACCTTTAATAAAACGAATATTTACTTTTCAAAGCTGACGGAAAAGTAACTATTTGAATTTCAGATGTTTTCACTATAAACACATTTTGTTTTATAGCCACTTTTATGCAGAAGTTTAACAACTTTTGTTATATGCACTGGGTGATACAACACGTACAACATTACGTGAATCACGTTTGTAAAGGCACGTAGATAAGGCCTTATAAACAGGAAGTAGTAAATAACAGGAAGTAAAAGAAATGTGTTTATAACATCAAGTAGCATAACATCCGGTAACAAATTGTTCAACATTGGCTTGCTCAATTTGCTGTGTTAACTTTGCTGTTTTGATTTATTTTACACGCCAGTCTTTACTTGAAGTAGAATTCATTAAAGCATGTAAAATTTTATTTCTGTAGTTCGTGATTTCAATGATTATTCAATGCGGTATAAGTATTTTAATTGCTATCACCATATTTTTTGAGAATTGTAAATCTAAATTGTAAATGTTGTTAAGCTCAGCCAATGCGGATCGTCGCACGCACTCAGCTTCTATGCATTGAGTGGATCATACTCAGTTTCTATTCCTTGAGTGAACGTGCTCAGTTTCCAAGCATTAACTGGACTGTGTCCTGTTTTGCTGCATTAAGTGTACAGTGTCCAGATTTGTGCATTTTGTTTTTAATAAAATTGTCAGTTTCATGAATTGAGTGGATCATACTCAGTTTCTGTTCATTGAGTGAACTGCTCAGTTTCCCAGCATTAAGTGTACTATGCCCGGATTTTTGTATTTATAATAAAATTGTCAGCTTTCATGCATTAAGTGGATCGAACCCAGTTTCCGTTCATTGAATGGATGTGTTCAGCTTCACGCGATTAAATAGACTGTTTTTGGTTTCACTCTATGTTTACCGTGTTAAGCTTTGTGCATTCAGTTGATGTGATTAGTTTTCTATGCATCAAGTGGATCGTACTGGCGTACCATGCATTGAGTGGACGTGCTTAACTTCCTAGCATTAACACGGGAAATTATGTACGTTTTCACTAGATTAAATGTACCGTGGTCAATTTGGAGCATTAAGCTTACGTATTCAGCTTTCGTGCATTGAATGGACAGTGCTAACTTTCTGGATATAGTTGACGAAACTTCCATAGATTGAATAATCCGATATCAAATTCCATTTATTGGAGTTGACTCTACTCTACTTTCATATATTTATGGAGTATATTTAGAACTCACAGTTATTATTGCAAACTTTGGAAAAATATTTAAAAATAAATTACAAACGAAATTTAATTTACTAATTTACGCTATTTTCTATTGAAAATACCTTTCTGTTAAAGTTCAATAAATCACCTGTTATATTTACGTTTTTTAGCGTTTGCATAATATTTTCAGCTACGTTGAAGTAGCTGCAGAAATGTAAGCTACATAATAAAAGGTAAAGGACTAAGTACATAATTTATCAGAGAAGAAAGAACGCCCGCCTTTACTTAATGAGACTTCATAAATCGCACCACCTATTACAAAACATTAAACCACTTCTACGTTAATGTACTCAATTATTACTGAAAATGATCTTCTAAATTTACAGTTTAACTTATTTAAGGTATATTACACTGTAACGTGCTTTAAATGAAATACTTACACAATGTAAAAATAAAAAGATTCAATTTTGTACGCATCAATATTAAAAATTAAATTTTAAATTAAGCAATCCTTAGTTGAAAAATAAATATTATTGTTTACGTTATAAAATAGAAGAATGAAAATTATTAAAATTCAAAAAATGGAAATGAAACGTTTAGAATAAATTGTTATTTTTGCCTATTTTTTCCTACTTTTTTTATATATATATATATATATCATATATATATATATATATATATATATATCATTTTCCAGATATTGTAAGAACCGGGAACCTTGGAATTAATATTAATTAATTGTGAAGGCAATCCTGTTTATTACTACAGCGTTACGGTCGGAATTGATTCAATTTTATGACACAATTTTTTCATAACAGATTTTATAAAGTGATTTGTCAACAAAATCTATCTAATTCATATAACATATGTTTTAGTGATTTATAGTATCCTTTCTAACGTAAAATTTGTTTAAAAAAATTGTTTTTCACCATTAATATTATATTTATTTGTATATTTTTGAAATCATATTAAATTTACCATACTATATTCGCGAAGTCTCAATTATATTTATTAAGTATTAATCGAACTTTTTCCCCGAAATTTTGTTACCATCACTTGTTCCAATATTTTCTGTGTTGTTAGAATGGGTGAGTGAATTTATGTTTACAAAAATAATAATCCCGCTACGTAACTGTCTCTCTGATATGAATGTTCAGAAATATTTTTTTTTATATTGAAATTATCTTTTTTCAAAACAAAAGGTTATGAACTTTTAAAGTTGAAATGCCAGCCATTTTTAGATGTTTGAACGAATTTTGTTGTTTAATGTACTTTTCAGCCTATTACCAAAATCTGTTTTTATGCCAAGATTATAATCAAACTTAAGCGTGTATGTACGTACGCACGCAAGCGCGCGCACACACGCGCACGCACACGCACGCGCGCGCGCATCGTAAAAGTGACCGTTAAGGTGCGGAGTTCATTTCAAGGTCTTGGTATTATAATGATGACTGCTCCAATAGCTCATTTTCCAATAAAAATGATGTCCATTAAAATGATGCCCATTTAATTATTTTATCAAAAAAGAACTCTTAAGCCCCGATTTGTTTATTATTTACTGTATGGGATATATTTGAAAAAAATGTGTTGCAAATAAATACAATAATAACAAAAACTATTTTACGTTTTATCACCAAAACTTTTCACGGGTGCAAACTGAAAAGTCGAAAAAAATTTTGTATTTTAATTTCTTAAATACTTTCTGAAAGTTTGTTCTTATATAAAAATATTAAGTCGAAGTTAATTAATAAATTTTAAAAAAATAAATCTACGGTTTGGAAGTTAATAGCAAAAAATTGAAATTAAACCAGACCACTTTACGGTTTTTTCTGTTCATACGTAAATATTTTTTATTTATGTTGAACTAGTTTTTAAAATCGTGCCGATTTTACATTCTTGTCTGTAGCTTGCGCTTTACATTTCTGGGACGGGAATAGAATTTCTTTTATATGTTTAAAATAATTATTTATAATATTATTATCATTTTGAAGATTTTGTTTTAATCCTATTTAAATGATAAGTTACTAAAACTCTTTCATAACAATACTTTGACGCCATTTAACCTGGAAGTACATTTAAACTATTATTGATTAATTTCAACAATGGATTTGTATATTAATTTGCACAGAAGAAATACAAAAACGTAAAATAGAAATGGTAAATAGTAATCATTAAAAATGCACAGTTTAAGAGCAACTAAATTAATTTACAGAAAAAGTTTCCTAAAAAAACCCAAACAAACTATACATTTTAAGCTAAATGTCTCATTGCTTAAAATTTGCTCTAGAACAGCAGTACCTCAAGCTATGATCTCTAGAAAGATAAATTGTTGTTTAAGTGTAAGTAGAAGTCCATCAAACTTTGCTTAGTTAAACACTTGCTGTTGGTTTGTGGTAGCTAAGTTGAATAGCTTGTAAAACATAACCTTCCTTGGCACTGGCTATACAGAACTATTGACTCCAGGGAAACTTTTATGCTTCCTAGGTTTTCCAGAATAACACAGATGTATAACGACAGCTACCAGGCTAACGTAATAAAAGCATATTCTGAACAGTAATTGTTTAATGTTCAAGTCTGTAATTAGTTATCATTTTAAGATTAGAAATTAGCAGATATTAATGTTGATGGAATCGGATTTTAAAAACGAAATATAAAAAAGTGTTTTTTCAGATTTCAAATGATTAACATTTTCGTAACTTCAAATAGATTTTCAAGTCAGAGAGAGAGAGAGAGAGAGAGAGAGAGAGAGAGAGAGAGGTGGGGTAAGAGGGAGGGAAGAGGGAGGGATGGATGGAGAGAGGGGATGGATGGAGGGGAGAGGGAGAGGAGGGAGGGAGGAGGGAGATAATGAGGAGGGGGGAGGGATAGTGGGAGGGGGGAGAGAGAGGGGCGGGAAGGAGGGGAGAGGAGGGATGGGGAGATGGATGGAGGGAGAGGGGAGAGGGATGGGAGGGAGGGAATGAAGGAGGGGAGATGGAAGGAGGGAGAGAAGGAGAGAGAGAGGAGAAGGAGTGGGAGGGAAATGGATATATATATATATATATATATATATATATATATATATATATAGAGAGAGAGAGAGAGAGAGAGAGAGAGAAGGAGGAGGGAGAGAGAGATAACTCTCTGGGTCATGCTGCTGGGTCCTAGCATGTTATCCGTTCAAAAAACTTTCTTTGTAAGGAAAATTACCAAATAAACTTTTTGCTTTAAATGTTCAGAACAGATACGACCGTTGTCTTAAGGTAGAATTCCATTGAGGCGACATTTAGGTAACATGTAGCATGCTACAAACACAGTCTTTCCTTTGAAAGAACATGTCTTCTTGCCGCATGCTACAAGTTGATTGTTATTGCTAGGACACATGATAACTCCAGACATGATTCAACGTGTCGAACAGTGCGGTTTATCCAACAGTGAACGAATTGGTGCAGCTCGTATCGTGCGGCATGGAGTGGAATAATGAAAGAATTACATTATTTATTGAATATTACAATAATTCATCAAAAAATTAATGATTATAAAGACATTAGTATTAAAAATGATAAACTTTAGCTAGTAAATACTATTGTACGGTAACTGGAGTAAAATTGTAAATCATGATTTTGCTCCAAGCGTTCCATCATTAAGAAAAAAATACTGTCAAAAAAAGTGCTTCGCCTCCTAGCAAAAATTGGAAACTGTTTGCTTTTGACCTTTTATTTTTTTATTGGATGCTAATAATCGGCATTGTCTAATGTTGATAACCTCTGGAATAATTCGTGAAATGTTTGGCTCAGATGTCCGAAACAGATACATAAATAATGCATGGTCATAGTTCAATCTGACTAACATCTCACACGAGGGGGGATCACGAAAGATGGTATCATATTTTTTTTATAGTGACTCTCTCGAGCAAGTATTCGAAATCTTCTTTACTAGTTCGTGTGCAATTCCGAAATAATGCTTCATCATCAACAACCAACTTCTTGTATAAAACTTACAGACTTTCTTGACCACCAACATATCTTCTTCACCACCTTGGCTTTCTTCTTTTTACGACTCGATGCTAATATTCAATAACTAGATGCTACTACTGTTTGTAAAGACATGATGCACTAAACTGAAGTTGCCTGGATGGACTTTTTTTTTTTGTTATTTTATGGCGAAAAGCACATTGAGGCTATTATCGCCTCCCTAAATGTAAGTATGAGTGTACAGTGTTTAAGTCGTAATTGTAGTGTTGTAAGTGTAAGTGTTTGTTAGACTCGGGTACCGCGAGGGACGTCTAAATCCTCTCAATAGGTGCAGCTAGTCTACACCCCTCCTGCGGAGATGGAATCGTTTTACAAGGATAGACGCCAAAGCGCATGCGATTTGAAGGCAAATTCAGAATGCGATACGCCTCGGTGGCGTAGGTGATAACGCTTTCACCCCGAGGAACCGGGTTCGATTCGCGGCCAGGGCCTGGCATTTTCATACGCTATATGAATCATCCCATCGTCTGCCCAATGTGCACCATAGTCGAACGTTTAAAAAAATGTTAAATTTTGTGGTATATAGTAGCACGCCTATAATCAGGCAACTCTAGAATCATTGTTGCCTTAGTCGTACTGCGCTTCTAGCCTGCACGATGCTCGAAACTGATTCGTCTGAGGTAAACTATACTTGCATACCGAATTTAACCATTGCATTTGTGTTCTTCGAGTAATTTTTCGTTGAAGTTTTCAAAGTACTTTCATTGTAGTTTCACAAATTTCAGAATTTTATTAATTCATTATTTGGAGCTGCCAACTTTCAGCTACTGGTGATAAACCTTTTTAACAGAGTTAAAACAGTGCCTATTGTATAAAAATAATTAAAAGGGATCAGAGATTGAAAAGGATTCTTCTCTTTTCCAAATGAAAAAAATAGTACACAATTAATTTGCAATCTTTTGTCTTGATAAATTAATTCCTCCAGCGCCAGGTGCTTTGAGTCTACTGATATTCTCTCGATAATTGAAATTAATACTAACTGCATTTAATTTCAATTAAGAGTTATTCTTCGAAATCGGTTATAATACTCAGAACGACTGTTTTAGAACTTTTTAATGACTCTTAGTTTTAATGATTCTCAGAATTTACTAAGAAATACTTTATTAATAATAATAAATAAATACTTGAGATGTTAAAGCCATTAGAAATATTGTACTGATTTTTTAAATGTAATACATATTGAGGGGCATATTAAACTATTATAGATATTTGTTAAATATTTCATGAATCCTTGACTATATAACATGTACAAATATTTGTTAAGAAAACATATCACATTCGTCAAATTTCTTTTGTTAGCTGTGTTATTAACTAGATATATTTTGAGGTTAGGTTTGCTCAAGTGCAGTAGATTGATAATGTTAGATAATTCTAGATTGAATAATGTTGACTTGTTACACCGCATCATGGAGCGCTTTTTATGCAAGAATCGGCGTGTTTTAAATTTCTGTTTTTGTAAGCATTGGTGCGAAAATTCCACCAAACACTCTTCCTTTCGTATCGTAGAATCAAAATGTTTACTGTTTCAAAAGTCCATAACAATTTTCCCATCTTTTTAAATTATATACAATGAAACGACAACAAAAGGAATGTGGCATAAACAGGAAATGAAAAACAAATTAAGATTATACTCAAAATCTTTGCCAAATGTTGCAATATGTCAAAGATTCATTACAGTTTGAAGAAAGGAGTTACTTCATCGAAGAACCGTCAAATTTATTTCATCAAACGTAACTTTTTACGTTTCTGTGGTAGTATAATGTCTTTAATGTAAATATACATTGCCTACAGAGTCTCTTACTCTCATCTCTGGTTACAAAAGATGATATATTAAATTAATCCGCGATATATTTCGTGTTATTTACCGCAAAACGCGATAGAAATATACGTGTTTGAATTTTATGACTATTGATGAATACAATTTTTCCTAAATGTGTTCTTACACAAATAATTAAGCAACCTAATTTATGCTATTCATTTCTTGTTATAAACAAACGCGAGTCTCGTTAACAACAATTATTCTCACGAGACTAATGTTGTAAAAATGTAAATATTTTTTGTACTAGTTAATTGAAAACATTCCGCGAAAGACACGCAGTTTTAATTAATGTTTCGTCCGGTCTCTCGGGAAATCTATTCCTCCGCAGAAGCTATGAAACTGTAGATGTTTTATCGCTTAACGACTTCATTAAAACTAAATCGATTATTGGGATATTAAAACTTTAATTGTCAACGAGAATTTATGTAATTGCAGAAAAACGTACGGTAATGTGTTTTGAAATCCGTCCTTGTTTACAAAACATCTGGCATCGCAAATTTTGAATTTGATACAAAATAGGGCTCTAGGAAATTTCCAATCAGTCATGTAATACTGCTTCGTAATACTTATGAAATAAGCGAAGGGACAATACGTGATGAAAAATTGAAGCACATTCATGCAATATAAGAAGATAATTACGAAATTTGGCAAGTTTAAAAGCGAATTTCCTAAAAGTAATATCATAGCAATCATATTTTTTATAATACATTTTTAAATAAAAAATGAAATTTAACCATAATCACCTTTCAAATTTGCACTTAATAGCACTTTACTTTAACACTCTGACTGCATTCACAGTTCTTTGTACTTATTACAATGATGAAATCAGATTTT
This sequence comes from Callitettix versicolor, assembly GCA_022606455.1. Taxonomy (NCBI): domain Eukaryota; kingdom Metazoa; phylum Arthropoda; class Insecta; order Hemiptera; family Cercopidae; genus Callitettix; species Callitettix versicolor. The sequence goes on from CM040191.1 coordinate 49,422,566, forward strand.
CAAAAAGTGTTAAATAAAAAAAAAGAATTTTTATAAAACTTGAAATTATCGTAATTTTTTAAAAGTTCAATAGATTTGTCCGAGAATCGGAATTATAAGGAATTTAATAAAATCGAATTTTTTTGTTAATTTTGAATCATATTAAACTCCAAATTACAGTGAAGACATAAAAATGAACTCTGATCGTCGTTACATTAATTTTCGTATTTTGAATTAAATTTAACATTTGAAAAAGTAAATTAGGCGGATTTTAACACTGACTACAATGGGGAAATAAGATTACTTCAAAGTGTAAGATGAATGAATTAATTTTCCAGAAGTTACACACTCGACCTTCGTACATCTATTATGCCCCTCCTATACTCCTGATAGTCTCACTTGTGGTATTCTCTCCAGTCCTAGCCTCTTCATTAACTCCAAGATTTTGAGACGAATCAAGGTAAGTAAATCCCTTACTTCTAATCGGTAAGTATCCATCTAGCTGTTGTAGATATAGCCTTACTAGCAAGTGATAGAGTTTTCTTTCACAACTTGGATCTTCTACTAAGATAGATTCTAAAGATGTTCCTTAAGAAACAAGTCAACTATCTTAGCTTATTTATGTTAAGCAGATTCAGATTCTTACTCTGCTCCTATAACAATTTCCGAAGAGCTCCTTGGCCTGTCTTCTCTTCCCAGACCTTCAAGCCTATTATTCCTCTAAGTATCATCTTGAAATTACCGTCTTCAAGTCCGCAAAACAGCTGCAGTGTATAAGTTGGGTTGAGGCGCCCATTACTAGCTAATGGGCTTTCTTTTCCCTCTACCCCAGCATGTCTCTAGAGGAGTGCAACTTGGAGCTGATGATTGGAAAACGTCGCACTTTAATGACTGCTTGACTATCTGGCATGCCGCAGTAGCCTGTCAATTTCCCTTTGCACGTATCTATCAATAACGTATATTCCTCTTAAAAAGATGGGTGTTTTGGTCCCCATCTGTAAACCATATTCTATTATAAACCATGTTATTAACACTATAAGACAAAAAACATGAATTATCTTTAATATTTGAAATAGGCGTCATTCTAAAACTATTTTACAAATTTTATTGGGTAACAAGCACATCCTGGCTACAACCAAAATTAATTGTTCACACAAAAATCGATTTTTCCACAGTTTGAATCGATTCAGACTAAAATTTTGAACAAAAGAAATATAGTGTTCATAGCAAAGTAAGAAAGGTTGTAGTATAATATGAAGAGTTCTGCATAGGATTAAAAGTAGGTGAATGTAGAATGATTGGCTCACTGTAAAATTAATTAAAAAAGAAGAATTAGCACACAAAAAAGTTGTAGAAAGAAGTAATCATATTAAATATATACGAGGTGTGTTCAGAAAGTAGCGAGAATTTTAATTTTTTTAACAAAATATTTATTTATTATTCTACATTGATGTTGTCGCCTTCAAAATAGCCCCCATTGGAGATTATGCACTTGTGCCGGTGCTTCTTCCAACCCTTGAAACACTTCTCAAACTCGATCTTTGAGATAGCCTTTAGTTATTTCGGCGATGCAGTTTTAATGTTACCTACGGCTGTAAAACGACGGCCCTTTAAGGTTCTCTTTATTTTTGGAAATAGGAAAAAGTCACACGGAACCATGTCTGGCGAATATGGAGGCTGGGGCATCGTTACAGTACTATTTTGGGCAAAAAATTCACGAACAAGCAATGAAGTGTGAGCTGGAGCATTATCGTGGTGCAAAAGCCATGAATTGTTTCTTCACAGATATGGGCGTTTTTTTCGGTGCTTCATGCAAACAGCGTTGAACTTGTAGGTAGAACTTGTAGGTTGAACTTGTGACCTTACTGACCATTTCACCTGGTGGCAGAAATTCATGCACTATGCCATTAATATCGAAGAACAAAGTGAGCATAACCTTCACGTTCGACTCCACTTGTCGAGCCTTTTTCGGTCTTGGCTAGCCAGAATGCCTCCACTGGGATGATTGAGCCCTAGTTTTTCGACGTCATATCCGTAAACCCATGTTTCGTTACCTGTTATAATACGTTTCAGTAATCCTGCATCGTCGTTGACTTCATTTAGTGACTCCTGAGCAACTTCCAATCGCCGCTGTTTTTGTTCAAAATTCAACAATTTTGAAACGAATTTTGCTGTCACGCGATTCATACACAAAACATTGGAAACAATGTCATGGCATGATCCAGTCGATATGCCAACATCATCAGCGACCTCTCTAATTGTGATTCGGCGATTGTTCATAACCATTTCTTTCACTTTTTCCACGTTTTCATCGGTTGTTGATGTGCTGGGGTGTCCAGGGCGTTCGTCATCTTCAACATCTTCACGGCCTTCTTCGAAACGCTTATACCACTCGTAAACTCTTGCTTTACTCATAGCAGACTCACCATGGGCCTTTGTTAACATTTTACACATTTTGTTACACTTTATTCCATTTTTACGCAAAATGTTATACAAATTCTTTGATCCATTTCTTTTAACAAAACGAAAATCGTCGAGCTCATAAAAACATGTCTAACCTTAGTGGCTGTCACAGACAAAGACAACAATGAAAACAGCTGAAAGTTTTATCATACTTCAAGGGCGTGTATACCAACATAATAAAAAAAATGTTTGACAATCGGACTCTCCAAGCCCGTGAAATTTAAAAATTCTTGTTACTTTTTGTAAACAACCCGTATATTATGACAATAATGAAAATTAATTTAAGAATTGAAAAAACACGATAATGTTTTATTGAAAAAAACTGCTTATTTACTTCTGAAACCTGTATGAAATATGTACTTTTTTATAATGTACACTTAAATATTTTTAAAATAAAAACCCATTGTTCGAAGTATGTCCAAGCCCGCGAAATTAAAAATTCTCCTTACTTTCTGAACATACCTCGTATATTACAACATCGCTAAAAATAGACTTGTACTGACCTTAATAGTTAGCTTGTATTTTCGGTTAGGCTTATTACTTGGTAGTGTTTCAATTTTTTGTAATGTGTCTAATAAAACTTTCTTTTTATGTCTTCTTTTGTATAATTATTTTTAAGGTAATAATTAATAGCAAATTGTTTACAAGACGTTCATATGTATTTTTTTATTTTTAAAATCTTGCAATACTGTAATATGAAGATAAGTGCTTTGATTGTGTATTGAGTTACACTGAAAATATACATGTACAGTAATATAATGGAGACTTGTCAAGCAGTGTATAGAAGCTTGGCCGTGACACTATTAATAACAGAAGCCATGTAAAACAGATCCCCAGCCGCACATTGTACCGTAGTCAATAGCATTAAACAGTCAGGCACGTAGCCAATCCTTAACAGATGCTGCGGTTCATTAATCAAACTGCGAGTTACGCGAAAGCGTTGACTAGAAGAACAGCCAACGTTATAAAATGCGGCTCGATATCAGAGGTCCAAGTAATTGGTCTATTTGCCGCTACGAACGCTGCAAGATGGAAGAACGATGGAGAAAACGTTTGAGAAAATAGACAGTACTATTATTATTTAAGTATATTTGATAACATGGTCCATATGCCGCAAGATTCCATCAACAGTTAGCGTTCACATATCTCTCATAAGGGTTATCATTATAGTATGTTTATATTCATTGGCAAAAGTAACTGAAATATCAAGTTATAAAAGGAAATCTACCTTTATAACAGAATGTATTAGGATACCCTTCTATGGTCTTCCTGGAGGTATCACACTTACTGACAATCTTTCATAGGACTCCGGAACACAACAAAATATTTTTTTTATTATTAATTGTTGTTCTTTTAATTAGCTTTAAAACAAGCCCAAAATTACAAATATATCTCAACTCTAAGTTGGCCAAAATACATTCTTTTGATGATGTGTTACACGAATTAATATAGCAAAAAGAATATTTTACAGGTTTTGTATCTCCGTCTGTAATTTATGACAGACTAATGGACTTGGATTTTGGTAAAACTTAAGGCTGCAGTGTCGAACTTGTGCGCTAGTTCAGAGAAGCAGCACAATGATCGCGGTACCTTGTTCGACCATTGAACCCTATATTAACTCTTTATGTATGCATAGTAATTTTGAGTGGAAACATTGTAATCAGTTTTTAGTTTTCGTATGGATTTACATAGTAAATAAACAAGGATTTTTAACTAAATACACATTTTTTATCATAGTGAAGGTACTGAACGATTTTTATAGGACATGCACCTTAGTAATTCCGTAAATTTTCAAAAAACAATCTTGTGATAACCGCTTTTCGTTTAAAAAAATTAAGAAAAAGGTAATTTTCGCTAAATTTGATTTAACGATCTTGGTAAAATTTAGTCAGTAAATACTACGGCCATGTATATTTCAGTTAGTACTTTGATTTTCAACACGTGACCCTTACATGTTTTAACCACTTGAGCTTCTTCTAATGATCTCATCTCCCTCATCTAATAGAATGTATTAGGATACCCTTCTATGGTCTTTCTGGAGGTATCACACTTGCTGACAAACTTTCACAAGGCTCCGGAACACAACAAAATATTTTTTTATTATTAATTGTTGTTCTTTTAATTAGCTTTAAAACAAGCCTAAAATTACAAATATATCTCAAATTTAAGTGGGCCAAAATACACTTTTTTGATGATGTGTTACACGAAAAAAAAAAATTTGCTTCAATTTTGAATTACTTGAAGTAATATAATCTAATTTGAAACAAATTAAAATTGCCACCAGTTGTGGGAATTTTTGTGTTGTAAAGTGTATTTAGATTTTTCTGTAGTGGCTATCCTGCTTATCAGTCAGCTGTTACAAGTAGAGGTGGGCGTTTCTGCTATTTTTACAAAACGTCAACAAATTGTTTGTTGAGGAAAAAAAGCTGCTTTTTAAAACAGTTTAAAAATACAGGTTTAGAAAACTGAAACTCAAAGTTGTAATATGTTTTAGCTGTTATACGCAGCTAAAACATAAAGCACATGCGTTCAGTTTTTTAAACTACTTTTTCATTCCCACTGTCACCATGTCCTTAACTGTTTTTTGGTACAAAGCATTTAGAAAGGATAAAAATAAACTTTACAAGTGTAGTAATAATTAAATTACATTATCAAAACGTAATAATTATGTAAGCCATTTTATGTACAAAATGCAATGAATTTCTAATAGAAGCATTCTTTTTTTACTTAAAAATTAAATAGTCCTTAAAATGTTTACCAAAATGCAAACGATTTAGAATATTTTTAGTTGATTAAAAATATTGATGATTGATAATAAATATAAAAAATATGTTTAAATAAAATTAGGCTCTGTATCTACAAAATGTGAGAGGTTGCTACTACAACTCGCAACAAAATAGAGATAAACGTTGACATTGACCAAACAGTGCTTACTTCAATACAAGCAACAAGTAACAAGCAACTTTGAAATAAAGGGAAAAATCATAAAAGCAGGTAGAATAAAAGTAGCAGGAAAATAGTTTTAGCGCTTTCGGCAACGTTCGAATAGAACGTGGGTGTGGTAGTGCGGGAAGCAGTTCCTTGTTTAACAAATCATAAAACAGTCCAAATCCAACTGCTTGTTTCCGTTTGAAAACCAGTTTGTTTGTCGTTTATAGAAAAGCAGTTTTTTTAACAGTTTGGTGTTTTGTGTCCCACCACTAGTTACAACTGTTTAGTTTAGATGGTTTGTTGTTTGAAAATAAGTGGAATTTTCTGTTGTGTTTCTACTTTATGAGTTATTGTGTATTTTTTTTAAAGTATTGTACATATTTATGATTACTTTTGTATTATAATATTCAGTTAAGTATTTAGTGATACGATGCCAAGATTTAGCAACAGAGTTTTTAAGAAAAGGGTGAATGTTTGTAAGCCAAAAGCTGTACAGGTTAGTTATGTGCAGGACAGTTCATCTAGGCCTAGTTCTAACTCCAGTGGAATTTCTCCTTCATAAAAAACCGTGGCAGTTGCATGACTGCCGACAGAAGTGACTACTTCTTATCACGAGTTATGGCTATATATTTTACACCACAAAATAAAATTTATAGTCGATTTTCAAAATCATGAGAATGTTCATTTCACTTTAATATATTTTTAAATAAATATTATATGATTTTATGGTTTTTTATCAAGACAAAAATTTTTGCTACTCGACACTAGAATAGGTTATAACTGACCATGGGAGAAGCACGGAGTCCCAAATGTATTCCTGCTACTCTTAATATCTGACCCTGTGACTTATTAATTGTCATTGTAAATGCCAACTTCAATGGAAACTGCAATATTTTAATTTGGAAAAGTAGGTTGTTTGGAATTATAAGATTGTTTCAATTAAAAATCATTGCAAATATAAGCTTATAAACAATAATTTTATAATAGGTAATAACAGCGATTCAGATTTTTAAAACTGAAATATATCTATGTCCATCTCAGGTACCTAAACCATGCCCATTTTAAATTTCATCTCAATCGTTTCAGTAGTTAATGTGTGATTGAATAACAAACAAAAACACACACATAAACTTTCAAATTTAAAATAATATATTAAGAAGTATAAAATATTATTAAAACGTCACTGTTGTAGCCTATAGTTAACACATATCACAAAACTGAATACTAAATAATTCAGTTGCACTGGGTAAGTAGTATAATGGCATTTAAATAATTATTATTCACACCTGCCAATATATAATAACGTATAAAACGTCACTGTTACACAGTTAACACTTGTCATAAAACTAAATACTAATTAAAGTTGGACTGGGTAAGTAGTTTAATGGCATTTAAATATTTATTATTCACACCTGCCAATATATAATAACGTATAAAACGTCACTGTTACACAGTTAACACTTGACACAAAACTAAATAATTAAGTTGGTCAAGGTAAAGGTAGTAATATAATGGCGCGAACATACAAGTTTTTACTCCAAAAATACATTTTGAAACAAAAATATTTATAAGAGCGTGATGCGTGACGGCAAACGGAATTTTTTCTCCGTGCAAAACATACATCCATACCCCGCCATAAGAAGTAGTCACTTCAATAAGAGCGTGATGCGTGACGGCAAACTGAATTTTTTCCCGTGCAAAACATACATCCATACCCCGCCATAAGAATTAGTCACATCAATAAGAGCGTGATGCGTGACGGCAAACTGATTTTTTCCCGTGCAAAACATACATCCATACACCGCCATAAGAAGTATTTACTTCAAAAAAAGTGAATGTGATATTTTATATAACGATTTCTTAAATAAATGTGACAAATTCGATGTTAATGAAATATTTGAAAAGAAAATACTTAATGACATCTTTTTGAATACTGTATTTATTCAAAGTCATTAGTTATAGTGGATTAAATTTAGATATTATAAAGCAAATTGATTTAGTGAGTGAAATGAAATACAGCTTTCATGTAATAACTGTGATTTAAAAATTTTTTTATTCATCTTAAAGTGTAACTAGTAGGGAAAGCAGCACATACTTTGCTACCAATACTAGGTTGGTTTATGGATTGCGCGGGATCGGTAAGGGATTAGCTTCTGGTGATACCTTGTGTGGCATCATGAATTTACCCCAGCCACGCAGGAAATTTTTGAAATATATTAATTATATTGGTAATTCAACTAAATAAGTTGCTTGAAATTTCTTAAAAGAAGCTGTTAAAGAAACAGTAATTGAAAATCAAAACAGCCGCAGCTTTTGGTTATAAGTAAGTAAAACTTTAAGCACGATATCCCGACAATCAATTATTTTGTTCACAAAAGGTACATTTTCTCATAAACTACTGAATATTACGACCTAAAATTTTCAGCAGTTATTTTGGGGAGTGTAATACATGCTTTCAAGTGAGCACTTTGTAATATGAGAAATAATTTTCAAGTTATGACAGATAAATTTGGCAAAAATTAGTCAAATTTTCATTACTTAAAAAAAATTATAAAAATGATGTAGATGGTTGTATTAAAAAAACCCTCAGGTTGTATTGTGTAACTACGTAGTACCAAAGTACAGTACAAATTTTATTAATTTCCATCCAGTAGTGTTTGAGAAAATGTTCCTTAAAATGTATTTTTAACATTACCAAGATAGGGCGTTCCGGATCCCCTAAGTTTAATTTCCCCTTCTCATAACGTGTCCAAGACCTCGACTGATTGACTTCATACCACTGCATACATTGTCCGAACTGTTTTATTTAACTTTATTCGCCACTCTATTCTCACAGATTAGTCTAAAAATGTTTCACTACATTTTATTAAAAAAACCTATCATTTTACTCTGTAATATTTTGCCGAAAATCCAATTATATTACCAAAAACTTTCAGTTTAAGTGTTATAGTATTGTAAATAAAATAGATCATCCAGCTCAGAATCAAACGACACAAATTTAACATTAAGTTAGAAGAGTAAATTTAAAAAAGAAGGAGTTAATGAATAAAACATAACGGAAATCAAACCATGAACATTGTCACGTTGAATTGTGTATTTACTATATTAATGATATTTAAAGAAAATCTGATGCACTGTTTTTGAGAAAGTAGCTCATTTTTTAGATCTGTGTGTATATTACCATTTGGGGGAGGGTACAATTAAATAAATATAATAACTTTGCTCTAACGTTTTACTTATTATGTAGTTCAAGTAACTACAACAATATTGGACTTAAAAATATTTATTATTTTTTACTAAAATTTTCACGTTTTCTTAGAAAATGTATTTTACGATCTTAGGCTTAGCTCTTCTCGTATGAAGTCTTCCTAAATATATATGTACACCAGTAAAATTGTGTTACGCTTAGGGAAACTTGAAAATATGTGTTCATGTATCTTCGCAAATGAACCTTTCGGGGATAGCGAAAGAGTCCAAATAAATAAATTATCAGGTTACCCGTTCAGCGTGGAAAGTAAGTTTCCAGGCAGGAAAAGTAAATTATTATTTCGGTTTTCTTAAGTTGGTCCTGCGCAAAACGAAAAGTGAAAAACAAAAAATAATCTTTATATCAGCCGTGTTTGTTTACAGACTTAAAAGTTATATGCAATCACTTTACATTACACGCATATTCAACTCAACTAAATATTTGAAAAATTGTATTGAAAAATAAACTATTGAAGTAGCAATTATAGTAATACCCAGACCCTGGATGGGAACTTATAAAGTTTCACTTAATAAAATTTAAAATTTATAAATTTTTGGTACAAAAAAACGAATTTAGGCTTATGTATATATCTGAATTAACTTTGCCTTAAAACATAACCAAAACTATTTTTCTAGTCGTATTTTGTCTATATACAACAATTAAATTGGTTTTAGTAAACTAATATTAATATTATAAAAAGCCTAATTAAAATTTATATTTTTGTATTTTAAAGATATTATTATTTTTAATATTGGTTTAAATAGGTGTGAATTGTTTGTTTTTTGAATAATTAATACTGTTTTATTTCTTCTTTAAGTAAATTTAAATCACAAAAAGGTATAATTATTGTAATTTGAATACATTTCTTTCTGTTAAGTTATTCAAATTAAGGTTAGATTTTATTATTAAGTGAAAATAACGATTAAAAATATTCCTTAACGTTGGCCTTAACAGTATTTCTTATTAATCAAGAATAGCAGTGGACACTGACAATGACCTTGAGCAACCTTGTACAGTACAGTGTTCCTGTCCCTTCCCCACTATTCTTTAACTTCAACATTCTACTCTATCAGTAGTGGATTATAATCGTGCGTTGTTACATAATTTGTAGGTTATGATTTTTTGTGTACGAGTGGTGAATTGTGTTGTGTAAGTGTATTTCGAATAAACAACTTTCAGAATGGTAAGTTCTAAGTAGTTTGACATCTTAATTTATTTACGTTTGTACGCCTAGTTGTTAGTGACTGGTTTTAAAGTATATATTACAATTTAAGATAAACAGTTGAACACAGTGTGAAGCTGTGTTTGCGTTATAAAAAACATCATTACATTAATTCTAGTAAATGATTGTAATTGATATTGTGCATTGTTATTTTTCCATTTAAATTTAGGTTAAAATGTTGACTCACAGTACAAACGAGTAATAAAATGTTTAAATTAACAAATTAACAAGTGCATGGGAAAAATGCAGTTTAGGGACTTTTCGTAATTTTTGCACTGAAAAGCCTCAAAATATGCCAAATATTATATAAATAATCTAAAATATAAAAGTGGGGAAACAACGGGAAGTTATAAAAATGTGAAAAGAAAATGTCATAACCTCAAAAGACGCTAGTCATAACCTCAAAATGACTAGAGTGTGAAAGTGAGGAACGTGTTTATAACAGCGAAAACGATAAATTTCATGTGTGTTAATAATAAATAAATGTGTGTAATTAATAATGAAAGGAATATATATATATATATATATATATATATATATATATATATAGAGAGAGAGAGAGAGAGAGAGAGAGAGAGAGAGAGAGAGAGAGAGGACAATACAACCTAACTCGACTCGGCTGTTATGTGTTTAAATACGGCGACGAACATTAGCGCGCCGATTGCAACGAAACTGTGACGTTTCTCTGTCAATTTCACAATTATTGTCGCATTTAGAACACGAATGCGATTGATTAAACATGCCATAATTAATAATTAAAGATTAATTAATTAAAGATTGATTGTTTAAAGATGCCTTGATTAATAAGAAATTCAACAACACTATCGTAATTCCAAACTGACAAAAAGAGGCGAAACGCAAAGTTCACAATTAACGGCAGCCATTTTTTCCAACGATATTTTCAGAACAAGAACTTTCACGATAATAACTGATTTATTATAAAGTCCTTATTAACTTAGTGAAAAAAATTTAACCTACAAGTAAACATACAAGCAAATCCATGTAAAGTGAATATGCAAGTACAGCCATGCAAAGAAAATGTCAGAATATAGGTTAGAAATTCAGGTTAGAAATAAGTAGCTAAAAATGTAATATCTTGTGCATTTAAAATAATAAATGCCATCTTCCTTAATATCTCTCAAGGAAATGATATAACAGATAATATGAACAAAAACATCGATGAAATAATAATTTTCATAAAAATCCCTAAAGAGCATTAAAATCACTATGCATGTTTATTAATTAAGCAAACAAGAACCATCACGGTTCTGTAGGGTAGTTCTTATTAAAAAAAATGTTTACTAACCAAATTTAAATAAAAAATTGTTACAATTTATTTAATTTTAAAATCTTACAACTCTTTTTTTCATTTGAACATGTGTTTTTATTTATGTATGACGTGCCATATTGCTCTCTGATTAAACGTCATTTCCGGTTACGTTTTGAACTACTGCATTTGCAAACAAATTTATTACTAAGTGCTTAATAATACAATTTAAAAATGAATGTAATTAATATAAGAAAAGTATTAAATTTTATAAATATATGAGGTGTGTTCAAAAAGTAACGAGAATTTTAATTTTTTAAACAAAATATTTATTTATTCTTCTACATTGATGTTGTCGCCTACAAAATAGTTCCCATTGGAGATTAGGCACTTGTGCCAGCGTTTCTTCAAATCCTCGAAACACTTCTCAAACTCAATCTTTGAGATAGCCTTTAGTTCTTTCAGTGATGCGCTTTTAATGTCATCTGCGTCTGTAAAACGACGGCCCTTCAAGGTTCTCTTTATTTTTGGAAATAGAAAAAAGTCACACTGAGGCATATTTGGCGAATATGGAGGCTGGGACATCGTTACAATACTGTTATTGGCCAAAAATTCACGAACAAGCAATGATGTGTGTGCTGGTGCTTTATCGTGGTGAAAAAGCCATTAATTGTTTTTCCACAGATCCGGGCGTTTTTTTTGGATTGCTTTACGCAAAGCGTCGAACTTGTAAGTAGTACTCCTTATTGACCGTTTCACCTGGTGGCAGAAATTCATGGTGCACAGTGCCATTAATATCGAAGAACACAGTGAACATAACCTTCACGTTCGACCGCACTTGTCGAGCCTTTTTCGGTCTTGGCGAGCCAGAATGCCTCCACTGGGATGATTGAGCCTTAGTTTGACGTCATATCCGTAAATCCATGTTTTGACACCTTTTAAAATAGGTTTCAGTATTTCTTCATCGTCGTTGACTTCATTTAGTGACTCCTTAGCAACTTCCATTCGCCGCTGTTTTTGTTCAAAATTCAACAATTTTGGAACGAATTTTGCTGCCACGCTTTTCATACACAAAACACTGGAAACAATGTCATGACATGATCCAATCGATATGCCAACATCATCAGCGACCTCTCTAATTGTGATTCGGCGATTTTTTATAACCATTTCTTTCACTTTTTCCACGTTTTCATCAGTTGTTGATGTGCTGGGGTGTCCAGGGCGTTCGTCATCTTATACCACTCGTAAAGTTTTGCTTTACTCATAGCAAACTCACCATAGGCCTTTGTTAACATTTCGCACACTTTGTATTCCATTTTTTCCGAAAAATGTGATACCAACTCTTTGATCCGAAATGCCAACATTATCAGCGACCTCTCTAATTGTGATTCGGCGATTAGTCAAATTTCTTTCGAAAATCGCAACGACGGCCTCACACTCGTAAACTCTTGCTTTAAACTCACGTCTAACACCTTAGTGGTTACACTTTATTCCATTTTTCAACATTTGATACAAATTCTTTGATCCATAACAAACGAAAATCGCCGAGCTCATAAAAAAAACAGCTGTCACAGAAAAAGTCATCAATGAAAACAGCTGAAAGTTTTATCATATTTCAAGGTCATGTATACCAACATAATAAAAAAAATGTTTGACAATTGGACTCTCCAAGCCCGTATAATTTAAAAATTCTCGTTATTTTCTGAACACACCTCGTAAATGAATTTTGTTCTTAAGACTAAAGTTACTGTGCCAATTTTAATTTGAATGCAAAATAATTTACGAAAATATTATTGTCATAGAATTAATTTTGTAAAATAAAAAACTTATTTTTTTATACTACACCCTCCTTACATAATTAAAATTAAGCGTTAATAACTAGGGAGAAGTTAGGCGAATAGAATAGAGTGAAGAATAAAGAGTGAGTGAGGTAGTGAGTAGTAAAGGAAATCAGGGAGTACAGTGTAAGATAGTTAAAGAGAAAGGTAAAGAATAAGGTTGTAGATAGAGAATAGAGATTTAAGAATAGACAAGAATTCAAAGAACGATTCATGGTAAAATCTTACAATAAGATAAAGGAAAATTGCTGTCCAGAAGTGTAAATTGAAAGCAAATTTAAGTGCTTTTCTGAGTTAATGTTGTACAAAGAGCTCATACAAAGTCGCAAAGCCGAGTACGTCCATACAATGTGCTCCAAGTAATTTATAGAGCCAATGGATTGCTTTGTGTGGCCACCAAGCTAAGCTATAGAAATCAGATTACAAACCGCTTTATTGATCACAACAGAATTTTAATGCTCTAAACAATATTCTAAGAAACTTGATTAGACGAGATATTCTATTTCTTTCGTTCAGATTTGTTGGGAAACTATTTTGTTACAAATTTATAAAAATTACTAAAATAAATTCTTGACAAAAACGTGTGTAGAGGATGAGAGGAAATCTGTACAGCAGATTAATACAATTTTAGTCTTTGATTTTATTTTGTGTATTTCCATTAGTTTAACGTAACCTGAACTAAATTACATATACCGGTGATAGATAACTCAATAGAAAAGTTTTGCTAGTTGAAGGAAAATATTGGGAAATATTTTTGAAGGGAAATAAAGAAAAATTGGTTGAATTGTTTGCTGTATAAAAAAATAAATTTTAATACTGTAATTATAGTTAACATTATTTTCAATTTAACTTAATATTCTGGAAAATATTACGCTTGCTAAAAATTAAATAAATTAAAGCTTAAATTATATATTTTTCATTCTACCTAATCTAATCTAATTCATATTATATTTCTGAAAGTTTGTGTGTTTGTTTGTTTGTTTGTTATTCAATCACGCTTTAACCACTGAACCAATTGAGATGAAACTTGGTACGTATATGGTTTAAGTAACAGAGATACATATAGGCCTATTCCAATTTTACAAAACGTCATTATACTACTTACCCAGCCCAAATAATTATCAGTTTTTAGTTTTGTAACATCTGTTAACTATAGTTAGGTTTAATTACTGTTTACTGAACATGAGATTTAGGCACCTGAGATGGACATAGATCTAATCCAATTTTACAAATCTTAATCTATGTTTTATTTATTGCAAAATTATTGTTTTTAATGTTACATTTTCATCTAATAATCACAATCTGGTATTTTTCATTTAAGACTGTTCAATGTTTTTAAAGCAGAGTGCAGAATATATATAGGCTATATTAGATACAATTTTATTAGGATACTTTAATTGTAATGTAGTATATATATTTGTGTAATTACATTATATGAAAAAATGGTAAATATGCAGTGCAGCATCTATTGGAGTTTTCGATATTTTTCTTACTAAAATGCTTTTTTATGTACCCAAAAGCAAAAATCCAATATATGAAAGCAGGAGAAGTACGATAAAAATCGAAAATAAAAGTGACCAACATAACCTCAAAATTGCTACCGGCGAAAATCGGTACCGTGTTCTGCTGATTTTAGACGTATTTTTATTGTTTTACTGATCTACTGATCAGTAAAATAATAAAAATACGTCTAACACGGGTTTGGGTGATAGGAAACCCATTTTTTAAAAGAATAGTGCATAACCTAAGTGACACGGTTGTTAGGCCTAACACGGTGATGCGTGAAAAAACCTTTATATTTTTTTGAAGATTATTTGGCTACATATTCTAACTGTCACGGTTTTTAGGCCAAACACGGTGATGCGTAAAAAAACCTTTATATTTTTTTAAAAATACTGCATATCCTAACTGACACGGTTGTTAGCCTATCAGGGTGATGTGTGAAAAAACCTTTAAATTTTTTAAAAGAATACTAAATATATTAACTGACACGGTTATTAGGCCTAACACGGTGATGTGTAAAAAAACTTTTATATTTTTTTAAAGAATACTCCATAAGCTAACTAACATAGTTGTTAGGCCTAACACGGTGATGCATTAAAAGAACCTTTATTTATTTTTTTCAAAAGAGTAATCCATAACCTAACTGACACGGTGTTGGGCCTAATACGGTTATGCATGGAAAAAACTTTATATTTTTTTTAAAGAGTACTCCATAACTTAACTAACACGGTGATGCGTGAAAAAACCTTTATATTTTTTTAAAGAGTACTACATATCATGACACGGTTGTTGGACCTATCACGGTGATGCGTCAAAAAACCTTTATATTTTTAAAAAAAAATACTAGGCTACATATCCTGACACGGTTGTTAGGCCTAACATAGTGATGCGTGAAAAATCTTTATATTTTTTTACAGAATACTCCATTAGCAAACTAATATGGTTGTTAGGCCTAACACGGTGAAGCATTAAAAAAACCTTTATTTATTTTTTTAAAAAGAGTACTCCAAACCTAACTGACACGGTTGTTGGGTTAAACGGTGATGCAGGAAAAAAACCTTAATTTTTTTTTAAAGATTACACCAAAACTTAACTAACACGGTTGTTGGTCCTAACACGGTAATGCATGATCTTTAATGTATATTATGATTGCGGGCAAAGCCGTGTCGGGTAACAGCTAATCATATTATATTTCTGAAAATTGCTTTTTGTTTGTTTGTTATTCAAATACTCTTTAACTACTGGACCAAATGAGATTACATTTTAGGTATCTGAGATAAACACAATACTATTCCAGTTTAATTGTATAATAGTGACTTTTTAATAATACTGTATTTTATTAAAATATGACATGACCCTGTTTTAGCGTATCGAGTAGCAAAAATTTATATGTCTTTGCCGAAAACCATAAATCATATAATATTGTATATAGCAATAGCCTATATTAAAATGAACAGACCTATTCTGATTTTGAAAATTGACTATAAATTTTATTGCTTACATTATAATTGCAGGCAAAGCCGCAACGGGTAACAGCTAGTCTTAATATATAAAAGAAGAAGTCCTGACTGACTGATTCATAATCAATGAAGAGCCAAAACTATTTTAACTAACGACTTGAAATTTTCAGGGTAAATTTATGTTACTATATAGGCGTACACTAAGAAAGGATTTTGCAAATATTTTATTTTAACGCCATTAAACTACTTACCCAGTCCAACTTTAATAATCAACGTATAGCCGAGACTATAATAGCTAAAGATTTGAAATTTTCCATTTTACCCCCACGTGTAGGGGTGCACTGAAAAGCGATTTTCCAGTATTCAACTCCTAAAGAGGTAAACATGAGGTACAACAATTTTTATTGGAAAAAATATGTTTTTCATTTGATCTTCTTGAAACGTAACATAGTCATTCTTAAATATAAGTCATGAAATATATTTTTCATCATTTCCGAAAACTCATTCCCTAAAGAGATGGTAGAAAATATAAAAAAGGGGTATACAATTTTGTATTGAAAGAAAAATTATCGTATGTTCTAGAAATATTCTATGAAACACGTATTTCAACATTTTTCTGAATTCATCCACTAAAAGAATAAAAATTGAAAAAGAAGTATCATCGGAGAAAAAAGAGTGTTTGCATTAAAAAAATATTTTTAATCAAATTTTCGTAAAAGTAAAAATTTTCTAAAACACAAATTATGATACACTTTATTCAATATTTCCCCCCCCCGAATTCATCCCCTAAAAGGACAAAAATATAGAACAGGTATAAATGTTTTTTTTTTTTTTTTTTTTTTTTTTTTTTTTTTTTTTTTTATTATATAACAATTACAACTAAGGATTTACACTTAACAAGTAATTTACATTTGATATTACGATGTCACTTTGTTTGGATCACCATTCAGTAATGGAGTTCCATAAATTTTAAACACAATGTTCATGTGTTACTCTTGTTTTATTTATTATCGTCCACTAATATCCAAGGGCTTTGTTCTTTTAAGACGGCGAACATCATCTGTGTTATTCAACAAGCACAACACTTCAGGATTGACATGTTTTTGTAGTCTATTTTTATGCATGATTGCGTATTTCATTATTTCTTCTGAAACCGTATTCATCCTGAGGTCACGATGCAGGTCATCATTACGCACGAACCATGGTGTATTAACAATACTACGCAGAACCTTGTTCTGGAATACTTGAACGGCTTTAGCATTTGTTTTCTTCGTGCACCCCCACAGCTGTATTCCATAAGTCCAAACAGGTTTGAGTAATTGCTTATAAATTAAAAGTTTATTGTGTAGGTCTAGTGTAGATCTCCTACCAAGCAGCCAATTCATTTTCTTGAATTTAATATTTAATCCCCTTATTTTCTTCTTGACATGCTCTTTCCAATGAAGTTTTGCGTCAAGCGTCATCCCAAGGTATTTTGCTGTATTAACAGGAGCTAATGAGTGACCATTTAGTTCAATATTGGTTGGGTTTATCTTTCTATTGGTAAAGTTTATGTAGTTTGATTTAGATTCATTTAATTTTAATCTCCATTTCCTTATCCAGATACATAAATGTTTGTATTGGGCAAAAATATTCTTGATCAGATTTTTTTAAAATTCGAATGGAACACGTTTGAAGACAATGAAACAGCATATTCACATTATACTATGTTTTTAGATTCACTATAAAATAATCTCGAGTTTAGATTATTACGCTTTTATTAATATATTTTTTTTGTGTTTCTAAATTATTACATTATTGAAACAGTTTACATTTCGTGCGTGAAGCGGCGACGGGTAATGCTAGTATTCCATAGACTATTTACTAAGTGATAGCTACTACTCGATAAAGAGGCATGATGTTAAAAATGTTCTGTAAACTTTGTAAAAAAGATCTTGAGATCTTTTGGTGTTTTTGTTCTGTTACCGTGAATCCAGAAACAGATTTTACGCGATGTGTGTGTGCGCGAGCGCACTCATTTTAGAGATATAGAATAAAATAATAAACACGCCTTTTTATAAAATTGCATATTTTTTTTAAACACAAATTTTTAAATCCTACTTTTGGTCAAAAAATTGTTTAAAATAGAAAGTCCTCATTTCGATAAAATGTAACCTATAAAAACGCTTTTCTCGTTTAATGCGACAATCTTGAATTCAGAAAATTAAAAAAAAATAAAATTACTGTTCGATTTCGGAAAATCATTTAAAGAGATTTTACCAGAACTATGAAAGCATTTGAAAATACATTAAAGTTATTGTGCCTCATTTGAAATAGATGAAATTTACATAGGACGTAAAAAGAACAAAATAAATATTTAACATACAAGAATTTGATTTTTATAATCTCGAAGCGTGATTTCTTTCCAAAATATCGCAAAACTGACTTATGATGAGTACATATGACCAGATATTAATCATAATCTGTTGAACAGATATTGAAAAAATCATGCAATTTGATGTTGGATATTACCCTAGCGGATTGTTTAGGGACTAATTGTTTTTGAACTATTTTTGAGTTGTTAATTCTTAAAAACGTATACAATATTTATAACTGTAGATATCTGCTGTCAAAAGCAACCAACTATACATTGTTTTTAATTAAACTTTCCCTGCCAATTCGTCCCAAATACACGTGGACCTACACATATAAATATATTGCAATTAATCAAGCACATGTGCACAACGTGTCAGATAACCCCGTCACGTTCATGCAAGTGGCATTTCAATTATTGTAAATTTAATTTCTTTTCCTTGAACATCACTTTTGACGCGGCTACAATCGTTTGACAATTTAATTGAATTATCAAGAGTTTTAGGTAGTTCTATGACACTTTTGTGTTATTAAAAATCATCCAATGATAAAACCAATTTAATTAAATGGACATTGACATATAACTTTACATTCGTTTGTTAATATTTCCAGGGAATATAATATTTTATGTCAATTGAAGCATTTTTAAACACTGTAAGAGCACAGTGACAATATTCCATAGTTGTTTGTTATAATTTACAAGTAATATATGCGGGTTATATGCAAACTACGTATATATACAGATTACAATGCTATTTGCAGTCTGAAGGCGAACTATAACCCGGACATGTTGATGAAACTGTGACGTGTTTGGCCTCCTTTGATTACTGCGAACGCTTTTAATCAACTCCTAGTTAAACCTTCACTACAATAATGCTTCTGTTCAAATATACGTAACTTTAAGTGGCGTTATTAAAGCATTGTTTATATGAACAAGGTTTAACCTTTTTTTGGTTGAAATCAGTTTATTTTAACAAATTTTGTCAATAAAAAATTAACTATTGGACCTGTTATCATGGTACCAGACCACGAACATGATATTTAGCGTCGTTTTGACCCCTGTTACGACTTTTTGATATATATTTAAGAGTTGAAATTCTCACGTATTTATTATATATATATATATATATATATATATATATATATATATATATATATATATATATATATATATATATATATATATATATATATATATATATATATATATATAATGAGTGTGTTTTCATTAAACTGTTATAATTATATTTTAATTGATGGAAAAAGTATTGATTTATAGGTAGGTTTGTCTACCTCATTAGCCTGTAATATTGAAATTGTGATTTTTTAAAAATTATATATATATATATATATATATATATCACAGGCAATATAATAATCATCTGCCTTTCCTAGCTTCGTCAATTCTCCTTTTTTAACGCGTTTCGGAGAACTTCCATCTTCGAAAAATATATCTATACTAGTCACCAATATTATGACTCGTCCTATTTATAATTTTCTATCTCCACCTCGTAGCCCTCCTCTATTCAACACGTGTACATTAAACCTAACGAGCTCGCTTCTGATTGGCTCTTTCTAAATCATACGTTTTCGCTCGCATCTGATTGGCTCCTTTCAAACTTTCTCTTCAACGGTTGTCCCTCCTATTAATTTTTGAATTTTTTTTTTAGATTTTCAAAGTAATATCTGCTTGCGTCAATATATCTTCATTTATTATGTTTTCTCTCTTTAATTTAGATTTAAAAATTTCCAAGTTCTTTAAAATGTTCATACATCTTCTTCTTTCTATAATAGGTAGTACCTTCATTGAGTTTTTATTTCTCGAGGTATGTGTCCCTCTTTTATTAAATGTGACGCATAATTTGAATAATTTTTACCGTATTTTAACGATCTTACCTGTTCTTAAATGTTCTTTAAACATAAGAAATTAACAGATATCGTCACAAGGAGATATTACTGAGAAAATCTAAAAAAAAATCCAAAAATTAATAGGAGGGACGACCGTTGAAGAGAAAGATTGAAAGGAGCCAATCAGAAGCGAGCTAAAACGTATGATTTAGAAAGGGCTAATCAGGAGCAAGCACGTTAGGTTTAATGTACACGTGTTGAAATAGAGGAGGGGTACGAAGTGAGCTAGAAAATTATAAATAGGACGACCAATAATATTGGTGACCAGTATATATATAGTGTTTCATGATTGAAGACGCGATAACGAAAGTAGAATTGACGAAGCTAGGGAAGGCAGATTATTATACTGAACTTAGTGACAATAATTCTAGCAGAAAAGATGAACAATATAAAAATATAACACTTTTTTAAGTTACAATTTAATGTATTTCTAATTCCTTCATAGTAACACACGTTCAATTGTATTTAAATTACAATTTTATTTTAAAAATATATTTATTAAAAATGCGAAATTATTTGAATATTATTATTTGTTTTTTCATGTGATAATGGTACTTTTTTGGTAATATCCTTCGATCCAGCTAAACATGGGCGTGCTGCATTTTTATATTTTATCTGAATATCCAACGTCTTCATTAGTAGCGATAATTTCAGCTTGTTTGCAAGATTTGTGTTCTGACAATATCATTTACGTTTAAATATAATACAATTTTAATTTATTATGATTTTAGTTACGATATTTTTCAAAATTGTGTTATAAGACTGTTGAAGTTAGATTACATTTTAAGACTTTTAGATAGTATTAATACATCCATTTAATAAATACAAAATGGAATATTTGAATATTGTTATTTCAAAGATTTCTCCTGACAACTTTTGACTTTCACAGCCTTGTTATTGAAGTCGAAGTAGATATATTTATTGAAATTAATTAATATTATATTTTGTTGTTTCGTATTAGGTATTTTTCCTAAACATACTTCTTATAATAATACAAACTTTATCTTTAACAAAAATAGAGCCGCCTCGATGGTCTAGTTGATAAAGAACTGGGTTTTCACCCCGAGGACCCGGGTTCGATTCCCGACCAGGGCTTGGCATTTTCATACGCTATAAATCATCCCATCGTCTGCATTAGCCCAAGTGTGCACAAGAGTCGGACATTAAAAAAAAAAATAATAACACAAATAATAAATGAAAATAATACTTTCATATTTAAGAATACGCATTAAATAAATTTACAGGTATTCATTTCAATACATTAATTGAAATTAATTGAGAAAAATAATTTGTTGATTAACATTTTTAAAATATTTTTAAGACGGTTTTAAAACAATGACTTAAGCGGGCGACAATACCCGCTGTCATCTGGTCGCGACGCATAAAGCAGGCACCTAAAACGTTTCAAATTAACGAAGTTTCAAATTAGTTGCCGTCAGATGAAACCCATAAATTTAAAGGAAATCTTTGCCAATGACAACACATTTTCTTGTTCCAGAGAAAAGTAATTCTATCAGTAATCCTACAATTGTGATATTATAGATTCCAATTTAAAACTTTATTATTGTTGTAACATAGCAACCGGACCACATATTCAAATAATTAGGATTATGACCTATTCTTCCCGTCAGTGGTCTATTCACTCACCTCATAAAGGCTATCGCAGTTTCGAAACTCTATCGTTTCATCTTCAGGCCGTTATACAAAATGTTAAATCCCTCTGTCGAGGTCATCACAAAGTCAAACAAAACATTAAAACATACATCACAAACACTGAGCACAATTACACGTTTAAAATATTCACAATGAAATTCTGCTTGATCAAGCAGTCCGGAATGTAACGACGTACTACTCACGTGTGTAGCTTGGCCAAGCCGAATTTCATGGTGAATATTTTAAACGTGTAATTGTGCTCAGTGTTTATGATGTATGTTATAATGTTTTGTTTGACTTTGTGACGACCTCGACAGAGGGAATTAACATTTTGTATAACGGCCTGAAGATGAAACGATAGAGTTTCGAAACCGCGGTAGCCTTTATGAGGTGAGTGGATAGACCACTGAGGGTAAGAATAGGTCATAATCATAATTATTTAAAACATTAAATAAGTCAATAAGTAAAGTGAAATTGAAAGCAATTATATAGATACTGTACTTATATAAATTATACTAACATTACCTTTCAATATAATCTCCTCCTACTTACGTACTTAACCCACCTTTTAACCAGGGTTCAAATTCCTTTTTGGAAGAAGGTTTTCGGTTTAGTGTTCAGAGAAGTTTGCACCGCTCGTATGGCCTCTTCATTAGAGCGATAATGATTCCCTCGCAGCTGTTCTTCTAATGGGCCGAAAAGATGAAAATCGTTTGGAACCAGGTCTGAACTGTTTGGAGGGCGTCCAATAGCTGAAACCGAGATTTTGAAGGCATAGAACTGTGTTTTTAGCGGTATGAGATTGAGCATTACCTTGAAGCAAAATCACGACTTTTGAAAGGTTACCACGTCTTTTGGATATTATTTTTGACTTCAATAAACGCAGTAGCTCACAGTAGCTGTCACTATTTATTGTTTGACCTTTAGGCGTGAAATCAACCCGAAATGAATATTCCATAACCGAGAATATAATCATTATAATCTTTCCTGCAGACAGCTGAGTTTTGAAATTTTTTGCTTGGTGAGATGAATATTGCTGCTGCATTTGATCTCTACTGGTTTCACACCTTCTGAATTGAGGAAACGTATCACTGCTCACATTTCTTCCTTGGTGCAATAAGGCAAAGATGAACTCATTTTACACAGTTTTTTTAAAACACAATCACAATTGGCTAACAATTAAACAATACTTTCAATAAACAGCTGATAGACGTTAAGTGTTATAGCAGAACAATCAGTGCTGACATACATCTGATTCGGAGGGAAATTTAAATTTCCCTTTACTTATTGATTTGCGCTGTTTATTAAACGGTAATACTAGTTACTTGGTAGCAAATTTTTGTTCAAAAAATAAATGATAGAGAAGCCATAGTTGTAAAATCCCGAGGACTGAGTAACTACTCGTAATAACTAGATCATTTCATTTGATGTAGTTAAAACTATATATGTTTGCATAAATATGGTTATTTTCGTTCCTGCTTGATCCGAAAATCGATTTTTTTAATAGTTTAAACATGTTTCATGTTTAGTAGAAAGCACAAAAACCAAAATACTAATATAAGCAGATTTGTAATGCTCATTTCGATAGTCAATTTAGACTTTAAAAAAGGTTTTATGAAATTACATATTTTTCAATTCCGTTTGGCACATCAGAATGATATCCGTTCAACGGTTTTAAAGTGAAAATCATTTCAAATATTTTATAAAAATAGTAAAAACTTTGTACAATAAATGTTTTTAAATTGTGTTTTACAGTCATAATGAACGATAAAATATACATAAGTTAGCACTTAAGTAACTCCTTCAGAAACTAGAGTTAAGAATCACAACGGCTAGGTTTTCTTGTTCATCCTTTTGAAGTAATTTCTAAGTTTAACATAATAATTTGATTTAAGAAAAAACGAATACAAATAGCTTAGACAAGTTCTTTTTAGCTAAATTTGTCCAATCTTTTTAAATTGAAGGCTGTTTAAATTTTTAAAAAATATATCATTTTAATTTACACTTCCTCATGTGATCAACTTTAAAGTTTATATAAAAATGTATTTACATTTTTTAAATTGTATTGAAAGTACGAGAAAGAAAGTAGTTATGCTTTATTTTTACGAAAATTAAAATGCAATATAAAAATACAAATTTAAAGAGATTTTAATGCTTATTTAGATGGTTTATTTACATGGTTAATTTAGATTTTTTAAAAAAGAAGAATATGTTTTTAAATTTAATTTAGCACATCAGTATGAAAAGAACATTAGAATAACGTGACGTGTGATATGGTTATTTTGATATTTTAACAATTGTTTTCCATAATTATCGCGTTTTAACTGTTTTTGAATCATTAAACCAGATTTAAAGTGTTTATAATAGCCTAGTAATATTACAATATAAATAATCAGGCCAGGTATACAAATATATTTTCTATATTTAATTAATATAATAAAAAAACAAAAACAATAATATTACACAAAATAATGCACTTAGTAATTAAAGTACCTGTAAATGTTGTATTTAAAAAATAATAATAACGTATAACAAAACACTTATGGTTATTTTTATTAGGCGTGAAATCAACCCGAAATGAATGTTCTATAACCGAAAATATCATCATAATCTTTCCAGCAGACAGCTAAGTTTTGAAATTTTTTGCTTGGTGAGATGAATATTGCTGCTGCATTTGATCTCTACTGGTTTCACACCTTCTGAATTGAGGAAACATATTATATAACATATTATCGTTTAAATAACAAAATATGTATCATAATATAACTTTTATTAAATAAAGTGAACGTTTAATTTGTGAAATCAGCAATAACGATTTTTTTTTAAATTAAAAACGATTGTTATAAAATTGTCATGGTTTCATGAAAAGGGCATGTACAATATCCAAACGTTTCAAAACACACACTTTTCCAAATTATTACCATCGGTGCCATTATAACATTAAATAATATGAGTGACTCTTTTCACGATGAAAGTATTTGTCATGCCACGGGAGAAAAACGCAACCAAATGATTACAGAACTAAAAAGAAAGATTTCTATTGTCATAGAAAAACAGTGAGCGTTTCAAACTTTATTTTTTTGTATTGTAATTGTCAATAACAAATTTGGTTTTATTTGCAATATTTCTAGGAACTGAGTTTTGAAGCTGGCACCACATTGTGACCTAGACATGGATACTTAAAGAGCACCTAATACTGACATTTAGATGTTTTTAAAGGGTCGATAAAATTGTATATATAATGTGTGTGTGTGTGTGTGTGTGTGTGTGTGTGTGTGTGTGTGTGTGTGTGTGTGTGTGTGTGTGTGTGTGTGTGTGTGTGTATTTTGTCACTCTTTTGGTCTACGTTTGCAATTTTTATCCGATTTGGTTTAGGTACAAACGTCGATTGTTATTTAAGAATAAGTTATAAAAGTTTGTTACCAGTAAAATACATTTGACAATTTCAAAATGGTGGCTATTTCAATTTTTAAAAAATCGTTCCTTGTTTAGCTTGCATTAAAAAAAAATATATCACAATCGTAAGCAACGTTAAAATTTACATAAATTAGCATTCGAAATTTGAAAATTACGTTAAAAATAATTATGTAAGCTTTTAACGTCCATTTTTGTTATATTTTCAAATTTTAATATTATATTTTCTGCCGATTGTATAAAAGCTTATCACGTCTTTTAAAACAGTAAAAACGTTTTATGATAAAGTTAGGTATGCAAAAAAAATTCAAAAATATAAATGCTTATTGGTAATGATTATGATAGTGGTTTTAGGTTTTTACAGCTTGTAAGTTGAAAAATATTTTTTTGGAAATTCACTACGATCTCGTCAGTGATAATGCGTACAAACATGTTATATTCTACTTCTTTCAATTAAACGTTTTTAAAAAAAGTCTTAATTATTATATTAAGAACATAATTATAAGTTCTACTGAAATTTATTAACAATTAAAATTTTTGGCTGGTCCTTTTTTGTTGTTTTGCTGTCATCCTTCTTAAAAACCTTTATCATTCATTATTTAAAGCTATTTGGCAATTGTGTTTTCATGTACTTCTTCTTCAATAAACACGCAATGTTTTTTGTATTATCACTTGTTAGTAACAAGTTGTACTTGATCTTTTATTGGATTTCCTCTTTCATTATTCAGTCGCCCCAAGGACTCTTTTTTTAACGCCTTTTCCGTAATGTTTACGTCTAAGAAGAAGGATATTAAAAATTAAACCTTATATAACTGTAGCTGATTTTCTTTAACTGGTTGAACCTGCAAGCTTTCAATTGTTTACAATATGTTTTGATTAGATAATCGCCAGATATTGTAAATCCTTTTTTTATTTTTGTGATTTGTTATTTTACTTTTCACCTTTACTTTTCTCTTTCATTTTTGATCGCTCAATATGTCAGCCTCAAACGTTTCTTCTTGATTTAGTTTTTGTTATAGCAATACAAAATCGTAATTTTTATTACTTCATGAAATGAAAAGAAGGAAACGAGTTTAAGGTAATGAAGTACATAATTTGTATTCCCGATTAAATCATATTTTTAATACAAATTAATTACAGTAAAATTTATTTAATTTGATTGGGCATCTATGAAAAGTAAACATAAATAAAGATTCCAAGAATTGCATTACTCCACTGACACTTGCATACTGAGAAACTTTGAGCGAAATCTATTCCAGAACAAATGTTTATTACAAACGAAATTGGGTTGTTCTTGAAGAAAATGTCGAATAAACTTTTTTTCTAAAACAGGAGGCATAGTTTCTTTTTTAAAGCGAATATCTCTTCTGTTATGTAGGCTACAACGTTAATAGCGATTTCAAGATGTAACGGACGCTGTTTTAAAGATTTCAAAATGCTTATGGCGAGTGAATGGCAAAGCATTGCTAATTATTGTTTTGCTTCTTGAATGGCTTAATGATTGTTGCAAGTTACATATACCAAAAAATGCCTCCAAGGGTTCTACTTCTGATTGGCAACGAATTACAAATTTCAGCAATCAACTATAAAATAAACTTCAATAGCTATATATATATATATATATATATATATATATATATATATATATATATGTATTACATTTCAAATGTGTGTGTGTGTGTGTGTGTATTACATTTTCAAATAATATATATATATATATATATATATATATTAAAATTGTGTGTGTGTGTGTGTGTGTGTGTGTGTGTGTGTGTGTGTGTGTGTGTGTGTGTGTGTGTGTGTGTGTGTGTGTGTGTGTGTGTGTGTGTGTGTGTGTGTGTGTGTGTGTGTGTGTTATTAATAAACTATTGATTGATATGTCTGTACTAAATTATATATATGCAATTACTACATTTATAAGAAAATGAAAGAATAATACAAGTCAGTATTGGTCATTCTAACGAGAGCGGTTTGCTTACTTATTGAAGCAAAGCTTTTAATGTAAGCTTTGGCGAGAGGAGTAAATAGAAATATAATCTGCAGAACGGAAAAATTTAACGGAAATATGGAACGAACGAGAAAACGAATATCATCTCTCTATTTCTGTCTCTTTCTTTTTCTTCCTCCTTTTTGATAACAGTACACGCTATTATATGAAAACGTTGTGTTGCTTTTGTTTAGGTATTTTTGCTTAGTTGAAAAACACGTGCACGTTTATAATACATTCGAAATTAATGTAAACGTTTACAATAATTATTAATTTTGCTAGTTATTTAACAACTTAACCTGGAACTTATTATAGGCTATCAGCTGTTCAATGAAATCAGCTGATCGTTACGAATTAATATAAAACAGCTGATATCTTACTATAACTACAGTAAATAATATCTAAGCTAGATTCACGTATTTATTACTTAAAAAAACAAATTAATTCTAAACATATCTTCAATCTAATTATGTATTCATCAAAGATATCAACAAAAGATTCACTGTCAATAACTCTCCTAGTTCCACACGTGTGCTTTCTTTAAGTGATATGTATTTATGCCTAGGTATGCCATTCAGCATTTAGGCTATTGTTTTTCTCATAGAGCTTTCAAAGCTACCATATTTATCTAACGGTAATTTATTATTTGCCGGTAACGGTATTTATTATTTCTTCAGGTAATTATTTAAACTTAAGTTTGTTATCAGAGTGAGCGGTAGATTCATTTAGAATAAATCACACAATGTTTTATTCCAGGTTTAAATTTTTATGTTTGAACAGTTTTTCTGCTGGTGAGACCTTCTTTTTAATGAATAATAAACATGTTTAGTTTCGTTTCTCCCATATTATACCGCTTTAAGAATTGTACGGAAACCTAACCTTAGGTTTTATTATAATGGAAGATCTGCTCCACATTCACAAATTGTAATATTATAATATAAAAAGTGTTTTTTTAAAAAAAATTATCAGTTTAGTGACGAACGTCTGTGACTGAAGTATATTACTTCGCGAGTAATATAGTTTCTGAAGAAAACTCTATGTGAAGATGTTTTAAGTGTTCGTAAAATAAATGATTTAATATTGAAAATAAAATGTTAAATTTAAACATTTTATAATATTTTATCGCTAATAAAAACATTGAATTTGTTTTGTTCCTGGATGTAAAATTTACAGTACTCTTCTTGTTGACATTAAAAAAAAATATTTTACTTATTTTCTTTAACACACAAACTACTATTCAGAATGATATGGCCCTTTACAGGATCAACAAAGTAAATTTGTTTAGGATTGCTTCATTAGTAAACATTACTATTGAGTATTTTGTTGACAGTGGAGCTCGAAGTTTGCGGCAAACACCAGATCTACACCAATCAAGAACAATAGCTTTGATGAATTACCCTGGTTACATAAACAAGAGACATTCGGCTTTCGCTCCGCCTAAACGTGAGCAAGACGACGAGCGCGAATGCTGCTGCACTTGTCCAGCATGCGTACCGTAGCCTTACTTACACAGTGAAACTACAACATAATAAACTATACAATTGAAATAAAATGAATCGAAAGTAAAAACTAAAAAAAAAATTATAAGATGTAAATAATACGCGAACATAAATAATGATAAAGGGGAAGTAATAAAGAAAAAAGATAAATAATTATGTCTGGAACAGCTAAGCCATTTGTGTTGAAATTTTTCACTGTACTCGTGAATGCAAATAACCAGTTTAAGAAAAATATTAATTTTATTCCAACAATTAGTTTAAAGATTTCGTGACCGCCTCGGTGGCATAGTTGATAGCGTACTGGGTTTTCACCCCGAGGACCCGGGTTCGATTCCCGACAGAGCTTGACATTTTCATACGCTATAAATCATCCCATCGTCTGCATTAGCCCAAGTGTGCACAATAGTCGGACGTTAAAAAAATAAATTAAAGATTTCGACAATTTAAAAGTTTAGTTGAAAAGCAACAAACAATTTTTTTATAAGAAATGGCAACAGTAAAATTTGTGCAACTGATTTAATTCCTCAACAAATGGTAGAGAAATCAAAACTAATAAACCAAGACTAACAGAATATTAATATATTTGCGTCCATTGGAAAATTAATAAAACTATACAACAATTTTTTTTTTTTTTTTTTTTTTTTTTTTTTTAACGTCCGACTATTTTGCACACTTGGGCTAATGCAGACGATACAACATAATATGGAAAGCTGCTAATTATAGGCTCAATGCCATTTTTATTATATTTAACGTTAATAATGCTTCTAAATAACTTATGCAATTTTACTGTTATGCAGCTATTGAACTTGTTATCGTTCTATGAGAGATTTCTATAAGAGAGTTTCCGTATAAATATATTCTACACAATTATTATTCATTTCAGATTTCCTTTAACATAGGCCTAAATATACCTTTTTTAACTATTAATTGTTTTTAAAACACATAAAATCGTTTTTAAAATTTTGATTAAATAATTCAAGTTGTTTTATTAGTCTATAATATGTGTGTGTGTGTGTGTGTGTGTGTGTGTGTGTGTGTGAGCGCGCGAGTGTGCGAGTGTGTGCGTGTTTGCATGCGTGCGTGCGTGTGTGTGTGTGTGTGTGTGTGTGTGTGTGTGTGTGTGTGTGTGTGTGTGTGTGTGTGTGTGTGTGTGTGTGTGTGTGTGTGTGTGTGTGTGTGTGTGTGTGTGTGTGTGTGTGTGTACGCAACACAAAGCAAAACGCAAAACATAAATTAGCGTTTTGTGTTTTAATGCTAATTTCTCACAACACAAAGTGTGAAAACAGTTAAATGATCTTAAAAAAACCGTATGGAGAAACAAATGTTCAGGTTTTTTTGATCGATGCATTTCTGAACCTTTTTTTTACCTCAGACAGATTCTGAATGTTATGAAATTTGTGTATAATTTTAAGCATTCATTTCTCAAGTGCCTTGGATTGTTAACTTTTCAATACACAGCGTATTGCACTCAGTGAACAATGTTGCTTACTCATATTGTAAACTTTCTAGAGTACAGAAAGTTTCAAAACAGCTGCGACATGATGGATACAGTTTGTTATGAAATGCCTGTTGTTCGAGTACAGGAATTAAGCTCTTGAGGATTCTCTGTGTATGCCCTTTACACGTTTACTGTTGCAATTTCTTTAACGTTTTAAACATGTAAAACAACTTTATAGGAATAATTCCGACTGAATGGCCTTCCGTTTAGAAGCCAGTTAAGTGCTTCGAGTAACCTCTTTTATTTAAAAAAAAAGTAGTATGACATTTATATTAGTTTTACATATTTAGTTTTCCTAAAGTTTAAAGGCGTTTATTTTGTATTGAAAACTTGTTTAATTTACTGGTTCGCGCCTGACTTTTTTACACGAAGAGTGAATTCATATTTTGCGTCAGCTCTTGAAAAAAACCACCACGCTGTGGCTCATCCTTAGGAAGTATATGAAGCGAATTTGGGCTACAATATGTTGTAGTCTCCAGCAGAAATAGAAGTCCTGGTGTTTCCTAAGTCCGCCGCGGGCTGCGCGACATTTTTCCGGTTTGGAATTGCGAAATAAATTTACTTCACGTTTAAAGTTGGCCAGAATCCTCCTATTTGCTCCCGAGCAAGTTGTGGTGTCTTGTAGAATTGTTCCGGGTGTTGGTAGGCTGCGTGTGTAGTTGTTCTGTGTGGTGGTCCTCCACAATGTTCTGCCGAACAATGATTTACAACCTGTATTTATACTTAAAATTATTGCGGGAACCATAATTCCCCGAATTTCATTGTTAGAACTAGAGAAAGAACGCACCAATCAGAAAGAAGCTATTGTGTACGGAAAATTCGAGATTATGCACGGGCAGAAATATATTAATCTAGCGTAGTATAGACAAGAGATACGCGTTCACTGAAAACCAATCGGAAGTAAGTATTGGTTGACGGGAGTTAATTAGGTTTCGCAGGCTTAGGCTGTTTCCAAGTTAGGAGAAAGGTACAGAATTTAGCTTGTTTTTTTAGGTGTTAGTAAGCGGAACTAGTTTGTGTAACTCAATTCTTATGTTTTTCAGTCGATGACAAATTAAATCGCTACTTATTTTGTAATGCAATTGCTATTTAATGTTATTATTTTTGTTTATAAACAAAGAATCGTGTGTTTATTTTATTATTTTTTTGTGTTTAACGTCCGACTATTGTGCACACTTGGGCTAATGCAGACGATGGAATGATTCATAGCGTATGAAAATGCCAAGCCCTGATCGGAATGCGAACCCGGGTCCTCGGGATGAAAGCTTAATACGCTATCAACTAGGCTACCGAGGCGACAATCGTGTGTTTAAATCCCTGTACTGAATTTACTTTTAAATTTAATGTTTATTTGTATACAAATTACTTATATAAATAAGCTCAGTAATAAACATTTAAATTGAAATGAACGCCATTATACTACATACTCAACCCGCCTCTCACAAAATTGCATATAGAATTTACGGTTAAATATACATTGCAATTTTTGTATAAGATCATTAATAAATTTTAAAATTATTACTGAACACTGTTATACTACACGACTAGCCCATTTATCAAAATTATTAGAGCATTAACATTTGGATATATTGTACATGATTGAGGTTTTTATATCGGCATATAATAAAATACATTTAATTTTTTTAATACGAGTCAGATTTTTCTAGTCCTCCGAATTCAACAATTTATTTTTTGTGCAAATATGATTGCACCAGATTTATGTTTGTTAGAACCATATAAAATTTAACAACGAAATATTTCGTAATCATTGTTTGTTGACGATTAAAATGAAAAAAACCTGGCGCAAATTTTCTCACTTTCGAGTATTTCATCTAGATCAAAGTGAGAACTTATCTTGGGGAAATGTCTGTCAGTAAGATCAAATTTAGTTTGAATCATAATTCAATTTGTTGTAAGAAATGTGAAATTAAAAAAAAATAATTGAAAAAATAATTAATTTTAAAAATCAAGTATTACAGCAGATAGGTTTTTCAATTTACTTCTGAACAGAGACTCTAAATGTATAAACTGATATTGAGAAATTATTCGTATTTTAATTTTTTGCTATAAGTCACAAACCAATGTTGAGAGAAGAGTAATCAAACGTTTCTTTAGGAGTTGGAATACTAATAACATCTTGTTAAAACGTCAAAAAAAATCAGTTTCTAACTCTAAAACATTTTAAATTAAAAAGAAACATCTGGTTCCCGAGATGTTGGCGAACCAGTCTTGCATTCCTTTCTATATAAATTGCACCATTTTACTATCCAGCTATATGCACAGACTTCCAAGAAAAGCACGCTTTTTTATTCAGAACTTTATATTAAATATTCGTAATAAACATACTACATTTTGCAAACATATTGTCCCAAACACGTATACTACTTTTAAAAAAATAAATTCAATATTCTCAACTACTACATTAACTACAAACAAGGGAAAAATAATTTGGCTTCATTTAAAAGATTTTTAACTAACTTAAATTAAATTTTAAATTGTCGATGCAATAAATTACGATAACGGTAATAGGCACACTTTTGGGAATAGCACAATGAGTAATTAAATTAATGATTCGATTTCGTTTCATGCACTATTTTATGCTATATGAACTTTTCATAATGTAAAAATAAAACAAGCGCGTGTGTGTGTGTGTGTGTGTGTGTCTGTGTGTAAAATCAAACTACGCTATTTCATTATTGATTGCATTTTACTACTTTCTGCAGTTCACAAAATTGGAATACTTTCAAGGATGGTAAGATTTATACCTCGCGGAAGAATACTTCAAGTTGAACTTCTGTATTTTCCATCAGCCTTCTTTATTTAGTTTTCTAATCAAAAAAGTTAAATCAAAAATAAAAATATACAATTAGTTTATTAACTTTTATCGGGTATGCAGTTTTAATTACCAAAAACAGAAAATTTTGATTATCGTTTAATTTCATTTCCGGAAATTTTTTGAAAAATATAGTATTTAAACTACACTAAGTATAAATTAATAAAATATTTGTATTATTAGTGAACTGTCTTTGCAAAAGGATATATTGTAATGGCTATTTGTTAAGTCAAACATCTGATATCTTAAAATTAGCACCGATTTTGACCTGTAATTTTTTTTTAGTTAAAAGTTATGTTACATATATTTTTCTACGTTAGACCAATGATAACAGAATCTGTAGATTCTATATTCATTTGTTAGACTATTGCAGAGGAGGGAAAGGTGTTAACAGAAACAGTAAATGGACGGCAGTAACTGTACGACCTTGAGATGCGCCGTCAGAGACGCAACAGACCAGCTGACGGTTATGGCACCTCGCCATCGAAGCGTATAGAAATATCTGTATGAATTAACATTCTCACTGTCACAAATTTGGTTCGATTTAAATAAAAAATTGGTTTCAGTAATAATTTCGTTATCCAGAAGTATCCGATCAACAGTTACAATATTGCGTCAATTTTAAATATTTAAAAACTCATTTTTTACCTCGTGATTACAAATTAGTTAACATTAAATACTGCATCAATAACATTTACATTTTTTCAAAACTATTTATTATTTTTTCTGAAGTCAGATTTCATTAATTTTACTTTCAATTTTGTAATTTATAAATTTAAAATACTATCAAACTCATTCTTTTTTCCCATCACAGCTTTAAATGAATGATTAGATACAAAAAAATAATTCGGAATTAGTTTCCATCAAGTCAGCGGAACCGCTGCGGGCGTTTAAATATGCTATTTTTAACGGTTAAGTAAAAAACGCTTGAGTGAAATATTTCAATAATTTCAGTTCTTTCACAAACGAAATATTAGTACAATATAAAATCTCCAAAGGACTGTAAAAAGCAGCTTTATATCACCTCACGGGTGTAGTTAATAAAGTTTCCGTTGTAGGTAAATGTTGGCGGTACTAAGTTCGGTATTCTCAAAGGACGAAAAGTTTTATTCAATGTCTTGCTGTTAAATATAATATATTCTGTACAATCATTAATCATTTATTATTTTGCACATATAGTAACATTAAATCGTAATTCAATAATAAAATATTTATGACTTTGTGTTTAAAGTTTGAATGTCTCATAAAATATTAAAAAAAACACTTTGAGAGTTTGATTTTAAAAAGTACTTTTTCAATTTCTATTAGTTCACTCTCTCTCTCTCTCTCTCTCTCTCTCTCTCTCTCTCTCTCTCTCTCTATATATATATATATATAAAATTGTTATTATTATTTGCGTATAGACCCTGTTGGATCACGCAAAGCACTCCGACTCATGTCTTGTTCCTTCTTAAATCCTCCCACCTCCTCTCATCCTGTCCCCATGGATCCTCCTCCGCTCCTCTGTCCATTTTACCCCTGCTATCTTTGGGATTTCATTCTCTGGAATTTTCCACGTGAGCATCTTTCTCCTGTATGCGTTCCTGTCTTCAATGTCTGTTGAGTCTATATTTTTGCATCATGTAGGTCTATTCTGACTTGTGTGATCCACGACGTTGTTGATTTGACTATTATATTTATATATCTTGTTCAAATTTTCAATCGTTAATAAAATACTTTCTATTCATCCCCTCAAATTTAAATATTTTTTTTAAACTTGTAGTGGATGACACTTAACTGTTAATACAGTTTTTGTCAAATATTAATATCTCATATTTGTACAGACTATGCGATAAGATTTCGTTAGGTAATTCCTACTATTATTCAACCACTCAAGTTCAAATGCATTTTTTAAAACTTATAATGGAAGACACTTGTTGTTAATACATTTTTATCAAATATTAATGTTGTATATTTGTACAGACTATACTATAGGATTTGATTCAAATAACACTTATGTTCTATCCTACGTTAGTTTTAGGAATCGCAGCACGCAGCTGTCTCGCTGACGTGACGGAAGCGAATGACCTAAGTAGGAATTTACTTTAAAATGTTTTTTATATTACTTGTTTAATTTAATTTTCTTATTAGAAGGCTTTCAAGAACTTAAACATAGTTTGTGCGTTTATATTTAAAGTTCAGTTTGTCATAACGATATACATTCTGGCATCAAGTGTTTACAGAATTATATAATTGTAGGTTTTTTTAATAATTTTACTTTAATTTTTAAATTGAAAATAATATTAGATATTATAATTTGTAGCAATAAATTTTATTGTTATAAACGTCAATGTCTTATTAAACTAAATGTTTTCAATATTTAGACCAATAAAATAACAGATTAATTCTTACCTGATAATGGATTCTTAGACAACCATATTCACTTTATTATCTCTGAGCACGAAATCGTTACAAAATATAACATCACTGATATCTCAAAACGAGAACACACGTTGCCAGATTTCCCTTATTAGATACCTGTCACTTGTCTCCTTCCGTCGTTGCTCGTCACTTGTTCCAAGGATAACTCTTTTCATATCCGTCAGTAGTATAAAGGAATCGATACTGCGTAATATTCAACATCATTTTTTGTGGTCGTTAACAGAATTACGCTGCTTGAAGTGTTTTAACTAAATGCTGCTTACCCCACTATGCAAATTTCCTAACTATCAATAATGCGACTTCTGCTACTCCACATCCTCTCGTCTAATATGAGTGACCCTAGAGACCAACATATACTGGTTGTTTCGACATCCCGCGTAATGAAAAAAGTGAATTTCTGAAAGTAACAATAACGCAACAACTAATAATAACATTTCCTAACTTTTAATTAAAAAAAATTTTTTTCAATCTTTAAAATCTTCATGTATATATATATATATATATATATATATATATATATATATTCAATATATATATATATATATATAATTTTTAGTTCAAAACAGAAATTTATTTGCATTGTTTTCAAAAATGATGCTTGAAAAACCTAATATACAAATATATATATATATATATATATATATATATATATATATATATATATATATATATATATAGGACTACTGCATGATTATATTAATTCCATAACTGCTTTATAGATTGAGAGAAATTTTTCCAGTACTGTTTAAATATACATGATGAAAGCAATATTTATATTTGTATGTTAAACAACATTTTTTAAAAACAATGCAAATAAACTTCTGTTTTTGAACTAAAAATAAAAATTATGTATCATGATTTTAATTAGGATAATTTGTTCGAAAACGAGACACATGATTGTTATTTTTGGTTCAATAACAAAATGTGTTATTTTCTCTTAAAAATTACAATTACTTGTATTGTATTTTATTAAATAACATTGTATATATTGTATTAATTGTTATTTTAATTAATATTTTTTTCGAAAACACGACAAATTAACATAGCTAGTGATTAACAAAATGTCTTCAAAGTTCTTATAGCCTATCAGCTGTTCAACAACAAAACAATTATTTTTTTTAATATAACTAACAAAATTAAACAAGTCATTCCATATATTTACAACGGTCAAACTTCTCCGTTATGTAGTTGTGCGTCTCACACGCCCAAGGTCCCTGGTTCGATCGCAGGCGGGAAACATGCAATTTTAATTATAACTAATTTAATATGAGACTTGCAACGCGCAAAATATACTATTATATCAATATACATATTTCTCGCAGACTAGCTGCACCTATTGAGAGGATTTAGACGTCCCTCGCGGTACCCGAGTCTAACACACACACACTTGCAACACTACAGTTACGACTTTAACACTTTATACTCACATTTACATTTAGGGAGGCGATAATAGCCTCAATGTGCTTTTCGCCTTAAAATAAAAAAAAATCTCGCATCACGCGACGCGCAAAATCCAACATTACAACCAGCCCTAAAACATGATGGGCCTACATATTAAAAATAAACATTGATTGCCCCAGATTAATTTTAAATTCTTAGAGGAGCTTATAATTTTAAAGTATTATTTTTTTCAGATTTTCCACTTGTTTACTATGCTGAAATAGATTTGAAAAAAAGTTCAATATGAAAAAGGTCTGACTTTGATTTACAGTGACTTCCATTTTGAAACGGGTTAAAGAACTAACGGAGACGGTAACAAAGGTAGAACTAATAATAATAATGGATAAGTGATAATGGATAAGTGATCCATTAAGTGATGATGGATGATGGATAAATGATAATAATGGATAAGTGATGTACATTTATTTACTTATCTTTTTTAAACTTGAATCAAAAGGAACAAAAATAGCAATATCTAGCGGTTCCCATACATAACCTTAACATCATTTTTTTGAGAGGCAGTTAAAATATTTGTATTAATAGTGCTTGTTATGTATCGGTATTCTCATTTGATGCACAAATGGTCCTACTTGATGCAATCATGGCACAAACATTGATTTTTATTTCTGTGACAAGTGTGTTACCCAGTGCATATTCGTCCAATGGTTTACAGTTTGAAGAATTTCATATATTAAAAACATATTAACGTTTTTATTTTACATGCTGATTTCATCAATAAAAACACTGTTAAAATCTACATAAAAGCATTGAAATTACTTTTAAAATAGTAAAGTTAATTTCACGGCAGTTAAACTTTAATATCTTGTTTTCATTTCATAGTAATTTTAAAGTTTAAAATGTCAAATTATGCAAATTTTATTGCTTATTACGATGGTAGAATCATTATTAAAAAATACATTGAAAAACACACTAAAGAAATTTACTTACATTACATCAGCGAGACAGCTGCGTGCGTGATTATTGAAAAAAGTATCCAGTAAGTTGTGTACGCATTGTTAGTACCTCATTAAAGTGAAGTTATTCATGGCACGCTTCCAGTAGCTTACTTCAACGCTGGGTTTACATCACTTCATTGTCTAATTATTCGTGTTCTGTTCAAGTGACAGTTTATTGTTTCCGCTAGTCAGTCTAATTACCAAAGCGTCTATATTTTCTTTTAAAGTTTCGCTAATTTCCTTAGAAAGAGTGCTTTTTATGTGACCGTTAAAGTGCAGATTTGAGCGTTTAAAATGAGCGTCGATTTTGAAATATAAGTACATTTTTGAGAAATAATTACGCAATTGTTAGTATCGAACGTTAGCAATTTCATCTGATTTTATTCAAATTCGGCAAGAAAATTGATTCTAGTAATAATTACACATATTTTAAACAAAAATCTTAGTAAGTGTTGAAATAAACATTTGAATTTTGTTTGAAAATTCGAAAATTAATTTGATATGGCGTGAGAGTTACTTTCATATTACAGAGTAATTTTAAAGTTTAATATTTAATTTTTCTGGATACTTTTGACTAGTTCGTTTTTCAGCAAAATAT
Source organism: Callitettix versicolor (assembly GCA_022606455.1). NCBI lineage: Eukaryota > Metazoa > Arthropoda > Insecta > Hemiptera > Cercopidae > Callitettix > Callitettix versicolor. The sequence continues at coordinate 49,461,035 of CM040191.1, forward strand.
TTTGAAACATTTCAACAGTCTTTAATGTGCCACATCTTTTTTATGTAAATTTTTTTCAAAATATGTACATAAATGTGTACTACCACATAAATTGGCATTTTAGCCGCCTCGGTGGCCTAGTGGATAGCGTACTAGGATTTCACACCGAGGAACCGGGTTCGATTCCCGGCGAGGGCTTGGCATTTTCATACGCTATAAATCATCCCATCGTCTGCATTATCCCAAGTGTGCACAATAGTCGAACGTTAAACACCAAAATAAAAAAAATAAATAAATAAATAATAAAATAAATAAATAAAATAAAAAAAATAAAAATAAATAAAATAAAATAAGTTGGGCATTTTAAGTTGGCATATTATAGAAAATACGAAAACTAACCAGTTGGCTGTTTATGTTTGATTTAGTATTTTCAATGAAAATGAAAATATTACTATGCTAAATTAATATAGGCCTATGCAGATTTTAATTTTTACAGTAGTGAAATAGTTCTTAGTGTTAAATAAAAAAGATATTTCTTGTACACTTTCTTAAAATAAATTACTACTACATTTTCAAAGCACACGATTAAATTTAACGAACCATTTTTACAACAATATAAACGCATAAACAACTCTTTAATTTCTGAATTCAATGTCAGTGTTTTTTTTTTTTGTTAACTGGATAATTACACATTTTTTATACATTGTCGAGCCAAGTGATAGTAAAGATATTTCAGTATCGACAATGACAAAGGAAGGAAAACTTGCCAAAGTACTGAAAGTCCTCTTTGACACAGCGGATCAGCTCTCCGCTCGTCTCGCCCCAGGATAAATTTCAGAGATTACTTCCAATGTATTTTGTCTGATAGTTTCCTTGCCGGCTTTATAAAGAGGTGGATCAAACTTTTAAATAACCGCCATTTATTTACTTTATCTTAAAATTTGTCTGGAAAGAAATTTACTTTTCAATTTCGACGTAGTACATTTAAGAAAGGAGAATTGCACAAGATACTGAAATGAGTAAAAGATAAACAAGAAGAAATATAACAAGGTGACTACTTAGAACATAGAAGTAAAGTTTGATTTATCATTCGTGTCACTAAATGCGCAAGTAGATCTACTGTTTATGAAACTTAAATAATTTGACTGTAAACTAAGTTAATGTTGGTAATTCTTGTTTAAAGTCGTAATTAACTTACACGCAGTCTTAAACAAGGCGACAGTACAAACCCACGGTCGTGATCACTATCTTGTCTAAATCATTTTTAGTGGTCGTTCCTGCCTTGTAAAACAAGGATCTCGAAATGTCCTACTGGTTAGAGAAAGCACTGAAGCTTGAGTCATAATCCTACCGAGAGTAGACCATCTCCACAACTTCGTTGTTCTTCCTTTTTGACTGATCAACGAGAGACGAATTTATGACAAAAATAGCACTGTTTAGTATAAACTGGATGAGGTCGTGAGCATGTATTGAATAAATAAGTTACAGTGCATGGTTAAAAACAAATAGCCTATTGCCCTCACGACTCCGTGTGAACACGCCTTACGATAATGCTTTCCTAGACAGCGATAATCACTCAACGATTATAGCGGAGGACTCCTCTTCTATGTTTGAACGTTAAATTTTTCCTACCTGCGATAACCGCTAGGGTCGCTAGCGTTGACAGTTGAGCATGTCTATCCGCGATAACCGCTAGAAGTCGTTAGCGTTGACAGTTGAGCGATTCTTTACACGTGATAACCGTTGAAGTTGCCAGCGTTGACAGTTGAGTGGCTGTCTACCTGAAATAACCGCTAGAAGTCGCTAGTGTTGACAGTTGAGCGATTCTTTACACGTGATAACCGTTGAAGTTGCCAGCGTTGACAGTTGAGTAGCTGTCTACCTGCAATAACCGCTAGAAGTCGCTAGCGTTGACAGTTGAGCGATTGTTTACACGCGATAACCGTTGAAGTTGCCAGCGTTGACAGTTGAGTGGCTGTCTACCTGCAATAACCGCTAGAAGTCGCTAGCGTTGACAGTTGAGCGATTGTTTACACGCGATAACCGTTGAAGTTGCCAGCGTTGACAGTTGAGTGGCTGTCTACCTGCAATAACCGCTAGAAGTCGCTAGTGTTGACAGTTGAGCGATTCTTTACACGTGATAACCGTTGAAGTTGCCAGCGTTGACAGTTGGTGGCTGTCTACCTGCAATAACCGCTAGAAATCGCTAGTGTTGACAGTTGAGCGATTCTTTACACGTGATAACCGTTGAAGTTGCCAGCGTTGACAGTTGAGTGGCTGTCTACCTGCAATAACCGCTAGAAGTCGCTAGTGTTGACAGTTGAGCGATTCTTTACACGTGATAACCGTTGAAGTTGCCAGCGTTGACAGTTGAGTGGCTGTCTACCTGCAATAACCGCTAGAAGTCGCTAGCGTTGACAGTTGAGCGATTGTTTTACGCGATAACCGTTGAAGTTGCCAGCGTTGACAGTTGAGTGGCTGTCTACCTGCAATAACCGCTAGAAGTCGCTAGCGTTGACAGTTGAGCGATTCTTTACACGTGATAACCGTTGAAGTTGCCAGCGTTGACAGTTGAGTGGCTGTCTACCTGCAATAACCGCTAGAAGTCGCTAGTGTTGACAGTTGAGCGATTCTTTGCACGTGATAACCGTTGAAGTTGCCAGCGTTGACAGTTGAGTGGCTGTCTACCTGCAATAACCGCTAGAAGTCGCTAGCGTTGACAGTTGAGCGATTCTTTACACGCGATAACCGTTGAAGTTGCCAGCGTTGACAGTTGGTGGCTGTCTACCTTCAATAACTGCTAGAAGTCGCTAGCGTTGACAGTTGAGCGATTCTTTACACGTGATAACCGTTGAAGTTGCCAGCGTTGACAGTTGGTGGCTGTCTACCTGCAATAACCGCTAGAAGTCGCTAGCGTTGACAGTTGAGCGATTGTTTACACGCGATAACCGTTGAAGTTGCCAGCGTTGACAGTTGAGTGGCTGTCTACCTGCAATAACCGCTAGAAGTCGCTAGTGTTGACAGTTGAGCGATTCTTTACACGTGATAACCGTTGAAGTTGCCAGCGTTGACAGTTGAGTGGCTGTCTACCTGCAATAACCGCTAGAAGTCGCTAGCGTTGACAGTTGAGCGATTCTTTACACGCGATAACCGTTGAAGTTGCCAGCGTTGACAGTTGAGTGGCTGTCTACCTTCAATAACTGCTAGAAGTCGCTAGCGTTGACAGTTGAGCGATTCTTTACACGTGATAACCGTTGAAGTTGCCAGCGTTGACAGTTGAGTGGCTGTCTACCTGCAATAACCGCTAGAAGTCGCTAGCGTTGACAGTTGAGCGATTCTTTACACGCGATAACCGTTGAAGTTGCCAGCGTTGACAGTTGAGTGGCTGTCTACCTGCAATAACCGCTAGAAGTCGCTAGCGTTGACAGTTGAGCGATTGTTTACACGCGATAACCGTTGAAGTTGCCAGCGTTGACAGTTGAGTGGCTGTCTACCTGCAATAACCGCTAGAAGTCGCTAGCGTTGACAGTTGAGCGATTGTTTACACGCGATAACCGTTGAAGTTGCCAGCGTTGACAGTTGAGTGGCTGTCTACCTGCAATAACCGCTATTAGTCGCTAGCGTTGACAGTTGAGCGACTGTTTACTCACGTTAACCGCTAGCGTTGACAGTTGAGCGACTGTAGGCGTCTGCTGTCGGAGCAGTAATAATTGCAATCGGCGGCGTTTCAATACATTCGAATACGTCATCTCAAAATGCGAAGTTTCATTTTTTTTCTGCTGAAGAGAATGGACAACTAACAAAGTCAGTTAAAAAATATCCAGCATTTTTTAATGTACAACTTGCTCTTTAACGTGATACGCGAGTGAGTCTGGCCCCTTTCTTTAAATAATTTAAGCATACCTTTTCTGGAAAAAACTCGTTATTTCAATAACTGTCGTATTTAATATATATATATTCGTTTCTGTGAACGCTTAACTTTTAGACGAACCAATCATAACTAATCTACGATTTTAGCTTTTAAAAATAACCGTCTTTCTCTCTTTATTTGTTTCACCCAAATTTGGGGTACACTAAATCAATCACTTTTTAATGTTCTGTGCCTTCTTCGTAGCCCAGTATTGCTTCATTCGTTGTGATCTTGCTTTTCTTTCTTCATCAGAGATTTGGATCGTTCCCTTGGATTTGACTTTGCCTTGGAACCGTTGTTTCTTGTCCTTGGTTATTGTTTTGGCTGTTCTGTCCATGAGCATAGTGTCAGTGATTTGTAGTTCTGTTATGTCTTTCTCTGTTTCTCTAAACCAAAGTGGTTTGGCTCTTTTATTATGAAAGGAGTCAAATATTTTTTTGGTTAGTCTATTTTTGTCCACTCGGAGGATGTGCCCATAAAAATCAATTCTCCTTTTTCTTATTGTGTCTGATAGTGTTTCAGCTTTTTGGTAAAGAGTTTCATTCCTGATTTGGAGTAATTGGTTGTTACGGAATTTGGGGCCTAAGATTTTTCTTAATATCTTTCTTTCTTTGATCTCCAGCCTTTCAAGTGGGCCCTGGGTTGTTTCAGCTACAAATAAGGCTTCTGGTTTAATTACCGTAAGATAAGGCCTTATCTTTGTATTCCAGGAGAGGGACGTCTTGTTGTATGTGTCTTTGGTAAGCTGGAAGGCTAATTCAACTTTATTTCTCCTAGATTCCATAGCTTTTTTTTTCTCTAGGGCGTTCCAGCTGATCCATTTCCAAAGATATTTTAATTATTTGACTATCAGAAATGTACTGTTCTCCCACTTGAAGCTTTTTTGGTGGTTTTTGCATGTTTGTTAATATTTTAGTCTTTTCAAATGAAACTTTGAGACCCATTTTTAACGCTTGCTTCTGGAGTTCAAGAGCCTGTTCCTTAGCTTCTTCCAATGCCTCAGCTAGTAAGGCCATGCCATCAGCAAAAGCCAAACAATTTACTTTAATGCCTTTATTCTTAGTTCCTAGTCTGATTCCACTAACCGTCTTTAATGTACGATTTTTTTCGTTTTGTCCTTTTTCCCAAGTCGGTGATTGGTTTAATATGATCACGTATATACATAGATATAGTAGATTTTATGTTAATAGTTAACATATACAAAGTAATAAAACACCTGTATAGGCCTATATATATATATATATATATATATATATATATATATATATATATATATTACCATAATATAATTTAAATTGCTTCTGTAAAAGTGGTCTAAATATCAAGATTAACCCTTTTTTTAACGCGCCTATATTTTTTCATGATAGCAATTTCAATAAAAACGGCTTATTTTTCAATACAAATACTGAAAAAATATGTTGAACTTAATACATTTACAAAACTTACATAAGTTACACTTTATATCACTACATATCTTACATGGCAGACAACGTCATTCTTTTAATCGCGTTCGTTGTGAATGGAAATTTATTTAAAGTTTATTTAAATTGCAAGCAGTGGCAGACGCAAAATGGAAATGGAAAAACTGTCCTTAAAGTCTTGCTCGCAGACATTTTGTGTGGTTTGGTTTCTTATATTAAGCATTCTTTTGTAGCATGTGTCACGTACAACTTTCATTAAGTTTTTGTACTCACTGTGTTGTTCACTTTAATTGTATTTATATTTTCTAGTGAACTTCTTTTAAACAAATCGTGTTTTTATTTACTTTTTGTATTAAAAAATCATTTTTAAACAGGCTGCATATGATCTGTATATCGATAAATATAGTGTGATATTGATCACGTGAAGCGTGGCATTGTTGTATATGTTAAAGTCGACTTCAAATATTGAAGATTTTTTAAAACAATTTATATTTACCAATATCGTGGATTGATGGGTATATTAATCAATATATTGACTGTGTTCTGTCTATAATATCTTAATAAACTTTGAGAGTAGGCGGACGATTTCATACTGCGTACTTAAGCAATCTATGACGTCATTAGAAATTACAAAACATTGTTGAACGATTTCATTGAATCTTGTTTTGTTTCCCAAATAGTTCATATACTATCTTTGTCTCAGAAAACTGTTCTTGAATAAGTTCCAATTAAGCTGTTATTCGTCTGTACTTTTTAGTAATTATTTTTGTTGAATTTGAATTTCTTCGAAATGAGACAAGATGATTTTGAAAACGAACAATGTTTATGAGGTTTTGTATAAAGCCTATGCAACACTGTTCGGTTTCTAGACATTGTATAAAATAAAAATAAAAGTCCAGAAGGGATGCTTTCTTTGTAGACAGTTTTGAAAACATGCAAGACTTTTCCAAGAACTTAATAGTAAGAGGATGAAGTATAGAAGGGAAATTAAAAATAGCATTATCTCTGATTAATAAGGGGGGTTTCACAATAACATGTTGCAAAATTTACTCTAACCATTTAATATAATAATGGTTAATTATTACCATCTGCGATAGCAATATCTTTCAGTAACTACTTGTGGAAAAACAGTTTTTGTTTATTTTACCAATTTTTAATTCATTGTGCTTACACAAAATTAAATTTTGTCCCGAGAAACATTAGAAAGAAATGTACTTTTTTCTTACAATTCATTATTTTTTATAAAACGACCCGATAACATAACTACGGGAAGGTGCAGTGCAAGTTAGTCTAAATGGGCAGAAATATTTACACAAATATTGATGTTTATAAAAAAAACTATGCCTCTTTACAGTTTTACAAATATTGGTAGTAAATTAGCTGAAAATATAAACCATCTTGTATTGATCCATACGTATATTAGAAGTGTGAGTCCTTCAAAAATGACATTCCTGTTACCGCAAAACATTTTATGGATTGCTAGGCGGTTAGTAAAATATATTAATACCTGTAAAATACGATTTTGGTTTTTACTTGAGTGGAATTAACTTTCAGTTTTACTTCAAACTCAGTAAGATTCTTGAGTTCCGTAGTACCAAATTGGATAGCCAATTTTTGTCAATGCTTCCAAATATTACAAGCGATTGGTTTCTTTGCTAAACAAAAATTTCTTTGTACTTTCTAAGAATAAAACGATTCAAAATCAATTTAATTGGGTGTAGTTTCAATTTTAACTTATTTCAGATTAAGGTTTATTACAAATAATAGATAACATGTGTGATTTCAATTAAAGTTAAACAATTACAAATCCACACAATTTCTGTTTAATTTTGATGCACTACGTAAAATTAAACACCGTTACAATTTAGAGCGCATATCCATCTGTCTGTAACATATATTTTACTCACGAACGATGTGACCGTTTATTGTGAAATTTATTTTTAAAAAATGGCTACTATGTAACGTTCGAACGTAAACATAGTTTAGGGTTGATGACAAAAAATAATTGGGGTGAGCTTTAAGGGTAAAGTCTTAAAAATAAAACATATCTAGAGTGGGCTATCATGAATATATAAGTGATACTGAATCTAAATATGTAGCTTTTTTGTACATATTTATATAGATTTCAATTTTCTACAAACGTTCAGAAGAAAATTTTAAAATGTCTTATTGTTAGATCAGAAACGTCACCATAAATTTGTAAATCTAGATTTGATTAAAAATTAAAATCTTTTTTTATATTTTATATTTTTTATAGTATTAAAAATGGTATTTTAAATACCAACAACCCTTTAGAAGGTATTTTTTGCGCAACTCGAAAATTTTTGAGCGTGAAAAGAAATAAGTAGAGTGGGATTTGAAAGTAATTTTAGTTTTAAGCATCACGTATGTTTTAAAAGAGTAAGTAAATTTTATTTTACAAAAGGGATGGTCCACGATGAGTAGTCTGCGTGACTGACGCGGTCAAGTCGGTGACACGGCGGTTCAGACGACACCTAAGTCAGCTGATTTATTCTTTAGCAAGCTTTAACGCTTTTAAGTAAAATACTCTAGTGTACAATTCAACGGAAGATACTAATTTATAAGGATAGGAAAAACACCTCAGTGTTGAAGATTTCAACATAACATTGTAACAACAAACAACTCACGATGGTTACTAAAAGTACAAAATGCTTTTTACGTTGTAAAGAAAAATACAATAAATGACAAAAAATATGGCAATAATAAAATTTTAAGTACAACACTAGTTTTTTTGTTCAATGGTTGTGATTTTGTTTTCTTAAAATTAAAAAAAAAGAAAGTTAATGAAATTTTAAAATCCAACTTCGAGGTATTGTCCAACTTTCTTCTCTCCACCTACTTTTAAACTTTATGACTGAGAGCTAAAGATTTGTAAAGCTCTCTCTCTCTCTCTCTCACACACACACACACACACACACACACACATATATATATATATATATATATATATATATATATATATATATATATTAAAATCTAAATGCTTTGTACCAGTTACACTATCGAGGAAGATAATTTAGAAAAAATACTTTAATTTACGTGTATCTCAATAATTTCGGAGATTTTTGAAATAATACTTTAGAGTATTTATACTGAAATACTTAGTACCTCACTATTTAGTATTTATTATTGTAATATTTATGCTTTCAATGATAATTACAGTAGATATTTAATGAAAAGCATAATGTGATAGAGTGTTCTTTGTGCTTCTGCAACGAGATAAAACGTTCCAAACAATGGTAAAGTTATTGACAATAGAAGAATGAAGCACCTAGCATTAAAACTGTGTCTTCTATTTAAGTAACGAACAGAATCAATGTTTGTAAATCCACATTCAATTACAATTTACTGCCTTTAGTTCTTCTCTATGACCTATAAACAAGCACTTCCATTAAACTATAAATTAACGTCTATTCATGTTTTGTTTTCTGTTAATATTAATTACTTTCTATTCACATAATCAAGTTATTTTTTATTTAGTTTCTTTTGTCTGTACCTGCTGTTGTAAAACTGCAACGTTATATACACCTTCTGAATATTTTTAAATCGTGTACGTTTGACGCAAGAACGATTTTAATATTGAGTATGTATGACCTAAAATGTTTCTAAGATCGTGACACTTGACTTCAAATATTTTTAAATCGTGTACGTTTAACATAAAACGTTTCTAAAATCGTGTACGTTTGACGCAAAAACGATTTTAAAATCGAGTACGTATGACCTAAAAATGTTTCTAAGATCGTGTACACTTGACTTCAAATATTTTTAAATCGTGTACGTTTGACGCAAGAACGATTTTAATATCGAGTATGTATGACCTAAAAATGTTTCTAAGATCGTGTACGCTTGACTTCGAATATTTTTAAATCGTGTACATTTGACATAAAACGTTCTTAAAATCGTGTACGTTTGACGCAAAAACGATTTTAAAATCGAGTACGTATGACCTAAAAATGTTTCTAAGATCGTGTACACTTGACTTCAAATATTTTTAATTCGTGTACGTTTGACATAAAACGTTCTTAAAATCGTGTACGTTTGACGCAAAAACGATTTTAAAATCGAGTACGTATGACCTAAAAATGTTTCTAAGATCGTGTACACTTGACTTCAAATATTTTTAAATCGTGTACGTTTGACATACAACGTTCTTAAAATCGTGCACGTTTGACGCAAGAACGATTTTAATATCGAGTACGTATGACCTAAAAATGTTTCTAAGATCGTGTACACTTGACTTAAAATATTTTTAAATCGTGTACGTTTGACATAAAAAGTTATAATCGTGTACGTTTGACGCAAAAACGATTTTAAAATCGAGTACGTATGACCTAAAAATGTTTCTAAGATCGTGTACACTTGACTTCAAATATTTTTAAATCGTGTACGTTTGACATACAACGTTCTTAAAATCGTTCACGTTTGACGCAAGAACGATTTTAATATCGAGTACGTATGACCTAAAAATGTTTCTAAGATCGTGTACACTTGACTTAAAATATTTTTAAATCGTGTACGTTTGACATAAAAAGTTATAATCGTGTACGTTTGACGCAAAAACGATTTTAAAATCGAGTACGTATGACCTAAAAATGTTTCTAAGATCATGTACACTTGACTTCGAATACTTTTTTAAATCGTGTACGTTTGACATAAAACGTTCTTAAAATCGTTACGTTTGCCACAAAAACGATTTTAAAATCGAGTACGTATGACCTAAAAATGTTTCTAAGATCATGTACATTTGACTTCGAATAATTTTTTAAATCGTGTACGTTTGACATAAAACGTTCTTAAAATCGTTACGTTTGCCACAAAAACGATTTTAAAATCGAGTACGTATGACCTAAAAATGTTTCTAAGATCATGTACACTTGACTTCGAATACTTTTTTAAATCGTGTACGTTTGACATAAAACGTTCTTAAAATCGTTACGTTTGCCACAAAAACGATTTTAATATCGAGTACGTATGACCTAAAAATGTTTCTAAGATCGTGTACACTTGACTTAAAATATTTTTAAATCGTGTACGTTTGACATAAAAAGTTATAATCGTGTACGTTTGACGCAAAAACGATTTTAAAATCGAGTACGTATGACCTAAAAATGTTTCTAAGATCATGTACACTTGACTTCGAATACTTTTTAAATCGTGTACGTTTGACATAAAACGTTCTTAAAATCGTTACGTTTGCCACAAAAACGATTTTAAAATCGAGTACGTATGACCTAAAAATGTTTCTAAGATCATGTACATTTGACTTCGAATAATATTTTTAAATCGTGTACGTTTGACATAAAACGTTCTTAAAATCGTTACGTTTGCCACAAAAACGATTTTAAAATCGAGTACGTATGACCTAAAAATGTTTCTAAGATCATGTACACTTGACTTCGAATACTTTTTTAAATCGTGTACGTTTGACATAAAACGTTCTTAAAATCGTTACGTTTGCCACAAAAACGATTTTAATATCGAGTACGTATGACCTAAAAATGTTTCTAAGATCGTGTACACTTGACTTAAAATATTTTTAAATCGTGTACGTTTGACATAAAAAGTTATAATCTTGTACGTTTGATGCAAAAACGATTTTAAAATCGAGTACGTATGACCTAAGAATGTTTCTACGATCGTGTACATTTGACTTCGAATATTTTTAAATTGTGTACGATTGACGTAAAAAGTTCTTAGAAACGTTTACGTTTGATATAAAACAGGTTTTAAAATCCTGTACATTTGATGTAAAAATATTTCAAAAATCGTTAAGCTTGACATTAAAAAAAAATAAATAGTATACGTTTAACATGAAAACGTTTTTTAAATCGATGCCTAGTTTGAATATAAATCATTCCCATATGAGGTAAGAGTTTCTATCGATGAGTTCAAAAAATAATTGTTCCCGTTAAAAATATACTTACGTTTCGATAATACTGATTGTTTTTGTATCGGTCGGAGGATGCCCGAAACTGTGCAGAAACAAACCATAACCAAGATTTCGAAATTATTAATATTTCCTTCTCTATTTCTGTTGTAATTGTTATTATTTTGTTCAATACATTTACCAGATTTTATTAGTTTGGTTAATTTTTATTGTTGGATCCTTTTTTGGAGTGTAGATCAATACGTTTTGACAATGGAGTTAATTCAAAACGCGTCAAAAACAGAAAGACTAGTAAAGGAAGATTAATGTACTCACCTACACAATATATGCGTATATTTTCAATCATTTTAATTCCACACGTACCCTTAAACGATTAAAGGAAAATTAATTTAAATTTAGGATATAGTACATGATTTTTTTAAGAATATAACTATGGTTTCCAGATTCGTTTTATGGTATTGTGCCAGCCACTAAGTAGTCTCTATCTCCATTTACTAACAATAATTCAATAGTGCTGTTTGAATCTATAATAATATTCTTGCATAATTTATATGGTTATAATAAAAAAACAAGAGTTATATTTCAACGTTTCAGTACTTAAAATCGTGTTTGCTAAGCTTATTTTTTTATACGAGATAAGTGGTAAATAATGTTCAGGTAGAGATCTTATAAATTTCAACATTACGTTTGATGGATTGAAGCAAACATCGTTAAGAGCCGCCATTACATTTTACTGTAGCAATAAAAATAACTATCTTCACGGTGAAATAGTTTTCGCCATTAAAATGCTATTTCTTCTTCGAGAAATGTATACCTGGATCAGAAATTAAAATCTAATAAGTTATTGATTCAGTTTAAGCACCAATCCCAATTATCTTAAAAACGTTATCGATTCCAAATTAAATAACATTATAGAACGTAATTTTTTAATATTTTGAAAATTAATTAGCCTATATCCTTCCGGATTCTTTTTTATATTAAATAGCAATTTGTTTTTAAAATAAATTAATACAGTCATTACTAAGTTTCATCCACTGGATATACTTAGTCTAGAATATTTAGTCTTTTTAGTAATGTGACTTAATAAGTGCACCAGTTCAAATGGTTTTACTCTTCTTAATCGTCGTTGAGTAGCTGGAGAGCTTCGACATTAATGAGTTGATGTAGTCTTTTGTTGGTGACTTTGAGAGAATTTTCGTACTTCATTATCAACAGCTAGAACCTCAAGATCATTATGTAGGTTGTCATTTCGGATGTACCAAGAAGCACCTACGATACCATAAAGTATTTGAAATGTAATTAGTTTTATCAAACAATTTATAACAACTTGATGATTAATAAAAACAGCTTTATGCACTGCACTTACTGGACAAATCTAAATTTACAATTTTGCTTTCATTCAGTTTGATTCGCCACTTCTTAGTCCAGCTGTATGTCGTCTATAATTTGTAGTTTTCTGGTGCACTCAATGTTATTGTCACTAACAGCTAAAATAGCTCAGTCATCAACAAATGTAGCAACAGTATTTTGTTCAAATGTTGGTACATCGGTAGTTGATAGGAGATGTAGAGTTCGCGCCAATACACCACCCTGTGGCATTCCTGCTTTGATTTTCTTCAGCAATTAGTAGGCTTCTTCTTGCTTAAACGTAAAATATCTTTCTTAAATATATAATTCGAGTATATTAGAGTACTGAAGTTGCACGAACAGTTTGAGCTTGTGGTCTAGTCTTTCTTGCAAAAACGTATCAAAGGCTCACCAAAATAATATTAGAAATTACACTTAAGTTATGATTCAAAATCAATTTTGGAATTTAGTGTTAATTAACTGTTATTATTTATTACTTAGACACTTGTTATAACTTATGTATATGCAAAAATACGATTCCCAAGAAACACTTGTTTTCGTATTTTAAAAAGTAAAGAGCCGCCTCGGTGGCCTAGTTGATAGCGTTCTGGGCTTTCACCCCGAGGACCCGGGTTCGATTCCCGGCCAGGGCTTGGCATTTTCATACGCTATAAATCATCCCATCGTCTGCATTAGCCCACGTGTGCACAATAGTCAAACATTTAACAAAAAATAAAAAGTAAAATCTAGAACTTAAGCATAGATGTCAAATCATCTGTTAGGCTGCTAAAACTCAAAACTGTAAGAGATTGTATAAACGCTTATTTTCAAACCGTTATTTATAAAAACATGAATATTCCAACATTAAATAATAATTAAAGGATGAAACAGTAAAATAGACAACTTTATTGCTTAAAACTAAGGTTAAGAAACTTTGATTTCAAAACAGCCATTTTTATATTTTCTTGTTTTTTATAATTTTTAACAATTTATTTTAACATGTATCGCTAGTTGTAATTTTGCATGTTTATATTGATATATAACAGTATATTTTACGCGTCACAAGTCTTATATTAATTAAATTAATTATAAATAAAAATATCTGTGTTATATATATATATATATATATATATATATATATATATATATATATATATATATAAATATGATATTGTAAGTATATTGTAAATTTTACATAATATTGTAAAAATTACTCGAGAAAAAGTGCGTTTTGAGAAATAAACCAAGTAATGAAAAATTACCGAGTACAGTTTTCCACTCGACTTTTTTAATATGGGTAAAAGTAAATAGAATACGATTGGAAAGTAATTTATACTTGAGCATCAAATACATTCCAAAAATAGTACGTAAATCGATAGTCACCTGTTCTAGTTTTAAAAACAAACCACTCAAAGTCACGTTTCAATGGTTGATAAAGGGCTACATTGAAGGCATCTACAAGCCCTGACTACGTACTTTTGTTATCACGTAGTATTACTGATTGAATGCACATCTAGTCTTATCTTACGGTTTTTCGATTGTAATTTAAATAGAAATTTTAGTATTTTCAGACTTTTAAAAAACAAAAAATTATATAAATAATTTGTAACAAAAATTTTGAAGGTATGCTAATTAAAAATACATAAAATTTGTAAAATTCAGTGAACAAAATTATAAAATTTTAAATTAATAATGCCAAAAATTTTGCAATAATCTGTTATTTTATAAACATAAAAAAGTGGCAAACATATGATAACGTAACGATTTCTAATATAAGTTTATATATTATAAACTTATAATATATAAGTTTATATTATATATAATATATATATATAAGTTATTATATTATAATAACTGTATAATATACAGTTATTATACAGTTGTGCCATGACGTACAGAAAAACAAGGCTGTCCTAGATCCATGAAACACTCTTGTATTAACATTCAATGTGTGTTGGTGAAAAACAATAAATAAATATAACGAGTTTTACTGCCTTGAAAACACATCCTAGGTAACTTCAGATATACACCACGTGACCTAGAAAACAGGCAGTGTGATGTATTACATATACTGAATAACAGATGTTTACCTGAACATTAGAGCAGTACGAAAAATGTATTGCGTTTATAAAAATAGAGTTTTTTATATTTATTATTGTTAGAAATAACCTCTTTTATTTTTTATATTTACGTTAAAAATAACTAATTTTTTAACATAAATAAAATTTGTAATAACAAACAGAATTTCCTGTGTTTAATTATCTCCTAAATAAGTACGATTAAGAAAATGTTTTGAGATGTTTTGGTTTTAATATAAAAATACGAAACTTACAGTTAAAACTTTGTTACATAAGTAAGAGCTTAAGACAGAAATGAACCATCAACCATTTCGTTATATTATAATTTAAAAATTTCGGTAATTAAATTGAAAAAATGCTTTAATACGGAATACCTTTGGAGGATACAGCAATTTACACGTTACATTTTGTAGAAAAATAAGCAATAATTACAAGAGTTTAAAATGAACTACAATATAGAACATACGATAATTGAGGGTATAAATATGGAAAAAAACAGTATCTTTATGTACGAAAACGAATAGAAGCGAGAAAAGTAATAAAATGTTTGACTAAGATATTACTAAGTAAAGTTCTTAAAGTCTGAAGTTTAAAATTCAATGTACATTAATTGCAACAAAATTTATGTACATTTTGCAAAATTAATTTGCAAAAAAATTAAATGCAAAAAATAAAAGAAACGAGAGAAGCATAGAAGCTGCAGAAATCAACACGCTAAGAAGATCATCTAGATCATCTAAACAACAGAATATAGAAAATGAGGAAAATCGTAGAAAATTGGATCAACGGACGCAGTTACGAAAGATAGTATAGAAAAGTAAAAAATATTATGGTACGGAAAATTTTAACTAGTGAAAGAAACACGACTTCCACAACAAATAATAATTTGATACTTACAAGCAATAAAGGTGATACCAATTTAAAAAAAAAGAAAGAAAAAACTGGACAAAATGTACAGAAAGAATCAGAAAAGCCATGAGCGATTCAAACTTAAAGAATGTTACTGGCAAGATCGACAAGAAAAGATTATTGAAAATAGACATGTTGACGCACGTTATAAACTTATATATATATATATATATATATATATATATATATATATATATATATATATATATATATATGTGTGTGTGTGTGTGTGTGTGTGTGTGTGTGTGTGTGTGTGTGTGTGTGTGTGTGTGTGTGTGTGTGTGTGTGTGTGTGTGTGTGTGTGTGTGTGTGTGTGTGTGTGTGTGTGTGTGTGTGTGTGTGTGTGTGTGTGTGTGTGTGCATGCCTGAGTGTTTGAAATTCCTAAATGTTCACTTTTTAATCGTAATTAATCGTAATTGAAATCAGTTTTAAAAGGTGAATTTAATACGTATGTCTTTCCTACAAATTTAAAAATCTCCCCATTATAAAATAAATGGGTTTTGGTTGTTTACTTGCTATAACTATTTTTACAATAAATAAATAAATTGAACTTATATTTTTGATAATACGAAAAATTTGAATTACAATAATTACACTGGAGACTTTAGTTCGACCTTAGAACAATATATATATATATATATATATATATATGAAATCAAAATAACATGATTTTTAATGAAATTTTTCTACAACAATTCAGTACTGGGAAAAAACATAAGCTTCATTTATGAGACAATATAATTTAGGTTTTATTATTTTGTTTAGTACAAGAACATAGAATTCTAGTAAATTAAAGGCAGCACACTGTAGTGGGTATTAGGATATTGTCGTTATAAGGAGAAACACAATGTATTCACATTTCAACATGTCCCTTGGGAAATCAACTGTGCCACTGCAGCTGAGCCAAACTTGTTGTTTTATCGCTTAACTACAAAAAATCAAAACATGCTTCATTTTCACCGTAACTGTGCTGCAAGCAACAGTTTTGAATTTACGTAAAGTACCACTTAAAATATGAAAATGATTTTTTTCAATTGTTCTTATGTTGAAAACAAGTGCTATTTTGTACAGATTTAAATTTTAATTACTGCAATAAAATCATATTAAAAATAATAAAAGTAGTAAAATAAAAGAGTAAATATTTTTTTTTAATAATTTGCATCCTGTTAAGTTTGATTGCTACGTAGTGTTAGGCGGATTTAACGGTTAGAAAAATCCTTTTAAAAATACTGCTTTAAAAATTAAATGCTATTTTATGACGAAATGTTCATGATATCATTATTATTTAATTGGAAATTTGGCATCACTTTTTGCATGGAAACAAAAATAAAGTTTAGGATGTAAATAAACTATTTTATGTGCCTAAGCTACTAGAATATGAGCCTAGATGCTCAGGCTGTGATAAAATACTAAACTAGAAAATAACTATAATATTTTTGAAAACAGAAAATATATTTTCACCGCAAAAAAGAGGGGCATATAAAACATGAATTACAATAATTATACTGGAAATTTTGGATCAATTATAGATTTGGTGTGACAAACTAAAGTTATCAGATATGAGTATATATTTGTTAAACTATATATAGTTTTCTCTAAATTTGATTATATATAATCAAATTATATATAATCTATATATATATATATATATATATATATATATATATATATATATATATATTTTTATAGTATTTCACTGCACCCTTCGAAAAAAAAAGAAATAAATCAAAGAAATTGCGGTCTCTGTGTCAGTACTCTTAACTAGTAGTCCCGCGCTCCTTCGGGAACTGGCAAGCGCGTCCGTCAGTAAGTTATTTCCTTAGACAAAAACGTATTTTTAAACACTATGTGTCAGATATTATATAGTATTTCAGTATTATTTGTGATTTGTAGTTCCCGTGGTTACATGTAGGTTCTTTCACATTCGAGAATATCTTTCTTGCATTGTTTTCATTTTATCGGTTTTCTCCGGTTTTCCACCAGTTATCTCAAAGATTGCTTGATTTACAGCTCTGGAAGTTGTTTTATTTTGTCAGGTAAAAAAACCATAAGAAACCATCAATATTAACTCTTGATTTAGGTTCCCCGAACTTCAGTATGAATTAATTTCTCTCTTTTTCCAGGAACAATGGCGAAATATTTTTCCGGCTGTTACATGTTAACGAAGCTTTTCCGAAGGCATGTTTGTTTTGACGTTTTCATTTTTTTACTGGTAGAACTCACTCTGTAATTCTTTCCTTTTCTTCCTGAAACACTCTGTTTATATACACTATGTATATATAAACAAATGTATATATAAACACTGTAAAATTACTTTAAATAGTAAATTTATATATTTACTAAACCTAGTTTTTTTAGTGTCATTTTGTAAAATTGTAAAACGGTTGAAAATCAGACTAAGTTTACATGGAAATTTCATGGAAATCCTCAAATCGTTTTTGTTACCAGCAGCAGACAAATACACAGAATGACCGAGTCAGAATAGCATTTACGATTTTCAGTAATTAAAAACGGATATATTCATTACAATCGCAAGATTGTGTTCTTCAAGGACACACAAATGAGAAATTTTCGAACATTACTTCCAATAATTAGAAAGAAAAAATGAAAAATATTTGACCCTAAACAAAAATTTTAATCTTGTAATTGGATGAAATCAGGTACATTCATACCTTACTGTTCTCTGGTATTGCTCCTATTGTAGTTAAATAACGGATGAAACCTTTTAGGAACATTGGTGGTTCTAAGAAAATGTCATTAAGGTATAAGGTACACATCGTATAAGTAAGATTGTAACCCTTTATAGTAATGCTAAACTTTATTTGCATTATATCACTTGAGTAAAGTGTATTAAAGTCGTTTCTTCTTTTTGACTTTGCTTCACAAGTTATCTTATATTCCGTCAGTGATGTTAAGAATGATGTACGACAACGAAAATGGTTTCTGATTCGGTATTAGTGAACTCCCAAAAATATATTTCAACTAATCACGGTTTTTGTTTACTTTGTTGATTAACTATCGCAATATTATCACTTTTTTTAAATGAAATGACACTTTTAAAGTTTCATGTTTAAGAATTAGTGTAAATAAAAGTTTTAAATGTTCGTAACAATATTTGGTTCTATGCAATTTTATATAACACATTAACAAGTCAATTCACGAAGTTTTCCTCTTTGTTTAAAGAACTTACAATACATTTTACAAAAAAATCTATTTTAATTTAAACATGTTCGTTGCTCAAGAAAATCCCTTCGACAGTTTCAAAACGATGGCAATATAAAGATTTAAAAAATATAACTTCTGAAATTTATTTCACTGCTCTAATTACTGAACGTTAAAATTTGCAAAAAATAGCTTTTGTATTTTAAAATTTCTTTAAAAAAGGATTAAGCGATTGTTAGTGTTAAACTTTTGTTTTTTTAGTGTAATTTGAAAGTTTACCATTTCAAATCTTTTAACAAAACCATAAATTTGTACATATTTTTTTAAAAATACTATTTTATTCAAGTAATCAAACTTGGGTAAAACTATTTTATTATTTATAAATAGTTGATTGGGTAATCAAACTATTTTAAAATTGCAAATTGCAAACAACACCATTTAGAATTTTTCAATTCTATTCAAAATTTAAAGTGTATATTTTTCAGAACATTAGGTAGATAATCATTTATGAAATATGGTTTTCATGAAGGTGTTTAAAAAAAATATTGAATATTTTATTCAGTCATTTCAGCGAGACAGCATGGTTTTCACCATTAACAATAAGAATTTGGTTTTGTAATAATTTGACATCCAGGATAGTCCAATTATAAATGCTTTTTTCTCTAAAACATACTTTTTTCTTAACATAAGGACTAATTTATCTTTCTGATTTTATCAAAGTATTACTTCAAAATGAGACATTTATGCTGCAGTTTTAAATCTCTGTATTGTAATAATTACAACCATTATAAAATTAATGCACCAAAGATATATATATTATTTCTCGAGTCAACATCCTTTTTTCTCAGGAAATACTGTTCGTACAGACATAAATAAGGTATCTTTAAACGATTTTTTAACCGGCTTCTGACATTGCAAAACGATTCGACATTGCTAAAACATACTGCCTGTGGAAAATGTTAACATAAAAGACACTTTTGACTGTCGTAGGCATTCGCGGCATTAAAAATCAGACAATATTTTGTATATTATACGAAACTAACTTATTAATCACTAATAGACAATTCCATTACAAATACCACTTTTGTGCACAACTTGTTTAGAACATATTTCAATATTTATTTAAAAGTCATTGAACTTATAGGTTATGTGGCCCTACTGACTGTCCCCTATCCCTCCCCGTCGTACAAGCCGGGACAAACATTACGATTACCAAACACATGTTTTGGACACTGTTTTTACACAAATATGTTCGTGATTTTTCCTTCCATCGTGTATTTATTTATTGTTAATACGGTCATCATAAAATACGAAGTATAATTAAATTGTAAAAATAAAGAACAAATTGCAGGGACAAACACTACAAAGAGCAGGATTGTATTTACCAAATGCCTTTACTCACGGATAATTATATGTGGCCTTTTCAAGGGTAGCTAAGTCAATTACCATGTTTGTATCCAATGGAAAAAATTAAATACCAAAGTACAAGGAGATTACATTCTTACAGCAAATTTAGTTTACAACAAAGTATTGTAATGCTCTGTAAAAATTTCTATAAAAAACATTTATCTGTATTGAAATGTATAAACTACAATGACTCATAAATTTGTGATTATTATATCAAACCGATGGCTTTTCGATTTATTTTTTAAACACGTTTTCCCTTCCTTCTATCTACCGTCCTCACCCCAACGACTATTCTTATTCAAAAGGATTTGTTTACTTAAAACTTTCATAGTGCGAAATTCTCCACTGGTTCCTCGGTATACAAAACAATAAATCTTATTAAATATTAGATCCAATTCAACATTTTGTTAAACTTTATGTTACTATGTATAAAAACGATTGTTAAATAAAACTCTTTGTTAAACTGTCAATAATATGGATCGTACTCACATTTAATCACATTACATTGCAACCCTTTGAGTAAGTGCTATTAACAAACATTACAGACAAAACTGCCGAAGTTTTTCAATTATTCATTCAACTTCACTCACCGGAACATTCCCAGTGAATAAATAAAGTTAGTTTTCAAAGTTTCGATTGCAGTACATAAATTTATTCGCAAGGGAAATTCCACAAATCGTAAAACACTAAAAAACTTTTATTCAACTCTTTAGCAACGCAGCCAAAAGTTCATAAATATGCTTTAAGCCTTTGTGTCAAAATGTGAACTATTATAGTTTTTGTTTCTTATGAAAAACATTGTAAATGTGTTCAAAGTTTTTAATATGTAAGCATAATGTCCATTTATTTTACTCTATCTATAATTCGGTCTACAACGTTCTACGCCGTCTTGCGATCTCCAACCTCCACCGATGCGGTCCCACCACAGGTCTTCTGGTAGATCCCTCTTTTTTATTTCCTTTTCGACTCCCACTCTCCAGCTCAGTCTCAGCCTTCCTCGTTTTCTTCTTCCAGGTGTTCGCCATTGCATGATTATTTTGGGAATTCGCTCATCCGGCATTCTTTGTACATGCTCGTACCAAACCAGTTGTTTTGTTCTTATATCCTCTACAATTGTATGCCTTACGTCCATTATCCTCCGTATACTTTCATTTCTCACTCTTTTCTTGATCTTCCTGCCGCTCTTCTCCAAAAGTCCATCTCAGTAGCCAACAGCATTCTTTCTGTTCTGCTCTTAATTGGCCATACCTCACTACCATATGTTATAATGCTTTTTACAATTGTGTCATAAATTCTGTTTTTATTCTCTTTTGAAATGTTTTGATCCCACAACACCCCGTTCAGCATAGCTCTCCTTCCAAATACTATTCCTTCTTTAATTCCTTCATCTAATGTACCATCTTGTGACATTTTAAGTCCTAAGTACGTATAATTTTGAGAATGCTGTATCCTCCGTCCATCTTCTAAAATTATGTCGTGCTGCCGTCCACCAATGCACATGCACTCCGTTTTCCCCAGATTCACTTCAAGTCCCCACTTACTGTATTCCTCTATTAATTTGCGAGCCATATATCCGAGGTCCTCATGATCTTGTGCGAGGACAATCTGGTCGTCCGCAAAACATAGCGTATATAGAGTGCTGTCGTCTTGTAGAGGAATGCCCATACCTTTACATTTGTTTTTCCATCCTTTCAGTGCCTGTTCTAAGCAAATTTTAAACAATGTTGGGGAGAGGCGTATTTATTTTACTAAATACGTAATTAATATTAAAATAATTGTAAATTTATTTTTTACAATTCTTATATTCTCATTATATGATTATAGATTCACTTATATGAACTCCTTTTATAACTCGTTTAAAAAACAGCTGTATAATTATAAAATAAATTGGCTGTACAACTCTCTCATCGCTAAAAGCTCTGATGCTATGATTGAAATATTGTTTATATATTTCAATATTTTGTATTTGTTAGTCATAGAAACGTGTTAAGTTAATGTAAAGTTTGTAAGAGTGTTCATATTAGTAAAATGATTGTGCTTATCAGCAAATAAACTTCTTATACCGTCATTATACTAGTCTGTCTAACGATAAGGCATCTCTTACTTGTAACAATACGACTGATTTATATAAAATTTGGCAAAAATAGTTTTTACTGCTGCTAAAACCGAGGGCAATTATACATTGATTACGTAGAATGTTTACATTAGAATGTTAGGCGTTGATTACATAGAATGTTTAGAATGTTGATTAAATAGAATGTTTAGAATATTTATTACATAGAATATTGATTATTAGAATGTTTACAACCAACCCATACACCTGTTGTTGGTTGTATCTCGACAATGTTATTTTAACACTTTGGAGACCCAATATCTCGTCTATTATGGAACTTACACCAACTGTATTCTCCTTTCTCGCAAAGACCTTGTTGCTTTTTTTAAAGATAGGATATGAAAATATTCAGACGATACTGCCTCTTCTATTTGTATCAGATTTGCAGTTAATAACTAATACATAGTGCTGAAAACTTCTCCGAATAGTTAACCCACAGTACTAATAGCTCCTTCAAATAGTTAATCTGTAGCACTAATAGCTCCTCCAAATAGCTAATCTGTAGCACTAATAGCTCCTCCAAATAGCTAATCTGTTAAACTATTAGCTCTTCCAAATAGCTAATCCATAGTACTAATAGCTCCTCCTAATAGCTAATCTGTAGCACTAATGACTCCTCCAAGTAGCTAATACATAGTACTAACAGCTTCTCCTACTAGCTAATCTGTAGCCCTAATAGCTCCTCCAAATAGTTAATATGTAGCCCTAATAGCTCCTCCAAATAGTTAATTTGTAGCATTAATAGCTCCTCGAAAATAGCTAATCTGTAGTACTAATAGGTCTTCCTAATAGCTAATATGTAGCACTATTACCTCCTCCAAATAGCTAATCCATAGTACTAATAGCTCCTACTAATAGCTAATCTGTAGCACTAATATCTCTTCCAAATAGCTAATCAATAGTACTAATATCTCCTCCTAATAAATAATCCATAGTACTAATAACTCCTCCTAATAGCTAATCTGTAGCACTAATGACTCCTCCAAGTAGCTAATACATAGTACTAATAGCTTCTCCTACTAGCTAATCTGTAGCACTAATAGCTCCTCCAAATAGCTAACTCATAGTACTAATAGCTCCTCCTAAGAGCTTACGCACAACACTAATAATCCCTCTTAGTTGCATAGCCCTAATCTACAGAACTAATATTTTCTTCTAATAGCAAATACATAGTACTAATAGCTAATCATAACAGTTAATCTATAATATTAATAGTTCGTCTAATAGGTAATTTATAGCACTTGTTTAGTTCCTCCTAATAGCTAATCATTAGTACATATAAACTGCCAAAATTCTGTCATCAGTTACGTGAATCATTTCACCAAATGTCTTTCAGTCAGTCAAAGCATTCTAATCTGGAACTAATTTTAGTTAACGAAATACAGTGTCTATGCGCTTCTACGTGTAGCGTGTGCATGTATAGTTTTTCCTTAGCTACTGAATTAAATGCATTAGAACCACCATCCTCGAAAATAGAACTTTTATCTTACTACTTACAGGGAAACTTAAATTGATGACTTGTACTCATATTTATGGCAATAACTCTTTTCTTTAAGCTGGGAAATTAAAATAAAGCACAAAATTAAAGCTAATTATTGGTAAAATAAAAATAGAAAATATAAAGAAATATTTGTTTCCTATATAAACTTACCTAACCTACAATTTTTTTAATTTTATTGTTTTCTGTTATGTGTTATTTTATCCTAAATGGTAATCTGACTGCAAGAAATATTTTTTTTACATAATGTGATGAATATATAAAGCCATTAGATCTCTTTAAAACTTAGTTTTTTGCCTCACTTCCTAATTTTGATTAACAGGGTCAAAAAGTATCGAAAAGTTTTATACCTATTTCGGCTTAAAACAAAACAAATAATTTCTGAATTTTACATTATCTTACTTAGGCTACGTTTTGTGCACATGATCCTCAACAAAATGTTATTTTTAAAAAGCATTTTAAATTTAGATTTTTAAATTTTGATATCTAATACGTTTCCAAAAGGATCATGTAAATCGCACACTACAAGCGGTAGCCCTTCACGCCGCGTGATGTTCTGAATGACTGGCGTGTTTTAGTTCAGGGCACAACAGTGCAGACTGTACTGAATTTAATTGATTCGTTCTTAAATCAGGTCTAACTCCTTGAAATAAGACATTCAGTTTATAATTCAACGTTTGATATTAATTTCCAAGTAAAAGAAATAAGGTGCCCCTGTATGTGATATAAAAACTTATGCTTGATTATTTCATTTGGTTATTTTCCGTATATTACTGAACAAAACATACAAAAACAATTCTGTTATTAAACCAAAAATATAAACCATGAATCATGTTTTATCTTTCTTCCTTAATTTTAATTACGATAATTTGTTCAAAAACATGACAAATTAACATAACTAGTTTTACCATCATAAAACATAGTATAGTCTATCAGCTGATCGTTATGAAATAATATAAACCACAAGTTTATGGTTTTTCAGCTAATAGTAATTGTATTGTAGCTAACAGACAAATTGTTTTGCTAGTTTTTAACAGCATAACTTAAAACTTATTATAACTTATCATCTGTTCATTGGAATCAGGTGATCATGCCGAATTAATATAAAACAACTGATCTTTTAATATCACTAATTAAATTCAATTAACGATTTATTTTATATACTGAAATTTGTTGAACTTCTTCGAAGTTTCCGTAGTATAGTGGTTATCACGTTTTTTGCAGACGTTCGTGGAGTATACAGAGAGTGTTTAATCAATGAAAATAAAATATCAAGACATTGCTTAGAAACATTACTGGAAACACGTAATCACTGAGTGACTCGTTTCTTGTTTAAACGTTTTATATTCTTAAAATAAATTTTTATTAACTCCGTCTAAATTTTGAACCCAAATATTACCCTGTTCGTTGTTAATAATACCACACACATACGTACATGTTACCATAAGATATATTTTCTCTAAATTAACATATTTTTATACGTTATTCCTTAAAAAAAGTCTAAAAATTCCTTAAATAAATTACCTGTTATTTAATCTGAAAATATAAAACACAAAGTGTACTCGGAAGTTCTTTTAGTAATTTAGTTTTCTATGATTTAATTCAAAGTATGATAATAAAAAAATTGTATTTATTAATAATATTATGAAATATAACTATTATTACAAATATATATAATATATATATATAATTATATATAATAATATATATATATATAATTAGATTAAATTTGAAATTTGAGGCAAATTAATATTATTTTTTTTTGTGTTTAACGTCCGCAAATTAATATTAATGAGGTATAGTTAGGTCCTATGTAAACATTAACTATACAATTTCAACAAGAGAACTTTAATACTCACTGCCGACTTAAGAATTATACTACAATAAAAGCCTAAAGGGAATAAAAACCATAGCATTTTTATTAAAAAAATGATAAAATTAGTTATAATAAATTATTTTAATGCAAATGTAATTTCCGTAGTTTTTTATAAAGCGTACAGGAATTATTTAAAAAATTACACAAAGCTTATTAATGCGTGATTATTTTAAAAAAATTATAAATTAAATAGTGCAAACTGCTGGGTGGTATATAGGTTAACAAAGAGCGAATGTAATTTGATGCTGAAATTAGCTGCTGCTACGGTCACGTAGAATTGTGTCTCCCAGCACGTAAATTGGATTCCTGCCTAATTGGTTCCCAACTAACTTTATACTTCCGTAAATAGTACTAATTGCGTTGCAGACAATATGTCGCAACAAAACACCTTGAGCAGTAACGTTACACGTTTAATAAGTTTCTGATTTACAATTTTATTTATTAAAATGATGTGATAGCCGACAGAAGCTTTGCTTACGCTAATTGTTGTAGAAAGTAACATATATGCTTACAACATTGCAGTATTATGG
This sequence comes from Callitettix versicolor, assembly GCA_022606455.1. Taxonomy (NCBI): domain Eukaryota; kingdom Metazoa; phylum Arthropoda; class Insecta; order Hemiptera; family Cercopidae; genus Callitettix; species Callitettix versicolor. The sequence goes on from CM040191.1 coordinate 49,487,174, forward strand.
ATGTATAAATATAACACATTTTGTAGTAACTAATTATGAGTTTACAAACGTTAATAGTTCAATAGATTTAACTTGACTATAGATTTTTCATATTTTAATCTGCGATAGAAACCCAAAATAACAAAATAAACACCTTTTAATTAATTTTGAAATTTTTAATTTAGAAAATATGAGCATGCAAAAATTAACTGTACAATATACAGTAATTGTAGTAGAAAATAAAAGGTTTTAAATTAAAATAAATAACATTAAACAATAGAAATATTTAAAACAAATAATAATAGTTTAAATTTATATTTTATAAACACACTATATATACACTTTAAACTGAAATAAAAATATAGTAAAATTATTAATTATGAGTAAAGAGACATACAGACTATTATGAATAAAAGTTAACAATGAAAACAAAATAAATAGTAAAATTATTAATAATGAGTAAAAAGACATACAGACTATTATAAATAAAAGTGAACAATGAAAATATAATAAATAGTAAAATTATTAATTATGAGTAAAAAGACATACAGACTATTATGAATGAAAGTTAACAATGAAAACAAAATAAATAGTAAAATTATTAATTATGAATAAAAAGACAAACAGACTATTATAAATAAAAGTTAACAATGAAAATATAATAAATAGTAAAATTATTAATTATGAGTAAAAAGACATACAGACTATTATGAATGAAAGTTAACAATGAAAACAAAATAAATAGTAAAATTATTAATTATGAATAAAAAGACAAACAGACTATTATAAATAAAAGTTAACAATGAAAATAAAATAAATAGTAAAATTATTAATAATGAGTAAAAAGACATCCAGACTATTATAAATAAAAGTTAATAATGAAAATAAAGTAAATAGTAAAATTATTAATTATGAGTAAAAAGACATACAGACTATTATAAATAAAAGTTAACAATGAAAATATGATAAATAGTAAAATTATTAATTATGAGTAAAAGACATACAGATAATTATACATAAAAGTTAACAATGAAATAAAAGAAAACAATTGGAAAAATCAGGGACCTACAGACAAAAATAGAATTACACAACAGACATAATACAATCAAAACACTTTTATTGTATCAAAATATAAAATCTACTTTACCATAAAAACTCAGTTTAATGGTATAAAAAAATCTATAATTGAAACACCAAAAAGAGAGCAATATAAAGTCAATCATTAAATACATTTAATAAAATGAAGACCTTGGAATTAAGTAAACAATCTTTAAAAAGTGTGAAACTTAAAAGTGATACACAATCATTGGCAAAAATAATAGATTTCAAAATTAATGCACTTTACTACAATAAAATATTATTACAATATAAACTCAAAATTACCCAATAATATCTTATGTAATTAGTTCTTTTAATTAGTTAAAAATATTGATGGATTTAAAGTAAAATTATATCATAACGTTTATGCAACATCTGCAAGAATTGAGTTCAATTCAATTACAAAAATAAAAATGAAACTGAATATTTTCTACGTTATGTTGATGATGAAGATAATGTTAACATAACAGCTGATATTGCATCGTAGCTTTTTCTTTGGTAAAATTATTTCAAATGCGGTTACTTTTTATGTATTTAAATATTATTTACAGGATCAAGTACTATTTGAATTCGAACGATAGAGTTGGAATTATTTGAGTGAAACAACAAAAAAGTGTTTTATTGTGATTCGACGAAATATTGTGAGTAATAATGCATGAACACATTAAAATTACTGAATATTCGAAACTTCATTAGTGTTTACACGCAAGTGAGTTACAAAGAGAAGTTATCCTTAAGCGGAATAAGATTATTTCTCAAAGAATGTTTCAGTCGATATATTTTCTGAGAATAGTTACCTGCATGAATATATAACAAATAGTCTAATTAGTGAGCATATTTCGAAATGACTGTTGCACCCAAAATAACTAAACATTATGATCCATTTTATGGCAAGAAACAAGACGTCGCTCTGAGATAATTAGGTTCGTCTCGTCTTTCAAGTAAACCGCGCAAATAATCGTGATTCAGGATTCAGTCATGCACAATTAGAGACTAAGAAATTCCTCAAGTAAGGTAAAAGGATATTAAAATGTGCAAAAGTAAAGATTTATTATATAGAAAAGACATATTTTCCATATTGATATTATGTTACACATTCTAACCGGATATTTAACCAATGAATATGTGGAAAAATCTTAAGAATATTTTTGACGTTTTTGGTGTAACGGTATTTAAAGTACAGCTACAGAAAACAATTACGGTAATTTTGAAAATAAAATTGCTTTTACTGTTTTCATTTCAACTTCGTAAATGGAGCAATAATCAAGTTATGTAAAAGAAATTCTTTTTGGTAACCTATAATTAATATGTAATTTAGTTAACGTAAATTAAAATCTTTACAAATATTTGTTTTAACTATATTCTAAAATAAATTTTTAAAATGGGATATGTGTGCGTTGATTACAGTGTAGGCATAAGTAACCAGGAAAATTTAAATTTGTGATTCCTTATGATCATTTTTAAAAATGACTTTAAAAAAAAACTTTTAAAGTTAGCTTGTAGGCTTTTAAAATTAAGTTAGCTTGTAATATTTAAATTTTCGTATTTTTTAATGCGCTAATGATGAGTTTTTGCAAAAATGTGTGATTAATAATTTTAATTATCTTAAAAAAAAGTTTTAGTTAAACTGAGATTAATCGTATAACCTAACATTTATCCTTAGTCACATTTTCACTAACAAATCAAAAAATTGATTGTTATGGTGTTGTTTACAAATTAATTACATTTTTTTAAATTTTATATTTCACGGATTACAAATTTAAGTGATTCAAACTCGTAACAAACTTTGTATTTTTGTATTATTTTAAAGTAGTATTTATTGTTTTGAACAAAAATGACTGTTTTTTTTTTGTTTTTTTAGTAACAACAAATAAATTAAAAATGGGATAAGTGGTTTCAGATTTTAATAATTTACGTGGTAGGAAAAATTACACATAAAATATTTGTTAATATAAATGCAATGATTCTAACGGAATTATTTAATTTACAGTGTAGTGTACTTATATATATATATATATATATATATATATATATATATATATAAATATGTATATATACATAAACACACACACACACACACACACACACACACACACATATATATATATATATATATATATATATATATATATATATGTATATATACATAAACACACACACACACACACACATATATATATATATAACCTACTTTTAATTTTTTTTTGTTTAAGCTGTGACAGCTTTTTGTGTTAGATGCCACGGGCCTGATGGTACTATTTATATTTTACAATTCATTTATTCACTAATCACAAGCTGCATAAGTTATTATATGTTTAGTGAGACCTATGAACCAGCTAACTGTGTTTATAACCCGTTAATTTAAATAACACTATTGGATTTAATCTGTTATTTGTTTATTCCAAATATTTTTTTATAAATTGTATTGTGGATATAAACTTTAATTTTCCTACGTTACCATACACGTGCTAATTAATTGAAACAACTAAAGAAAATACCTATATATTCTACCACACATAAACAATTTTAATTAAAGAAAAATTAAATATTGTTTAATAATATATTGTCTACGTTAGTAAATATAAGTAATAATTTTGTTGAATAATGATATTTTAAAACATTAACATACATAAATTTCCTTAAACGTTTAAACTCAGAAATGCTCACAAATCTTCTTAATTTGTACAAGTAATTTTGTAATTTTATTTTGGATATCCTCCATCACAAAAGTATTTTTTTAAGAAATGATAGTAAATAGAAACACTTCAGAAAATTAAAAATTGATGAAGCTAAGAAAATAGGATGAAAATACAAAAAAAAACTGCGTTTTATATTAGTGAATTAAGTTAAAAAATTCGTAGATTTAGGAAATTACTTAAAATCTTTTAAATTCAAGTAAATTTTAACGTTACAATTTTATTGTTAACACTGTGTTAGATGTTTTCTTGTGATTTACAATTTAAAACTTCATTAATTTGAAAACGTCACAAAAACACAGATTCAATAGAATTATTATTAGCTTCCTCGTAACATAGCCATAAACGTGCTAATTGTATAATATTATATCCCTAGAGGCGTGTTCAAGCCAGAACGCCAATCACTTTCAAAACAATCGAGATAAACATATAATTTCTGACCTTATTTGAAATTTGTAAACTAGTTTATCTATGGAGGCTGGTAAAAAATGTGATCATAGATACCGCACTATCAAAGCTAAACTATTTTTGTTATATTTTAGGTTAGAAAACGTAGCGTAAATTCTCTTTAAACAGTATATTACACAAAACCAACTTTGATCAGGTACGCAAGTGGAATAAAACACATTTAATTAGGCTTATATATTAACTAGTAAATTCAATATGTAGTGATTTAGCGTAAAGCTACGGAATATTTTACAAAACCGATTATTTCACAAATGGTGTTGGCTTTAGGTTAGTAAAGTGATATTTAAAACACATTTTTGTTGTAGCCTATTACATTTTTTTCATAAAAAGAAGTATATTATTAATCAAAATTATTTATTCGTTTTATTTATTGAAATTTCTTAAAAAATTCCACAAATATTAACTAAGAAATGCCCACAAATCTTCTTAATTTGTACAAGTAATTTTGTAATTTTATTTTGGATGTCCTCCATTACAAAAATATTTTTTTAGAAATGATAGTAAACAGAAACACTTGAAAAAATTAAACATTGACGAAGCTAAGAAAGGTGGATGGATGTACAACAAAACTCCTTTTTATATTAGTAAATTAAGTTCAAAAATTCGTAAATTTAGGAAATTAATTAAAATCTTTTAATTTGTAAATTAAAAGTAGCCTATACATACCTATATGTGGCATATACGTAGCCTATATGAGTAGCCTAACACTCATATAGGCTACAGCCTATAACAGCTTTCGCGTTTAAGAAAGCTGTTAACGAATTTCCAATTTTCCTTCAATCTACAATTTAACCACCATAAACTTATGTTGTCATATTGCATATATTTTGTAAGATTTCGAATTGAACTGAAAATACAAAAATTAACCTGACCGCCGTCGAATTAAATTTCGTTAATTTAAAAGATTTTGAAAAAATAAAACTCTATTTTTAACAGTTTTTAACGTTGATTACGATACTAGAAATGTCCGCCTTTTCAACACTATATAATTTTATATATATATATATATATATATATATATATATATATATAGCAGTCGTGTGTGGGGGGGTGTATGTGCACGTGCGCTCATTTCAAAGCCCGGGTCTGTATCTTACCATTTTGACACTACAAAATTCTAAGTGCTCATTTCCTAACGGTAATTCGCTTTTAAATAATTATTGAGTGTGTTTTATTGCTGCTTATGTTACCGTTGTCATTTTAGAATTACTCGTTTAAGCTTTTTTTGAAAACTATCAATATACCGGGAATAATGTAGACAACTGGAAAAAAATATGCAAATGACCATCTCCTTGTACACTTAAATTACGCCCCTTCTTAATGTAGTGTATATATATATAGTATATATATATATATATATATATATATTATTATTATTATTATTATCTGCGCATAGACCCTGTTGGATCACGCAAAGCACTCCGACTCATGTCTTGTTCCTTCTAATCCTCCACACCTCCCTCATCCTGTCCCCATGGATCCTCTTCCGCTCCTCCGTCCATTTTACCCCTGCTCTCTTTGGGATTTCATTCTCTGGGACCTTCCAACCGAGCATCTTTCTCCTGTATGCGTGTCTATCTTCAACATCTGTTGAGTATATATATATATATATATATATATATATATATATATATATATATATATATAATTAGGCTGTACTGTACAACCTACCTTTATACTGCAGTTATAAATGCAGTATTTCTATGGTATTTTTTAATATTTGGCTTTTGAAAAACATTAATATTCCATTCAAAATTACTTTTTTATAACTAAAATTTGAGTTATTTAGTAATTTACTTTTAATATCAAAGAGACATTATTTTAACACATTATCCAACAATGGAATCCTGAAATATATTCACAAAGTTCATGTAGATACTTATATTACACTGTAACGTCCAAAGGTCTTTAGGCGTCGTATATTTTCTGTTTTGTTGATCAGAGCGTTTCAAAGTAAACCTGCTATTTATTGTTTCTTCGTTTACAATATTTTTGATAAATGTGTAACCATCCTAAAAATAATCTAGATTTTTTTTCAAATTACCTAAATGTATCTATTTATTTGGAAATGAAGTTCGCTCTAAGAATCTATTGATTAATTTGAGATTTTTCGTTAATAATTAAACGATCTACATATATATTTTTAGATTTATGAAATTATCTAAATTATCTAAATCTGAAATTATCTACGATCATTTTAGATTTATGAAATTATCTGATTTATGAAATTTAATTTACAAAAAAGATGTTAAAAAAATTAATATCTGTGTATTTTTGCGTTTTGGCAAAAAGTAAAGACACTCGTAAACGTATTTTCTCGAGACAAATAAAACGGCAGGAAAGTTTTTTCTTGAATATAGTTTAATAAAAGCATACTACCTATGTAACAACGCTCCATTACTTCTGAAGTTGGAATAAGAGGCCCAGGACGGAATAAGCTTCAGACTTATTTCATTTTAGAAATGGTGTTGCTGAAAGTATTGTTTAACTGAATTTTCGTACCTTTTGTACTCAGCGCTTCCCTTTTCAAATTTATAAACATGGAAATATTTAACTAAGCGAAACGGAAACTAAATAAACCATGTACACTGAATGAAAAATAAATATTTAACAAAGAGTTAGGCAGAAAGTTTGTTTTACGAACTTAACTACCTCTTAACAAAACGCGAGATTAAACAAGAATACTTAAAATGGTGAGATAAACATAAAATTATTTTATAGCACATAGTAAACTTATTAATATTAATTAACATTTGTTTGGGTTTTTAATTACAGGCGTAAACATTCTTTTATGTAATTATTAAATAGTGAACTGTAATGAAATGGCAGATCAGCTTTGTCACATTTTTTTTATGGAAAATTAAGATCTCGGCAGTCTAAATGGTTAAAAATAGCCTCTATACAATGTCTTTATACGAAGGTTGTCTGTAAAATATGGTTGCCAATAATTTTTCACAATGAAAAACATGTTTATTTGCATTGAATAATACATTTTTGGAAAGCTTATACTTTTTTCTATTTTTCGACATAATTGCCGTTGAGATCGATGCATTTTTGCATACGGTGAAACATCTTTTGTATGTCTGAGTCGAAAAATCCCCCCGCCGAGCCGCGAAGGTAGATTAAAACGTCTTCTTTCAGCTTCTCTCTGGTACTGAATTGCGTCCCACCTACGTATTTCTTCAAATTATGGAAGAGATGGTAGTCACTTGGGGCTGAGTCCGGGCTGTAGGGAGGATGCGTGACAGTATATCATCCAAACTGGTTGATAAGATCGGTTGTTACAAGTACGGTGTGCGGAGAGCGTTGTCTTAATGGAAACAAACTCCCTTCGTGAGCGTGCCTCTCCTCTTGTTTTGAATCGCGCGGCGAAGTTTCCTGAACGTCTCACAGTAACGATCAGCATTGATTGTTGTGCCGGTATCCATGAATTCGACAACAATAATCCCTTCATGTCCCAATACACGCTCGCCATGACTTTGCCGGTAGACAGTGTTTGTTAGAACTTCCGCAGCTTCGGCGACTCTGGATGTTTCCAATGACGTGATTGTTCTTTCGTTTCCGATTCGTATAGTGTACCCAGGTCTCGTCCCCAGTGACAATGGAGTCCAGAAATTTCTTGCCATCGGTTTCGTAGGCCTGAAGAAATTCGCGGACAGCATCAATCCGTTGCCGTTTATGGTCTGCTTGGGACCCATTTTGCACAAATCTTGCTATACCCTAAATGGGTTGTCAAAATTTTATCAATGCAGGTCTTGCTGATATCAGGGATCATCTCGGAGAGCTCCCGAACAGTCACCATTTGATCGTTTAGCATTGGCTTCTTTCATTTTCGCATTCGTTTCGTTCAAAACAGATGACCGTTCGGAACGCTGTTCATAGTCCGTCTTTGAATTCTCTGCATTATTTGCGCACGTGTTGTATGCTCATACATTTTTCTCCGTAAACTTCACACAGTTTGATATGATTGTCCTCCGGTATAGTGTTTTTTGCACACAAAAAACGAATCACAGAGCATAATTCACACCTGGCGGGAGACAGAAGAGACAACTCCATTATTAACGGCTACTAAGGCAAGACTGAGCGTCGCAGACCGCTCTCGGAGTGGGGATTGGGAGTGGAAGAACCAAGCTGCAAGCCAAAGTCACCGGATCCCGCATAACAACGTTCGCAGTGGCTATAGCCCCTTGGGAATCTCACTTTACGGACAACCCCCGTACTTGCGCACCATAAGTCGAGACAATGTTTATTGTCATACGCTTTATTCTTTCCGTTAACGCCGATCCCACGATTTTTGCTTAACAACAACAAAAATTCTAAAAATATTTTTTCAACTGTTCCTTTCAAACAGATTATGCTAAAATTTATACAAAAAGAATGATATTATATACAAAATAGGCTCTATAAAAATTACAGAAACAATATTTTTCGGTTTTTAATTATTATCTATTTGCCTACAATTTTTTTTGCTGGTAAAAATCTACACCCAATAATAGTAAATATTTGTTTTATTAGAATATTTAGTCACAAACAGGCATTCAAACGCGAAAACAAAATAGTTTTTCGATTCTATAAACAAATTTCTGTATAAATACTTATAATTTACGAGATTCAACCAAATTATAATTTCTTTGTTTTTTCCATTAAAATGTTCGTAACGCTTAAAATGTTTTTTGGTGAATTACGAAAACACACATTCAACAAAATAAAACTAACATACATAAACACAAATTAATTTACGACAAACTAACGTCACGTTTATGAAGAAATATTGCTTCAAAGTCTATTCCAAATTCAGCTCTGCTAAAACCATAAAGCGACAACTCTATGTTCTGTTAAGTAGAAAACCATGTTTGCACTATTCGTCTCCGCATTGCACTTGCAAATTTTTTGTAGCATAAAAGTGAGTTTTTGTTACACGGATCGGAAACAACAAAAATGAAAAAAAAACAAAAATATTCACGAGTGATTTGTTAAGACGTATGCTTCATTTTGCTAATTGAAATTTTAATTTTATATATTACAAACTGTATACTGATTTTTATTATCAGAAAATGTGGAGATCAAAAAATAGAAAACATTATTTAATTAAATGCAATTAAATGAAATATAATGATTTTGTTTTTTAGCAAACTTATTATTATATAATTGTTAGCAAATAATTTGATGATAAGGGAAAGAATTAAAAGTTTCATAAAAACAATAATAATTAACTGAAAAATAAAAGTTTTTTTAGTAGACTTATTGATATTTTGTGTATTAAAAAAATAACTAGATGATTTTTAAAGTCATAGTTATAACAATAGAATATAAAATCTGATTGACTTCAGAATATTACAGTACTAAATTTAAAATGTAAATAATATGTACACAAAAATGTTATAATTTTACAGTGCTATTTAAAATCGATATTTATATTTAAGAATTAAATTCTTAAATTTATTTATTTAATATAATTATTATATTAAAATTATAATAAATTTTAACACTAAAATTCCCTCTCATGAGTAAAGTAATGATTCGGAAAACATTTTACTTTCAAAATAACAGTATTTTAAATAAATTATGAGTTCATTTTGCTCAACCGTCAAACAACACTTTAACATTTATTTAATCACTGTCATACTGTAGAGGAACTTTTATATTTTTAAAAGAGGTTTAACAGACATTTGTTTATAAATAAGTAAAAAGCCAGCCTAAGTAAATCTTCGCGGATATTAGTTAATTTATTGCGTTGACAATTATTTTTATTTCAAATCACTCCAAGCAATAAAAGTCACGTTTGAAATATGTTTTTTTATATTACACAATCCGTTTTAAAAGTTTATTGTTATAATCTAGACTTAGTAATAATTTTAACAAAAAAGGAATTAGTGAGTCATAATGGTGAACATAAAGTTTAATTATTTATTGTTAGAATTTAAACTTATTAATAACGTGTAACAAAAAAGGAATTAGTGGGAGTCATAAATAACGAAAGTCGAATTACCATAGTTTAAAGATGAGTAATAAAATACACATTTTTAAAACAATGATTTTTTTTTAATTGTAATGTATTTTTTTAAAGAATGTTGTTTATTTTAAATCATGTATTTTAAAAAAAAAACGTAATTTGAATATACTCTTATTAATCTTCATATTTTTGATGAAATAAAATAAAATATTTAAATATAAAGAAGTATTTCGGAATAAGTAGGAAAATTAAGTTTTTAAAAATTCATTTTGAGTGAATTCCATTTCATTCACAAAACCAATATTTTAAAAAAAGTTATCATTGTTTAGATATATTTGGCCAGATTTATATTCATGTTTAATGATTCATCAAATAAGCTGTGCAGTATTTTTTTTTTAAATTTATTGATTGATTTCGAAAAACTGAAATTATTAAAATAAAATATGAAATGAATGCAAAACATTGTATTAAAATAGAATAAGAACTCGTTACAGTACAGTACATCTCAGCGAATTATTAAATCAATGTTCATTGCGTTTGAAACGAAAAGAAAAGTTTCACCAAGTTTAATTTTATTAATTAAGTAAACTTTGCAGAACGAAAATGACAGACTTTTTCAATTTAATACGAATTTCTTCACAGAAATAACTCCTCTGAACAGTTGTTCATAAATTACCTGTTTCCAATTAATTCGTATAATTTCAAGAAATATCCTGATTTAAAACCTAATATCATTACTACTGTTTTTGCAGTACATAAATAAGCTTCGTTACCTGAATTACGATTTAGTATTTATTTTATAGTTACAAATAAAAAAAAAATACTACTACTAATAATAATATTATTAATAATAATAAATAATAATAATTATTAGTTATATCCTTTTTATGTTCATTCTACATGGCCGTTGGATTTTTGAATATCGGAATATTTCATTACTTATGTGATTCTATGTTACTATTTTTTCTTTGAAAAAATCATGGTTAAATAGACAACTTCTATCAAGATTTTTTATATTTAATAATTAATTATTTATTACTTCTGTGAATTAATCAATGAAAATAATAATTTATGTTTTCTTAGTAATAATAATTGTTATAGGCCTACATTTAAATTTAACTATAAAAGGAAGCATTCAGTATCTGCAAGACTATTAATAATTGATTAAAGTATTAGTGTATTCTAATTAATTTCATAATCTCTAAATAGACTGTGTTTATCATGTGGCATGTATTCTTGCATAATGATCGCCAATCTTGCTCGAAACTTCAGGATGTTAATCCACGTTTCATGCTACAATTTGCATTTAAATGAAAGTACGTGCCCTAGTGAGATATATACATTCACACGGAGATAATCTCTTCAGAAGATTCAGGTTTTTTTTTACTCAGTAGTGGAAATGGTAAAGGTTAATTACATTGTATATTAGTAAACTGGATGTAATTTTAGTATATAGTTTATTGTCAGTTTTGATTTTAAATCAATTGACGTAATATTACAAAATAATTTTGTTTCTGACACGAAACTTAAATATATCACCATTTTGATGGGTATACAATTATAAAAAGGTCTAAATTTGTATTTCATATTTAAAAATTATGTTATTTAAACAAAATATTGTGGTAATTTTAGGGTGAATATGTATATTAAAAAAATCTAATTAACAGTCACATATAAAATGTATTTAAAATGATCCTAGACAATTTTCAGGTTTTTTTTCAAAAGAAATGTTTTAAAATACAAAAACGGCAATTTTTTGAAATCAAAACTTTTATTGCGATTGTGTAAATAAATATATAATTTTAAGGAAAAGATCAAAGTAATTATTCGAGATATTAGACTAATTTTGGCAATAGGCCAAATCATTTTTTTTACTAAGTTTAATTTAATGGGGCCGAAATTTCGAAAAAAGTGAAAACACAAAGACAATAATTAAAATACCTCAAAACGTGTTTTAAGTTGAACATTGATGCAATAACAGTTGTTTGCCAGAAAAGGATACATGATAAAAATAAGTGTTTTTGTAAAAGAATGACACCATATTATATCGCGTAGTATTTCAATATACCAGTTAATTATTAAAATATAGCATTTTCAAAAATCGTATGTAAAGTATACTTTTTTAAAAACATTTTTTGTAGTAAATAAGTGAAATTATTAAATTCTTTAATAATTAAAGAATTATAATGTTTTCAATTATTTTACATTTATAATACGTATGCATTACGTTGTGCATACACTGGAGAATTAATGGTGTGTTGAAAGTTAATTGAAGTGTTTCGACTATTCTTAAGTATCGCTATTCCAGAACATTGATTTTTTTACCACATGATATTTGTAATAATCATTAATCATATTTAATTAATTAAGTGATTGAGGATAAATATAATCCGGAATGTAACGACATACGAGTCGTACGTATCGTTTGGCCAAATCAAATTTCATCGTATATATTTAAATTGTGTAATTGTGTTCAGTGTTTGTGATGTATGTTTTAATGTTGTTTTTTTTTTGACTTTGTGACGACCTTGACAGAGGGATTTAACTTTTTGTATCACGGCCTGAGGATTGAACAATAGAGTTTCGTAAAGGTGAACCTTTACGAGGTGAGTAGATAGACAGCTGACTGGAAGAATATGTCACAATCCTAATTAAAAAAATACGGAAGCATATTAAAGATAGTCTAAGATTCTACGTAAGGATTCAGGGAAGTCGTGACGAGGAAGTTTCTCAAAAATTGATTCACACAAACAGACGTTATGAGCGATAGAAATATTTGGAAACATCAAAACGTTAATCTGTGATTTTTTTAAATTTTACATATTAATTTTAAGTAACTAACGTGACAAAAAATATCAGTTAGTTAATTCACTTCAGGCAGTACTTTTCTGTAGGTTTTGATACATAAAAGATTCACGAAAATTAATAACGTGGGATAGTAAGGAATCTATAAAAAATATTGTTTAAATAAAAATACATATTGTGTAGTAAGAATTTATTATTGAAATATCATATCACGTTAGACAGTATAGAGTATTGTTAGAAACATAAACGAAATATCCCCTGACTGAAAATTAATTGTCAAGTATGAAATGATAAATGTATATGTATTAGGTGGAAACTTAGGTTCGTCAAACTTTGTTAATACCCGACACCTGCTGCAGTGTTGGTTATGGTCAAGTTAAATAGTTTGCTGTATTTTACAAAGTACTTTATTTAGCTGAATGTATGTAGTAATGCCATTATATTAAAACACACTGACTATAAGGTGAAACATTTTGTAGCACTAGTCTATGTGTATGTATTAATCACGTAAAGGTGAACGTTTTCAGTTAGTAATAATCTTGTTTGTGTTTTTATATAAAAACCCTCGAATATTATATTTCTTTATCTAAACCTTAACTTCAATGAAAAAACTATTAAAATTTTAAGTTAAAAAAGATCTTTAATTAAAAAAATTCTATAAAAACTTCAAATTTTAGAAACCCGTTATTAATTAATAATAACTGTTAAAAAATAGGCTTTGTTTTTGCTCTGGTATATGAGTTATCTCCAAAATTACTCGTTTGATTTGGTCTACTTTTTTCAATTCAGAGCTCAATAGTTTTACACAGTTTGAACTTTTATTTTTAAGGAAACGAAATCTACCTTATATTTATATGTGAAACTAATAGTCAGTAGATTTATATCTAGAGAAACGCTCTTCTTGATATTATTTAAACATTTTAATCTGTCATTGGATGGGGTTTATTTAAAGACGTCTAGTTTTTCTGTTTTTCCTTTTATACAAACTTTTAAAATTAGGTGTCACTCAACAAGGATTTATATTTAATATTCTTGAAGAGCTTTTGATGCAAATTCCTCGTATTTACGGAAAATTACGTTTTTATACCTCGTAATATTTCCTGACTTTAGGTTTTCTTTGTTCATGCGCTGAGTGTTAACATATTATCACTTTATTTTTGACTAACAGTCGTTTTCAATATTCTCACGCACTGAAATTTATACTGTTACAGTAAGGGAACAGTGTATATTTACCTGTTATCTGTTACTCAGTTCACAGTTAATTTGTTTATGTTTCCAGTAACTCTATTTTTCTTTCATCTTCACATTGAGAACATAAATTGTATAACCGGTACACATTTGTTTATTTACAGTATATAAGTAACCAGGATGGAATGTCAAATAACAGGAATGTTTATACTACCTATTCGCATATTTAAAAATTGTTCATTACAAATAAAGTATGTTTTTTATCTTCACAATTTATGTAACTAGCGGCGTGTAAAAACATAATTTTGTGAAATAAAAAGAATTAAATTCATACGTAATACAATACGTACTTCCACATAAAAAATTGTGTCATTTATTGTTCTACTACATATAGTAGGGAATATATGAATTTTTTACAATCTAAAAATACTACAGAGTTGAAGAAAATGTTTAGTAAACAAAAGATGGTTAACGTGTATGAACCAATCAGTTGCTTAAGATGTCATTTAAAAAAACAAATAAATAAATATTAATAATAATGTTAAGTCAAAGAATATTTAATAATTAAAAAAGTGCTAAATATATTTGTTGTGTGTGTATGTAAAAATACATTGTAATATAAAGTATTTGTAAATGTATAGTAGTTAATAATATTAATGCATATTTTTTAACAATAAAATTTTGTCTTTTGACCTAAGTAATATTAACAAAACATTTATATAAATGTTAGCATTTGTAAGTAATAAATGTATTAATCTAAAAAAGTTAATTGAATTTTGCAATAGAAATATACAATACTGAAAATACATAATTACTGCAGCACTAAACAGAGTATAACACAGAAACACAATTTTATAACAAGTAGTTTATAATTTTGTTCAATTATTGTAGGCTATTTGAAGTTTATTTAAATATTTTAACATTATAAAAAAAGAAATTTAACATATCACCTACAATATACAATTTTTATCATCAATTTTTTAACTTAAAATATGGAAACAATTTAAAATCTTCAAATTAAGTTTACTGATTGTTATGATGTCAAAAATATATTTTTAATTATTTATCATTCAGGTAAACAATTAGGATAATCCTTTGTGTTGATTATATTTAAAATTAATTTAATTGTATCTCAAAATAATTAAATTTCTAATCAAGTCTGCATATTTTTACAAAATTTTAAATGAAAACAAGACTGTAAGAAATATTAATGTTGTGCTTAAAAACATAATTGTTGAAATACATTAATGAGAATAGAGAATTAACTTACTTGTGTGTTAAAATATTTGTTTCGGCAGGAAATATAATATCGCGGAAAGGTAGAGAGGGTCGTTTTGTTCCATAAAAAAGTATTGCTTTGCTTTCGTTAAATGATAAATGTTCATTTAGTCTCAATATATCCTTTGGTTGTGCATGAATGTATGAAAGAAAACAAGAAATTGGAAAGCAATATGAAAATACGAGTTTTTGGTGAAATTTTACATTAAAAATTGTTTCAATGTTTACTATTAAAAAACGTTATAAACTGTAGATTGTTTTCTTTGTTGAAGTCAAATAAATAGGTTATATATTTTTTTTTGGAAAAGAAATATATTCAAAAAAATAATTATATTGTATTTAGCATGATTATTTATAGACTTTGTTCTATAAAAATTTGTCTTATTTGTTAGTTTGTAATTTTGGTTTGTTGAAATTATTATTTAACACAAACTATCGTTTTTTTAATAAATTGTAAATAATTTTTTCTAGTGGTAATTGTTTACTCTGCAAACATTGTAAATTTCTACTAGATAAGCAAATGATTTTATTTTAATTTTATAACAAACTTTTATTAAGCGGAAAGTGTATTTTTATTGGTTTTATTTTGTTAAACTCTATCTGTGTAGTTTTATCGTGTTGCACGGAAATAACGGTCAAACATTATTCAGCGGTTTTTGACCCGTCGTTACGTCCTGCAATGGCCTTGAATATGTTTTGCATGTCTGCAGTGGTCAGCGTACCTGTATGTGAATAAACATTTAACGAGATCTACTTGCATGACCTAAATAATTTAACATCTTACGTTAATAAATAAAGTTTTTTTTCACCTTACGTTGTTTTGCATTTTCGTTAAATATGCCAATCTTCAATTTATTATGCCAATTTAATATGCCAATCTTCAATTTATTATGCCAATTTAATATGCCAATCTTCAATCATGTGCAAGCAAAAATGGTCCACTAGACCACCAAGCCGCTTCGGTGGATCTAGTGGTCTAGGCTTTCACCCCGAGGACCCGGGTTCGATTCCCGACGAGGGCTTGGCATTTTCATACGCTATACATCATCCCATCGTCTGCATTAGCCCAAGTGTGCACAATAATCGGATGTTTAAAAAAAAAAAAAAAAAAAAAAAAAAAAAATGCAAGCAAAAATGAACCACTTGCGGAAAAACTGGAACTAAAAACAATACCTGTTTCAAGGTCGACGTGAATATTGGTGATATACTGATACAATGATATCCTGTATAACTTGCCTTCCAGACTTTATTTTATGTTAATTACTAAGTTCGTAGTTTTTAGGATCTCTTTTTAATGATATGGTTTTTATGTCGGAGTTCTTGAACCGAAATAAGTGCATGGTTTACGGTTAGTAATCTGCTGACTTTACAACTTTACCAATGCGCTGCTCGTACAGAAAAACATAGAGAAACGCCATCGTCAACACAGTTAGTAATGAGGACTTCTTAATTGTAGAGTTGGCGGAGAACGTTTTACTACGTCGTGGTTTTTATTTAGATTAAAATCATTTTTGTATGAGTGTCTCACTGTTATGAAATATAATGAAAGAAGGAAATAAAAGGTGTGCATAGAAATTGTTTAATGCTTGAATTCATTATACTAACCTAAGACTGTAAAGTTTTTTTAAGGTTTTACAAAACTCAAAACGATATTAAAATTTTTAATAAAATATTTTAAAAATTATGTTTTCTAAATCAGCTGTTCAGATAAGTAATATATAACATTAAAAACTGTGGAAGTTTTGCCAGTTTACTCAAATTTTTAATTTTAATCGTACTTGTTTTTAGAATTTGCACACAAAAGGAAAAGACAGCACCATGCATAAACCATGATTGATCAATAATCAAAATTGATGCCAAAGTTTCGTTTGTAAGAGCGTCAATGCTTCCAAATTCAATCTTAAAACAATCATATCTCTTTTATCTTGCACTTTTTTTGAAATTCCAATTTCATCACAACAGTCATCTTTAAAAACTGCATAAATTATAACTTTTAATTTTTAAAATTCATGAAAATTAAGACTTTTTGACGTTAATAAAATATTTTCGTATTTTTAATTTAATTTGAAAGTTTAAAATGATAGCATATACAGATTTTATTGCAGATTATGGTGTTGAAATGAAAATTTCCAAAACGGTATGATTAAAAAAATACTTACAAAAATTCACAGCGATACATTTGCGTGCCGCGATTATTTTAGTTCAAATGCATTTTGTTAAATGACTAACTGATTTAGACGCATTTCTGAACTAGCAAAATAAAAAAAAATCTAGTTTTACTGAATCAATTAAATAATTAATAAGTGGGTTCTTTAATTCAATACAATTCGGAATAGTTTTAATTACTTAATAAATAATAGTGCAACTGGCCCGTCTCCACGTATTATCTTAATTGAACCAGCCAGTCAGTGACCTTGACTGTGAACGCAATAACTTATATGCAAAAAGCCCATATAACCATAACGTTTAAAATGAGCCGACGTTGAACAAAACTAATTAAATTGTTTAGGCTAGAGGCGCATAAAAGTTTACATTTTCCATTGCTTGCAGTTGCTTGTATTTTCACAAGCTTAAACGTTCTTATGTTGAAGTTTTTCATGCAAATACACATACTGTAATCGGAGCAGATAAGATCTTTGATCACAATCGGTTTAGTAATTGAGGTTCCAGGTAATTCTTAAAAGAGCTATTTTTAAATCATTTTTTTCGCTTTTAACTCTACATATTTTCCAAATTTTATTTTTATTTCTTACAAATTCTATGAGTTTTTGTTATTAAGTTATTGATACCTGAAATACAGTACTCGTTACTTCTACGTTTTGTGAAATGCGGACGATTCGGTAACTGGGCGGGGCGGATCACTACCGTGTTACAGATTATTTCGAAATATAATTTATTTCAATCTGTAACACAGGCATAAGCTTAAGTGGATTTTTAAGTGAATCTGGATCTATTCTGTAATGTCACTGTTATATTGCCTTTATTTTTTTATGGATTTACGTATAATATTTTGTAAATACTAATGAAATAATAACATGTTTCTATATTTTCCCAAGTTTTTATTTCAGTCTTGCCAAACTAGGTTTCATTTGTTAGAAAATCGTCAAGGCCAATTAAAATACTAAATGCCGGTTAAGTAAATCTAGTTTGGCAAGATTCAAACAATTTCTGGTAATATACAAATGTGATATACAAATGTGATTATATCGTAAATGTAATCGATTACATTACTAACGGTAATGTAACGATTCTTACTAACGGTGTCAAATATAAATAATTAAATAACTACATAAGCATTGTTTACGTGATTAGGAATAACTATTTTGAAACCAAATTAGGAATAAGCTAAACTAAAACGAACAAAAGAACAAATTAAATGCTTACATACAGGTAGAGTTATGTAGTAATTCATAAATAAAATAATAAAACCTAAAATAACAAAAAATAAAAAAAATAATAGCCGCCAAGGTCGCCTAGTTGATAGCGTACTGCGCTTTCACCCCGAAGACCCGGGTTCGATTCCCGGCCAGGGCTTGGAATTTTTATACGCTATAAATAATCCCGTCGTCTGTATTAGCCCAAGTGTGCACAATAGTCGGACGTTTAAAAAAATAAAAAAAAATAATAATAAATAAAAGAGAAAAGGAAGATCGCAACGAATGAAGCAATACTGGGCTACGAGGAAAGCACAGAACATTAAAAAGTGATTGATTTGGTGTACTCCAAAGTTGGGTGAAACAAATAAAGAGAATAAATAAAACAAAGCAAGATATTTATACTACAAAATGAAACTAGATCATTATGAAAATTATTATTTGAAATAAGTTACTTTTATTTTTTATGTCATATTCAGTAATATATATATATATATATATATATATATATATATATATATATATACATATATATTCCTTTTTTCAAGATATATATTTATTTAGGTCAATATAGAATTTTTTAAATCGAGAATTCAATTTCTAAAACACCAAGCAGAACCTTGTTTTACGATCCAATATTGCTTGAAATATTATATTGCCAGTTTCACTTCACCCCACACTTACTATTTTACGAGTTGAGAGTTATCACGATCATTTCCAAACAGACATAAAGTGAAATTGGCTTTATATATATGTCATTGCTCTTCGAAAGGTACAAGTAATAAAAAATAAATCAATATACTGCCGAATACATATTCACATCATCATCTCTCTTTTATTATTAAACGAAAAACACTTTGTGCAATCTTACGTATAGAATTGAAATACTCTCAATAAAGTAACATATTACTTACTGTTAAATAAATTTTGTTAAAATAATATCGCTAATTACAATTATTACTACAATATATTACATTAAAATATAATTGTATGAATGATTTTTAAACTGTTTATAAATTAAATTTTGTGACACTATTTGATGAAAATAATATTTCACAAGTTGTATTTTGTAATAAGTTTTTATAAATGTTCATTATTATTTTTTAAAGTAAATTATCTTGTAAAGAGGTGACGCAAACTCATGATTACACGAATAGCGTATAAAAATCTTAACGTTTGTTGTATAAAGAATATTAATATTCACAAATGGAATTTAAATCTACCAGTGAGTTGACTATTTCTAGTGCAATCATGGCTTTTGCTACGATTCGTATTTATGAAAACGTTATGTGAGTTCAAAACCAAATACATATTTTAACTTTTTTAAACTTAATATTTACTAATTTAAAACTAAATATAAATATGTTCAATAATGAATAACTAAATTATTTTTAAAAATACTACAGTCTAGCCTCCTACAGCACGGAATTGTTTAAAGCTTTTACAGTCAAGTACATCTTACACATTGTTTATAATTACGTACGTACATAAATATTTAAATTATTATCAAACGTTTTTGTACTACATGCCAAGCCTAGCTTTCACAACTATGAGAGCATTAACAGTTGGATAACATGCCCGTGATTTACTTTCCATATTTGTATATGATGTAAAGAAGTATCTATTTCCTTTAATAACATTTGGGTACAATTTTAATTTAGATATAAGATCAATATAACTGGAGCAGCACAAATCAGCAATGAACAGTGATCACTTCAATTTTTTTTTAATTTTTACTTTCACAGGCCATTTTTCGACTGCTACAGTTTTTTTTTACTGAATCGTATCTAAAACAAAATATGCACAAAGAAATTTATGTGTCTTTACTAATACAAAATCGTTTTTAAAAGAACAAATTCTTGTTGTTTTATAGTTTTCTTTTCAAATCTCTATTTTAAATTGTTTTGAAGTAATTTCTTCTGCTAAACAATGAACGTAATGTAAAAATAACACAACGTACAATAGGAGTAGACCAATGAGATAAAAGATACAGAATTTAGTAGAGAAGTACAGAGAAGCTGCACATATAAGACGGGGTAGTTACTAGAATATTAGTACTACCATTATTGTTTTTGAGGAAATTACTCCGTAAATAGTTGCACACATAAATTAATGCTTTGATTGTCATCAGAATGTACACACTAAGTTTATTAAAAAGAAAAATACAATCGTGAAAGAGATATAAGTTAATTTCATACACATTCGTGTCCTCTCATGCGTTTTCTCAATTACGTTCAACACAAAATGATCACGTAGTTTGAAAACATATGATTACGTGTTACATTCTTTCACTACTTATAAATTCTCGTACTTATCTTTGGTAGTTGATGGGTAATCGTGGAAAATCAATTTCCCAAATACTGGTTTTTTTTCTGCTCATATGTACTATGCCAGTAAAAGTAATGAGGACGAAGGAAAAGTGTTAACAAAAGGGTAAAGCATAGGGAGTATTAGTGCCTTAAACTTTGAGGTGGGAAGTTCTCAAATGAACTCATGAAATTATAGGGCTTTTTGAGAAAAATGCAATTTATATCATTGCAAATTTAAGGTTATAAATTATTAAAAAATTGTAATAATTAATAAAAGACATTAAGAGTGATGGTGAGTTCAAGTTCCATATGCGATCAAACAAAGAGCTTTATGAAAGGTTTCAAAAAATCACTATTACAATGAAGAAGAAGCGACTGCTGTTCTATGGACACATCAGCAGAATGAAACCAGAAAGAATAGCGAAAAGAGTGCTGACTTTCCAGGAAAACACAAATTCAATGGCTGAAGGAAGTCCATCAGAATCTGACTTGATGTGGAATGAGTGTTGAAGAGGTACAAAATATGGACACGTGTGGGTGGAGATATCTGCTGCTGAGTTGAAAGACATCTCTGAAAAGAATCCAATAGGAAGGAGGCGAGTGGTTTCGGAGGCGGAACGTTATAGAATAAGCCAGAGAATGAAGGCGTACTGGCGTAGGAGGAAACAGAGATTAACACGGAAGAAAGTTGTGTAATTGTAGTCCACAGATGACTGTATAAAATTTTTAAAAAACGACATTAATATTTTTAAAGCGGGAAATCATCTAGGTCTTTCATAAGTACCTAAACCATTTTCAATACCAATTTCATGTTAATCGGTCCAGCAGTTAATGCGTGATTGACTAACACAAACTTTTAAATTTATAATATTACATTAGGAAGTATAAAATATTATAAAAACGCCACTGTTGTACAGTTAACACATATTACAAAACTAAATAATTAATAATTAATTGGACTGGGAAAGTAGTATAATGTAGTTTAAAATAATTTAAATATTTATTATCCACATTATATAGTAAAAGTATGAAATGTCACTGTTATATAGTCAATACTTGCCATAAAACTAAATACTAAATAATTAAGTTGGTAATTAGTATAATGGCGTTTTTAAAACAGGAATATGTCTTTGTTTATCTTAGGTAACTAAATTCATACTAAATTTCATTTCAATTTGTCCAGTAGTTAAAGCGTTATTGAATAACAAACAAAAACTTTCAGAATTAAATTAGGATTAAAATAAGATTAAGATATAGTAATATGAAAGTTAATGGTTAAAAAATACTACTTCTCACGTAATGTGTTGTACAAAAAAAAAACATAATAGTTATTTAACTTCAACAACGCTGGGTATTCTACTTAAAACGGTAATATATAACTTAGGCCTTCTTAAATATTATAACTGAGTGAACCAGTAAAGCTTTAACTGATTAGCTTTGGAACCAAGCGAATGAAATGTAAGATATAACTGCGCTTGCTTACCAGGTGAAAACGAATTACCAAAACTTGAAGGGGCAAATTTACTATATTACTCCTTTTATAAAATTCTGATTTCACTATCATAATCAGTATTAAAAAGCTGAACATATTAGCGTTTAAAATTTTAAATTACATTGAACTTACGAAAATGAACTACAATTGCAGTAAAAATAAATTCCATAAGGTCAACTGATATGAAATGCTAATTTATGCACTTTTAGTATTTTCTAACTACATGTTATATGTAAGAAAAACAAAAAGTGATTTTAAAGTAAAATCGACGCTCATTTTGTAAGTCGTTGGTTTGTATCTTACCGTTATTGCCGCTACAATAGCTCATTTCCTAATTAAAATTCACCAAAAATAATAAAAATTTATGTCACTATTGCTAACTGCAAGCAAGAAGTATAGGCAAAAAAATATTAGCGTACATAACTTGTTTCCAAAACGTCCTAGTTTGTTAGACTAATATAGGAAGATTTTTTGTTGTTATTTTAAGGCGAAAAACACATTGAGGCTATTATCGCCTCCCTAAATGTAAGTGTGAGTGTAAATTGTTTAAGTCGCAAGTGTAGTGTTGTGAGTGTAAGTGTGTTAGACGCGGGTACCGTGAGGGACGACTAAATCCTCTCAATAGGTGCAGCTAGTCTGCACCATTGCAAGTAAAATAGGAAGAAGAACCGTCTTTTACGAAAAAGGTAGACCGTACGGCAGTAACTACAGTCTCGAACCATAGGACCACACGTTGCGCAATTCACAGTCGTTGCAATCAGACTGTGTTAGCCACCATGTTGTTATACTAGCGCTGATGGTAAAACATTACATAAAGAAAGACTAAGTTCTAGATATAAAGGGTTTTTACACCCCGACACTGCGAATAAAGGATCTACTGTGCACGAAGCACAAATTGTAGTGCAAATTATAGTGTATCAAATTATTGTTTATTAGATTGGTGCCCCCGGTGTGATAAAACGTTAGCACCATAATGTAAATCAATAACATAAACCGTTATAACATAATATAAACTAATATCATTATATAACATAAACTAATAAACATAACCATTATATCAGTAACCAAACCCAGCTAAAGCATTCCGCTGACTAGTTCATTCTAAAGGTCCTCATGGTGCTGGAAGCCAAATACATTTAGCCTTCTGCTGGCAAGGGTCGGTCAATCATAGATTATGTTGCGTGTAGTTCTTTTTTTTTAAAAGACGTTTAAGCCGCCTCGGTGGCCTAGTTAATAGCGTACTGGGCTTTCACCCGAGAACCCGGATTCGATTCCCGGCCAGGGCTTGGCATTTTCATAGGCTATAAATCGTACCATAGATCAGCACACGTGTGCACAATAGTCGTACGTTAAAAAAAAAATAAATAAAATAAAAAAATAAAAGGAGTTTACTATCAGAATACCCTTCTAAGTTTGTCCTATCGTTTCTGTGGCTGCCTATTGATCCATCTATTGATAGCAAACCAGACCGATATTAAAAAAATACAAATATTATCGTAAGAAGAAAAATCATTGATTCCTAAAATGTCACAAAACAGCTCAAATGTTGGTCATTTAAGGACGAAAGGATGCTTACCTGATAAAGGTTAGGGTAAAGTTTATTTTCCCAAACCCGTATTTTCGTAGTTTTAATATTAATGCACTAGAGAATTATTAAGCATTATATTATTACTAAAAATATAAAACAATAATATGCAATTTGGCTTTTATTCTGTACTTTCGTCAATATGCGTTTTAGCAAAATGTGATGAAAACATTAAAAGGAAAATATCTATAAGATATTTATATAGCCCTTAAATAATGGAAAATAGACGAAGCTAGGGAAGGCAGATCATTATATTGAACATAGTGATAATAATCCTATCAGATAAGAAGAGGAATATAAAAAGAATTGAAAATTTCTTAGAAATCGTTTGTAAAATCTCCAATAATGTGCACGCACGCATTCCAATAATAATCACGCAAAAAAATCCAAAATGAAACCACTTTTTGGATTAAAATGGTTGATTACCTTTAAAAAACACCTGGCTAAAACGTTTCACATTTACCTTATTTGCTGTATCTTTCTTACAGCGAAGAATGGAACATTTTGTGAACCTCTATTTAATATAAATACTTTACATTTCAAATAACAAAATAACAATGCAGTAGTCTTTGCGTTACTTTTAGACAGTTCTTAATCCGTCTCCTTAATGACATTCGCGTTTCCAAGTTTGAGGAAAGTTTTCCATTGCAATTTGCAAAACATTGTTAATACTAGTTTCATTAAACATGAAGTTGAGAGGTACAAACAGGGAAGCACTACACAAACGGAAAGTTAATTAAAGCCCAAGTATTCAATACGTGACTGTTTCGCTGATTTTATACTTAAAAGTCTGAGCGTGACTTGCGATTTACTTCCTTATTGGGTTCATTGCTGCAGTTTCAACTGCATTAGCTGTTATAACCTACTTACATTGTTATATACTTATCATTTCGTTGTATTAGCTAGCAAGTATTAATAAATCCAGCTACTTTACACGGTTGACAAAATCTGGTCTTTATAAACATATTAAATAAAAAATTGGAAGCAGCAGAATCAGGATTATAAGAATTATGTTAAGTGTGAATCAGAAGGAGAACATGAACAATAAGAAGCTAATTAGAAAGGTGAAAATTAAAAACTTGCCAGAAAAGCACGTATGTTATAATGGAAATGAACAGATACGTAGCAAGTGAAGACGGTCACTATTAGGCGAAACTAAATACAAAAAGGATTCCCGAGGACTTTTCTCTTTATTTGTTTCACCCAACTTTGGGGTACACTAAATCAATCACTTTTTAATGTTCTGTGCCCTCCTCGTAGCCCAGTATTGCTTCATTCGTTGTGCTCTTGCTTTTCTTTCTTCGTCAGAGATTTGGATCGTTTGCTTGGATTTGACTTTGCCTTGGAACCGTTGCTTCTTATCCTTAGTTATTGTTTTGGCTGTTCTGTCCATGAGCATAGTGTCAGTGATTTGTAGTTCTGTTATGTTTCTTCTAAACCAAAGGTGGTTTGGCTCTTTTATTGTGAAAGTAGTCAAATATTTTTTTGGTTAGTCTATTTTTGTCCATTCGGAGGATGTGCCCATAAAAATCAATTCTCCTTTTTCTTATTGTGTCTGATAGTGTTTCAGTTTTTTGGTAAAGAGTTTCATTCCTGATGTGGAGTAATTGGTTGTTACGGAATTTGGGGCCTATGATTTTTCGTAATATCATCACAAGGACCTTTCAAGTGGGCTCTGTGTTGTGAGAGATGTTTCAGCTGCATATAAGGATTCTGGTTTAATTACCGTATGGTAATGCCTTATATTTGTATTCCAGGAGAGGGATTTCTTGTTGTATGTGTCTTTGGTAAGTTGAAGGCTAATTATTATTAGTCAGGGACTTTTATTATGTTCGTATTTCAAGTTTTAGAACTGCATAAAGACTACAAATGACTTATATTTCATTAATAAAGTTTTACACAAACAGATTTTATACTATTGGCTATAAAAATGTTACCATTATTATTATTTGTTAACTTTTTTATATTATAATTTGTATCGTATAATAATTTTGATATTTATAAAAGAAAATTATTGATATATTTTATGTGATATGTTGATATTAAAAATATATCTGAAGAACTCAGGATTTAGTTGCAAGTAATTTTGCCGGAACAAACACAATGCTGTGGAGTATCACTCTTTGTGTGCTTCATGAAAACATACAGCACGCTTGATACTGTCATTCTTTTTCAGCCGAGGTAAAACAGTGTTTATGACAT
Organism: Callitettix versicolor; assembly: GCA_022606455.1. NCBI lineage: Eukaryota > Metazoa > Arthropoda > Insecta > Hemiptera > Cercopidae > Callitettix > Callitettix versicolor. The sequence continues at coordinate 49,513,601 of CM040191.1, forward strand.
CGAGATGACAGTGTATTTCAGTGTTTTTATTAAACATGTTTATCTCGTTATTTTTTTATTAAAATCGCGAAAGAAAGCCTCAATATTTTAATTTATATACGCTTAAAGTAAGTTTACTTTTAAGTAGATCTTATTTTCATTTCATTAAGTAAACAGTGCTTTAGAATATAATTATTAAGTTTTGTAATTAGTAATTATGTGTTTACTTTTAAGTTGTTATGTGTTTGAACTCATTTTGTTACACCTGTTTTTAGAAAATCTTTATTCTTATGTAATGGTTAAAAATAATTTACAATCATTGTTCTTTTTTTTAATTGATTATTTTTAATTTTTAATTACGTAAGTCATATGCGCCCAAATAAGCAGTACTGAAACTTAGACAGCTGTGGTTTACTCTAGCTCAGCTGATTCTATTATTGATCATTTCCATATAAAATTATTTATATTAACGTTTTAGGTAAATAATGTAAAGGTGTTTTTATTATTGTAACATAGCCACCGGAACACATATTCAAATGATTAGGTTTATGACCTATTCATCTATAGTTTCTATAGTTTCATAGGTCTATAGTTTCATCTTCATGCCATACAAAATGTTAAATTCCTCTGTCGAGGTCGTCACAAAGAAAACATACATCACAAACACTAAGTACAATTACACATTTAAAATAATCATCACGAAATTCGGCTTGGCCAAGCTACACACGCGACTCGTACGTCGTTACATTCCGGACTGCGACTGATTTAAAAACTTTCATTTAAATCAAATTTAATATGTGACATGGTTCTAAGGATAAGTGATTTGAGTAAGTAACAAAAACCAACAGACGCAATTTAACTGATAACGACGGGCGCGCTACTAATGATGGAGACTCCGCAGTCCGGAATGTAACGACGTACGAGTCGTGTGTAGCTTGGCCAAGCCGAATTTCATGATGAATATTTTAAACGTGTAATTGTGCTCAGTGTTTGTGATGTATGTTTTAATGTTTTGTTTGACTTTGTGACGACCTCGACAGAGGGATTTAACATTTTGTATGGCCTGAAGATGGAACTATAGAGTTTCGAAACCGCGGTAGCCTTTTTGAGTAGATAGACCACTGACGGGAAGAATAGGTCATAATCCTAATCATTTAAAAGTGTTTGTACTAAAATGGTTTAAATAGCAAATAGAAAATGATAATACAGTGACAATTAATAGAAATATATTAAACTGAAATGAACCTATTCTGATTTTGAGAATAGACTATAAGTTTTATTACCAAAATTATACTTGATGACGAAGCCGCGAGGCGGAACATCTAGTATATTAATAAAAATAAGAAAAACAAATTCTTATTAAAAATGTACTACTTTGGACAAAACTATAATATTTAACAACTTTTCGGACAAGGTGCCTATTTCTTCCACGCCTATAAATTGTAGTTGAATAATTCAATATCGAAATATATACAGAATTAGTTGAACAAGGCTACATACTTCCCATGTCAAAATGTAGCTTGTAATTTATTGTAAATTTCGTGCCACCTCAACCTATCAAATACCATCGAAATGCCAGATGGCAATTAATTTAAAACAAACAAAGCCACCAGAGGTAAACTGTAAACAGAAGGGCTTACAAACGGTAATAATCCTACGTCATAAAGAGATAATTGTTAGTTTAATATTCCAAATGTTATTTCAGTACTAACTTATGCATTGAAATGCTGACTGGGATGGAGAAACCAGGTGTAAAATTATTGTAAGTTAAATGAATATTTTTTAAATTCGCTTCCATTACGTCATCTAGCACGTCTAAGTGATGCGATTATTATTTTTTTAAAATTGTAACTGTTACCTACTGTAATTAAATATCAGGCCAAATAATCTACAATATTTGAAATACTCAGAATAAAGTTGTACAGCACACAAAACAGCACAGAGCTGGCATGAAATACTTGGGCAGAAAAGTCATACTATACCGAACTTTAGATACGAAACTCGCTCACTGTAAGTTTTTCATGCTTTGTTGCTATTCTGATTTTATTAAAATCGTGTTCACAACAGGAGCGATTATCTGTAAGTTTTTCATGCTTTGTTGCTATTGTTGATTTGACTTAGTTCGTGTTCACTGTGAATGCTGTTTGAAAGCCATGCTTTGTTGCTATTGGAAATAAGTGCCTGTTGGATTTCGGCGTAGATTTGTGATCTTTGTTAGCTGAACTAGACGGCTGACACAGTTTTTACGTTGTTTAGGCCATGATTCATAGAACGATGCAAATTATATTACCGACAAAACGATTAATTTATTTTATATACAGTCAGTTTGCTTAGCTAAATTAGAAAAAAAAATTAATTCAAAAAGAAAATTTGCGAAGAATCTACGGACACAAAATAAAAAAAAAGTTTGCCTTAAACATTGAAAGCTGGACTATTTTGAAATTATAGTATTAGAGACCACAAGTTGCACAAAAATATTAAAATGTTATAAGCATATTATATGAAGGATCTCCACCCAGATCACACAGTATTTTTTAATTATTTTTATTGAGAACTACAACTAAGAACAAACTTACCTAGAAGTTATAACTTAAAACAGATAATTATGTCAAATGTTCATTCCACTGAATGGCTCTGACTGTCTCTTAGCGTGATATGCTGTCAGTGCACAAAAGTGCATCTGCTGAACACTAGCATTCATATTGATTTGAACAGTTTTCATAGCATTCTATATTGATTATTAAAATCTTGTTCACTGCGAGTTTTTCATGCTTTGTTACTATTGCTCTCATTTGATTGAAATCGTGTTCACTGTAAGTTTTTCATGCTTTGTTGCTATCGCTATGATTTTATTAAAATCTTGCTCACTGTGAGTTTTTCATGCTTTGTTGCTATTGCTCTGATTTTATTAAAATCTTGCTCACTGTGAGTTTTTCATGCTTTGTTGCTATTGCTCTGATTTTATTAAAATCTTGCTCACTGTGAGTTTTTCATGCTTTGTTGCTATCGCTCTGATTTTTTTAAAATCGTGTTCACTGTAAGTTTTTCATGCTTTGTTGCTATTGCTCTGATTTTATTAAAATCGTGTTCACTGTAAGTTTTTCATGCTTTGTTGCTATTGCTCTGATTTTATTAAAATCGTGTTCACTGTAAGTTTCATGCTTTGTTGCTATTGCTCTGATTTTATTAAAATCGTGTTCATTGTAAGTTTTTCATGCTTTGTTGCTATTGCTCTGATTTTATTAAAATCGTGTTCACTGTAAGTTTTTCATGCTTTTTTGCTATTGTTCTGTTTTTATTGAAATCGTATTCACTGTAAGTTTTTCATGCTTTGTTGCTATTGCTCTGATTTTATTGAAATCGTGTTCACTGTAAGTTTTTCATGCTTTGTTGCTATTGCTCTCATTTTATTGAAATCGTGTTCACTGTAAGTTTTTCATGCTTTGTTGCTATTGCTCTGATTTTATTAAACTCGTGTTCACTGTAAGGTCTCTGTGAATATTTTCAATGCGTATTTACCACGGCGTATTAACTATTATCTGAAGTATTTTTATTAAATAATCTGAATTTTCTTCATATTACTTCCCTCGGCACATTCTGAAATTTACACTCCGTAGCTCCAAGCTAGCTTAAAAATTTGACATAGTGTACAATGTTTAAGTTAATATGAATAGTATGAAAGATTAAATGAAGCATATAAAATAATACCAAACACTTGATATTTACCACTGGAACTTTTCAGTGTGAAAAAATATAAAATATGCACTAACGAAATAAAACTGTGAAAGATAAGGAGAACCAATATCACAGAAAATATAATGGATAAAACAAGCTTTTCTTTCTATAAGAATGAAAAACATACGTTAATCTTATCGGACGTAAATCGTGTCAAAAAGCAAGTCGCAGAAAATAGTTAATGTTTTGATCAAAGTTTAAAACCATTAATAATCAAACAGTTACAACTATTTAAAAATTAAAACACCAGTAGTTTTAACAACATATTGTTGAAACTCTCATACGAAAACCTAATATTTTTTAAACCTCTAATAGCCAAAACTGACAATTATAAAACCAAAATGTAGGTTTTGAAAATCATAATTATTTTTAAAAGGAATTTTATTTTTTTTTGCATAGTGGGCTGTTTTGCCTAAAGTAAACAATTATGATGATTAGAATGAATATCATTTCTTCAGTTTGCTATTTAGAGCAACTAACTATATTTTAGATATATTAATGTATTTAATTGCTATTTAATTAAGCGAACTAACGATAATGACAAACTAATTAGTTTAATTATCTTTAACAGCTCATAAAGATAATTAAAGATCATAATTATTGAAGCTGCGATGTTAATAAACCAAACTATACTCGAACCCACTATCAGCACACCAAATCACATCAAGTACACATTAGGCAATTACATCAAATAAACTTATAAGGGGAAAACTATTTAATCCTGATTTCAATGGCAATGTAATTACACTATTTTTGTAAATCGCTGTTATTGTTTGTCAGTGTACAGTGCACTAACGGTCAATTAAAGTGGATTGCTAATTTGTAGTGAATAGTTTCGCCTTTCAAAATAATACGACGCCGTCATTATGCATTACATTACGTTTAATTAATTTCATTTGCAATTTGTTTAGGCTGTGTTGATATAAACATTTTTCACAGAAATGAACAGTAATTATAAGCGTATATAATTAATGCTTATACAATTAATGGCAAAATAAAAATAGCATTTTATTATATTTTCTATCGAACAACAAGTCGCATCTTTTACAATTAAAAGATATTGTTACAAAATATTGTTACTATAATTTCTTTAGGTTAAATAAGGACCATAAAATTCTGATTATGCTATGGAGTATAGTGAATAGAATTACGTTTTTTTTTTGTGTTTAACGTCCGACTATTGTGCACACTTGGAACTAATGCAGACGATGGGATGATTTATAGTTTACGAAAATGCCTGCTCGGGAATCGAACACGGGTCCTCGGGGTGAAAGCCCAGTACGCTATCAACTAGGCCACCAAGGCGAATTAGAATTAGGGAGGAATATAATTAGAACAGAATGTTTGGAAAAAATATACATAAACAATATTGTTTTCTTTATTAATAAAATTTTACTGAATCCTCTTGCGTCTTTTGACGAATATTGTAGGTCAGCAATTAAAAATAGAACATTTAACACTTGCTGTGTTCGCTATAAATTAGCCTTCTTATGTCTCTCCCTTTACTTTATATGTGGTTTTCGGTGTTACGCCGATTTCCCTAATGTCTCAGAAACTTTATTTATATATTTTCGGTAAAAAAACTTCCGTTTTAGGATTTTGGGGAGACAAGTAAGGCGACGTATTAAATTAACAAAACCGCAACACCAATTTTAGTCTCGCTACTTACTCAAATAAATTATTTTTAAGATGAAGTAATGAAATTTCTCAGCTGTAAAGATATAGCCGCGCTTCCCGTATATCTTCGTGAAATTCGGACATTTTACAGTTCTGGACGATAATCTAGATTGTCAGAAAAAAATCCGGAAGTATTTTAACTCAAACAGTATTGTATATAATATTAACTAAATATACGTGCTTCGCTACTATGGTGTAAGAAAATATATGATATCTTTTAATAAAAAAATGTTAGTCATTGGGACTGTAGGCAGAAACGTTAACTTATTATTATTATTATTATTATTATTATTATTATTATTATTATTATTATATATATATATATATATATATATATATATATATATATATATAACTTCTCGAGAATACAAGAAAAATAAAATCAAACGCACGTGTTATTACTGAACATAAACCGTATACCATTGAACTGTTGCTGCTGACAATGTGCACAATGTACACAACATTACATGCGCGCGCAACGAGAACATGAGAAGGAGAAAAGTGGAGAAAAAGATATAGAGAGAAAGAAAGAGAGAGAAAAGAAAGAGATAAAGAGAAGCATGAACGTTTTATGTACATACAGGCACAAAACATATATACGCGCGCGACCAACTCAGTCGAAACCGGCAGACGAAAGAATGGAGAAAAGCTGAGAACTGGAGGGAGTTTGTGTAATACTTCCCCTACTCACGTTACTTATGCTTCGTAAGCCTACTCGATGAAACCTAATCCATGGTGACAAATACAAAGTGCACAACGCGGTATGAGAAGATAACGCTTCAATAAGTATCCATTCAATGAAAAATATCGATTTTATGTTAAATTGAAGAAACAATACATAGTAGGATGGTTTATTAATCCATTGGTAATATAATAATTGAGGCAGGAAACTTTTTGGCCAGCTTGCACATGTTAAAAATAACCTGATCTGTAATTTACATTGTGTGCATGCACACACTGTCATGACAATCCATGCAATATTTTACATTTCAATAGCGTACAATGAATGAGTATTCACCGCCCCTAAATGAATGAACATTTAGGGGTTAAAAATACACTGCAACGTTCGTATATATCAATTTCGTGTTTCCTTCCTTTACTCCAGAGACACTTTTACAGTGTCTTCTCCAATCATGAAGTTTACAGTTTGTAGAGGTTTCAAAGGTCTCTCACGTCTAATTAGTAACTTCACATATCCTGGCTCTTCTTCTCGTAGCATCTGCCTTACGGTCTACCAACAAGTATACGGATGTCCTCTTCCCTCCCACAGTATGTATAAGTTGGATCTTCTACGAAATAAATATTCTTAGATGTCTCTTAAGGTGCCATTCTTCGTATGGCTTCTGACATTCTGCTTCTGACATATATATATTTATTTTAGGAGATTCTTGGCCTATAATAAACTTCGCTTATCTTATGAGAGTTTAGCTTTTCTACACTTATTTTAGTTTTGTCTGTGCCTTCAATATAAATCAGTATGCTCCAAATGGTGTAAACGTGTTCATGCCGACATTTTGCACAATAGATTCTGTTTCTTACTAAATTTTTCTTCATTTACGAAACGTAAAACTTAAATTGTTTTCATTTTCTGTAATTATTTATTCTTTATAATTTTGTTTATTTTTTTATTTTATTATTTTTTCTTTCTTTTGTGAACTTCTTGGTTTGATTATTCTCAGCTTCTATTCATTTTCTCCACTGGCAATCCCCCGCAGAGGGTGCAGCCTAGCTGCACCTATTGAGTGGATTTAGACGTCCTTCGTGGTCCCGAGTTTAACAAACACTTACACTTACAACACTACACTTACGACTTTAACACTTTACGCTCACACTTACATTTAGGGAGGCGATAATAGCCTCAATTTGCTTTTCGCCTAAAAATAAAAAAAAAAATTCAAATAAAAAAAAATCGTATATTTTTTTAATCAATACGTGATAACTTGTATTGCATCAGATTTATGTAGTTCGTGTCAACACAGCTTATATTACGTAGTTTTCTTTTAGAAAAAAAAATTAAAAATATGATTTTTTTAAAATGCCAAAATTAAGAAATATAATCTATATTTTTAAATTAATACAGCTTTTGCTGCATTGTAATCAGTACAGTTTGAATTACTTCTTCAATAAATTTTCTTTAAAGAATATTACTGTGAGAAATAAGCTATTAGGACTTTGGACTTGGGAAGACTCTGGACTAACAAAATTAGCGCAAATCCTTAGCCCTAGATTACTTTTAAATGAGGATTGTTTATATATATATATATATATATATATATATATATGCGTGCGTGTGTGTTTGTGAGCGCGCATGTGTGCGTGTGTGTGTGTGTATGTGTGTGTTTTTATTTGTTTGTACAATTTGCTAGCACTAGCGCGTTTGTAATTTTATTTCAGTTTGAATCAACAATACCAGTTCAACAATTTAAATTGACATTAATTTCATAATATAATTAACTTTACTAACGTACATAACATTTTTTGAGATCTGGTTTTCAAAAGCAAAGGTAAATTCTGGAAAATTATCATTTCAAATTTTCAAGTTTTCTTAGAAATAGAAAAGACGCTACTTTTCAAAAGCAAAGGTAAATTCTGGAAAATTATCATTTAAAATTTTCTAGTTCTCTTAGAAATAGAAAAGACGCTACACTGGTTTTTACAAGTTCACAATTTCTAATTCATGAAATAAAATTTCAATTCAAGTATAAATACAAAAAAATGTAGTTGTTTATCAGTTTCTCACGTTAAAATTATTTATTTTTGAAGAACATCAGTGAGGAAAGACGTGAGCCAAAATTGTTCCATTATTTAATCAATATCACAGCCTTGAATCAATACACATTGCATGACTTAGCATTGTCTTCGTGACTGAATGTAACCCTTTATTAAATACGTGATCTGCATATGCTATCACGTCTCTAATGTAAGTTTGTATGTATTACCGTGTGTTATATTTAAACAAAATACAAATTGTAAGGAAAATAAAAATAGACACGCTTACCATGTAGCAAAGAAAAAAAATAAAATTATTATTTTTCTAATTTTCATATTCATATTCTTATAATGATAAAACAAAGTATTTTGTTTTTCAATAACACGTGAAAAAGGGTTTATATTTAGTAAGTCATTATAAATTATCCAGTTAAATTTAAAACGTGTTTTTAAAAATATTAGTGTTAAGCTGGAAAAGTAAATCGAGGTATCGATATTTTTGTTTCGATAGTTTCGAGGTATCGATACCAGTACTTAAATATCGTGCAGTGATATAGGTGGCAGAACGACTCGCTGGACTTGGATCTACGTCTAAGCCGGCTTTAGGGATTTCTCTATCATTGGCCAGGTCTGCTACTAATAGGTGGTTTACAAATTAACACCATTTAAGATGGAATAATTTTCATGGGCATTTCCATAGTAATCGTCTCTTAAGCAAAGTTCCTTTTGGAGGACTCAGAGGGGCAGCAGATGTCCAGGGCAGAACAAAACTCAGATGGATTATGAGACTCATTACGGGGCACTGTCTTTAGAGGGTGCTTAGAGGGTGCACTTGAACAGGTTAGATATAACCATGGAAAAACCGAGTGTAGGTTGTGCAGGAAGGAGAAGGAAACTGCAGGTCACATAATTTATGAGTGTGATGCTTTTGCTAGTAAGGTTTTTGGTTTCCAAGACCCTAAGGATCTTCAGCAGACTACCTGAACTAGTGCCTGGGTCAATCGCAGTGCCTGGGGTTGTACTATCCCCTCCTATAGTATCTAATCTTATCTAGTTCAAAAGGAAGTCATCGTTTACCTACGTATTTGTTTTTTAATAAACAAAAGAAGGTTACTCAACAAGCAGGAAATAAACAGTTTACTATATATGCAGCAGTGTCACCTGTCTACGTTTTTCTTATCGCCTTATTGTGTTATCTTTAATATCTGTAGCCATTTCACGTTGACATTTGAGTCATGCGTACATTACTGCTTTTATTGTCTTAGTACATTACAGTATTAATTACATATACTTAAGTTTTTCTCATTATTTAAGTGGTAGTTTGAAGAATTAGGTTCACAATAGGTTAATGTTTAATTGTTTGTAATACATATTGAATTATTTTAATGCACCAAGTTTGTTGTAGCCTTTTTAAAGCAGTGTATAAAATGAAGTGTGTATTTAGTTTTTCACATTGATAACATTTATTATTAACGAATGTGAAGTTAAAACTCCTATATTCATTACTTAAACAATGACTGCTATTAAAACATCGTGATTGTTAATTGATATTGTACATAATAGTAACACGTTTAATAATAATAATTATTATTATTATTAGTGAAAATAGTTTAATAAAACATTTTAAAAATCGATAACAAGAATATCGATATTTTTTATCCGATATTATCGGAGTATCGATATTTTTTCTGATATTATATCGGTACCAAATATCGTATTAAATGCAATGTTGGGACATCTCTACTGAGGATATATTGGTTGAACTCCAAAACTTATGAAAGTTACTTTTTAATTTTATATTTTGTTTATCCTTGAAAAAATGCAATAAGTATACATAAAATATTTTAACCTTCTGCACATTTTGAATCAGAGCAAATAGTATTTTTCTCATCGTACAAATTGGATTTATTAAACTTTGGTTTTCCAATTGTTCAAAATTAGAAAATTTTAAATTAGTTGGAAATATTGCAACGCTTAGAGAAGTTACGTTGCTTTTAAAAGTAATCTCTTTTTTTTATATATGATTTAAGGTGTAAGAGGTGTAATGTTTTCAGGTGATTTTAGGTTTATAGAGTTTAAATGTGTTGTGAATATGCATGTGACTTGGAAGGTTTCCCATAAGTAATTATGTTCTATGTAATAATATTGCCTAGTGTTACCACTCAATTTTTATAATTGAAATGTTTTTTTAGAATGAAAGAAATTTTTTTGTCAGTACTGGACACTAGTATTATTTCCTAGAATTTAAAGATTTTTTTTATAAATCAAACATTTGTTTGCTAGTTAGAAAAAAAAGTTGGCATATTTTGTTCCGTTATATAATTATAGTTTATTATAATTTTAATTGTACTGGTTTGCGGTTTCTTTTTTCAAGTTTTTCTTTTGTTTTGTTTTTCTCTTTTGCCAGGAAAGTAAACTTATAACAAAGTCTGCATTACAAACCTCAACACGTTGGTAACATCGAGGTAGTGATATTGCTTCACGTTTTTCTTCTTACAATTTTTTGCTATTATTTTGTTGTTAATATGACAAGTAGGTTTTTGTAAGGAACAATCTATATATATAAAAGGCAATGTCCTGACTGACTGACTAATCAACGTACAGCCCAAACTATAAAACCTAGAGACTTAAAATTTTGAGGATACCTTCGTTATAATATATAACCGCGTACTAAGAAAGGATTTTTCAAAAAATTGATTTTAACTCCACTAAACTACTTACCAAGTCCAAATTTAATAAAAACTGTACAGCCAATAATATTATAGCTAGAGACTTGAAATTTTCAAGGTAGATTCTTACAACAATGTCAAGGTGCACTAATAAAGGATTTTGCAAAAATATAATTTTGACGCCATTAAACTAATAACCCAGTTCAAATTTAATAATCAACGTACAGCCAATACTATTATAGCTAGGGACTTGAAATTTTCAGGGTACCTTCTTACAACATTGTCGCGATGCACTGAAAAAGGGGTGCACTGAAAAACGATTTTCCAGTATGCAAGTCCTAAAGAGGTAAACATGAAGTACAACAATTTTTATTGGAAAAAATATGTTTTTCATCTGACCTTCTTAAAACGTAACATAATCACTCTTAAGTATAAGTAATGGCATATATTTTTCACCTTTTCCCCAAAACGCATCCCCTAAAGAGATTGAAAGAAGGTATAAAATATAAAAAAGGGGTACAATTTTGTATTAAACAAATCTTTTTTTTATCTTATATTCTATAAATATGCTATGAAACACATATTTCAAACTTTTTCTGAATTCATCCCCTAAAAGAATAAAAGTGTAAAAAGAGTTATCATGAGAGAAAAGAGTGTTTGCATTGGAGAAAAATATTTTTTATCAAATTTTCTTAAAAGTAAACTAAGTATTCTAAAACACAAATTATGATACACGCAATTCAGTATTTTCCCCCGAATTCATCCCTTAAAAGGACAAAAATATAGAATAGGTATAAATGTTTGTATTGAACAAAAATGTTATTGATCAGATTTTCTTAAATTCGAATGGAACACGTTGAAGACAATAAAACAACATATTCAGGTTATAATATTTTTTTTTAATTTACTGTAAAATAATCACGAGTTTAGATGATCACGCTTTTATTAATATATTTTTTATGTTTCTAAATTATTACATTACTGAAACAGTTTGTTTTGTGGGCGGAGCCGCGACGGGTAATGCTAGTAAATAAATAAAAGTTTTATTCGAAGCTATTTTCATTTTCATTTAATGATTAAAGTTTTTTTTGTAAAAAAACTGATAGTTCATTGATTACACATAATGAAGTTAGCCAGTTTTCGTATATTCTAAATTGAATCATTAAAAATCGCTTTTTCTATTTTCCTTAAGCTAACAAGTATTCGTAGTTTAATCGATCAAAAAGCAGGCATTTTGTAATCCTACTTTTACTCATATGTTCGCATATTGATACTAACCTAATATTTCGTCTTTCTTACTTTAATTAAATAGTACTGACTATATACCCTACCAACTTTGTTGCTGCATTTTTCATGGAATAAAACATTTAAGTCGATTAATGTGAATGTTTATTTAAAAAAGTTGTTTCAATGTAAACTAAAATTCTGTATGTTTTGAAGGAAATATGTTGTCATAAGGAAGCAAATTATTCTAATTGGTACAATATAATACGTCTCGGCAAAATAAGTCTGATTATTGGACCAAAGTTGTAAATACCAGTCACCGCCACCAATACTGTAACAATACAACTAACAATTTAAAAAAAAAAAAATCATACAATAGCATTGTAGATTGTTCGTGACGTTTGGCTGATGCTAGAGTTCATGGAAATACTTTTTTTAAATAAATCAAATATTGGGTTTGAAAAAAATCGCTATTTTTATTCAAACATATTGAATGTTTGAGATAGCTTTTATCCTACTACCAATTGTATTTAACAAATATAAACGATTCAATTGAAATATATCCAATCGTTTTGTAGTGGGCAGTGGGAAAATTTAGCATTATAACTTAACATACATATTGTATCAACAGACGTTTGTTATTATCTACTTTGTTTTACTGCATTAAAAACTATAAAGTATATACAAACGGTTTGGCTTATAAACATGTTAATAATTGTATTAAATAATATAAAGTTATTGTTTGAAACTTGTCAAAATACGGTCTAGTGAAAAACTGACAAGAGGCGTTTTAATTTAACAAACAAATCAGGAAGTTAATGTGATCGCAATTAACATAGGTGTGTGGTAATTCTAATTAACTTAAGAGACTATAAATTACAACAAAAATTAAACTAACTGTGTCAATCCTTTTTCCCAGTAAATAGCTGATAACGTAAGCCATTTAACGTAAAATAGAAATAAATAAGGTACCTCGTTACGTTTCAAGTAAAGTATGAAAGTAAAACGTTGTTTAAAACATTGTCAACAAGGCAGCGGTCTGACACTGCTGACAATACTCAACAACGAAAATTGTTATTGAAATGCTGTTGTAGAAGGAAGTCGTTTTGAACCACTCAAGGAAAAATAATACAAGGATTAACTGAAACAAATTTCAGCACTCCCCTGTCACGTATTACGAGAATTTGTCACGGATATGTGAGTTGTTATTCTAAAAATCATATTCATATCACATATTAAATGTCGTACCTTTCTGTGGAATACAGAAATATTGACTACGAGGAGATATTATCTACAATTTTATTCACTATAACAAACAGTGGCACGTGAATAAATGAATCTTATCTTGTCTGTAACGCACACTATGGAAAATATAGGGACTAGATTAAATTATTTTATCTGATTCATCACGGAATTTTATAATCGTAAAGTAAAGTAATTATTTACGCGAAAATTTAATTAATTTTTTCCTACTTGCTTAACCGTTAAGAATTACAGTTTGCAATAATGTGGAAAAACATCCTAAACTGTTCAGGTAGTTTTGTTTAGGCTACCCTCTCTTGATTGTTTTAGAAATTTAATCCATACTTTACAATAATTCCATGATACTATATTTGAATTATTACATTGTAAAATTTATTTCAATAAAGTTAATATTTTTTCCACCGAATATCTCTTATTCAATTAAGACTTCCTAAAAGCAAAACAAATTGTGTCAAGCTCAACTTATAAACTCTTATTATTACATTACTTTCTGATTAAACAAAATTGCCTATGGAACAAATAATTTTACGTTTTTAAAATGAATGAAAGTTTTCAGATTCACCCAGACCTTAAAATATTGTGAAAGTGACGGCTTATTGGTTTCGCTTGCCCATTGGTCGAGATATTTGTGAAATTAAAATATTACGTTTTTGAAGCATTTTTCGGTTTAGATATTTTTTCAAAATCGCATCTAACAATTTTAGTCAAAAATAGTCAGTTAGTGCCTAAATATAATATGTTGGAGACATGCAGGTTTAGAGTCACTGGAAAAGGCAATTTTTTAAAAATCGATTCACCATATTTCGGCCAAGTGGTGTCCTCGCAGCAACTTTGATTTGTATGAAATTTACTGTCAGAGAATAAATCGTAAATACAAAAATGAAACTTAACCCCTTTTCTTATTTTAAATTTGGTACAATGATTTAAGTTATGTATAGTTATGTTGATGAAACATGTTAACAAAATCTGAGGTGTACTTTAATGTTTCTGTCGTATTTTTGGCAAGAATTTTTGCAGAATAATTGTATATAAAAAAATTGTTAAATGTTGTAGCGTCATTTACTGTGTGAAAAGTAATAAATTCAAAAAAAAGTGTAAAATTGTCATTGATATCTTAATTATTAGTACAATATGAACCGAGGACTGTTAGTACAAGTTTTATAACAGAGAAAGTATTTACATTTTAAAAAATATTTTTTTTTGTTATTTTAAGGCGAAAAGGACACGATTGCTATTAACGCCTCCCTAAATGTAAGTGTGAGTGTAAAGTGTTAAAGTGTAAGTGTTGTGTTGTAAGTGTAAGTGTGTGTTAGACTCGAGTAACGAGAGGGACGTCTAAATCCTCTCAATTGGTGCAGCTAGTCCTGCGGGGATGGAATCGTTTTAGACGAAAGTTATTTGCGATGTGAGGTGGCAAATTCAGCTAGTCTGCAACCCCGAATAATAATGCGTAACGTTTATTGTACTTTCTCTCTTCGTTTGTTTCATCCAACTTTGGGGTACACCAAATCAATCACTTCTCAATGTTCTGTGCCTTCCTCGTAGCCCAGTATTGCTTCATACGTTGTGATCTTGCTTTTCTTTTTTTGTCAGAGATTTGGATCGTTTAATTGGATTTGACTTTGCCTTGGAACCGTTGCTTCTTGTCCTTGGTTATTGTTTTGGCTGTTCTGTCCATGAGCATAGTGTCAGTGATTTGCAGTTCTGTTATGTCTTTCTCCGTTTCTCTGAACCAAAGTGGTTTGGCTCTTCTACTGCGAAACCACTTATTGTACCACTTATTGGACTTTATTATGAAAAAAACATTAAAACTACTTATATGGTTCTTTACTGCAATTCATTTTATTTGAAAAAATTGACGTAGTTTAAATGAAACGCCATTACAATAAGTACATAGGATTTTCTTTGAACAAACACAACATTAAAAACTTTATTTTGTAACGTTGAGCTTAAATCTAACACGATTTATCTCTTGCTTGACTATTATTATAATCCTTTACGGCTGAACTAAAAAGCTTTATAACATATAAAAGCAACTTATGTAAAGTCATACAATTTAGTTTTACAGCCGCATAGCTTATCCCGTTTAAATATAAAACACAATTTACAGTATAATATTTCCCATGTAGTTCTAATAATTCTGTTAAATAAGTTTTTGAGTGTTATTTATTTTAGACCTAACGTTCATAAAATATTCTGGGAACAAATTTTAATACAGTTATTTGAAAAGAAATTCGTTTTAAAAATCCACTCCTTATAAACAAAGCTAGTTACGTTCATAATGTTTGACTAAAAACTATGGTATAGCAATGTATAAAAAAACACAAGTTTTTCAATTAAAACTAAAAAACTTATAACAATTTACAGTAAAATAATTGTTGTACTGAATTGTCTTAATAACGTATTGGACAATATTTATTAAATGAAAAAAATAACTATATTTTTAATATGCCAATAAAAGGACAAGTGTCACAAGGATTTAAAACGAATAAGGGTCTTAAGCAGGGATGTTGCCTCTCCCCAACATTGTTTAAAAATTACTTGGAACAGGCCCTGAAAGGATGGAAAAACAAATGTAAAGGTATGGGCATTCCTCTACAAGACGACAGCACTCTATACACGCTATGTTTTGCGGACGACCAGATTGTCCTCGCACAAGATCATGAGGACCTCGGATATATAGCTCGCAAATTAATAGAGGAATACAGTAAGTGGGGACTTGAAGTGAATCTGGGGAAAACGGAGTGCATGTGCATTGGTGGACAGCAGCATGACATAATTTTAGAAGATGGACGGAGGATTCTCAAAATTATACGTACTTAGGACTTAAAATGTCACAAGATGGTACATTAGATGAAGGAATTAAAGAACGAATAGTATTTGGAAGGAGAGCTGTATCTATGCTGAACGGGGTGTTGTGGGATCAAAACATTTCAAAAGAGAATAAAAAAAAGAATTTATGACACAATTGTAAAAAGCATTATAACATATGGTAGTGAGGTATGGCCAATTAAGATGAGAACAGAAAGAATGCTGTTGGCTACTGAGATGGACTTTTGGAGGAGAGCGGCAGGAAGATCAAGAAAAGAGAGAGTGAGAAATGAAAGTATACGGAGGATAATGGACGTAAGGCATACAATTGTAGAGGACATAAGAACAAAACAACTGGTTTGGTACAGGCATGTACAAAGAATGCCGGATGAGCGAATTCCCAAAAAAATCATGCAATGGCGAACACCTGGAAGAAGAAAACGAGAAAGGCCGATACTGAGCTGGAGAGAGGGAGTCGAAAAGGAAATAAAAAAAAGGGATCTAACAGAAGACCTGTGGTGGGACCGCGATCGGTGGAGGTTGGAGATCGGAAGACGGCGTAGAACGTTGCAGACCGAATTATAGATAGATAGATTTTTAATATGCCAATATTTTTTTCTTTATTATAGTAAGATAACGACACTTTTTTGAAAATATAATTTTAACATCGTTAAAAATAAAGTATTTTAGTTTTAAATAAATGCCACAAAATGAAACTAATACACGTGTATAATCCGATTTTCGAAAATATTTTTCATTTTATGAAGAATTTATGGCCACCATTTTGAAATAGTTTACGTAATTTCCTGGCCAACGGTTGGTTCAAAGCTGTGCCGAGTGTGAAACAAATAGTACCAACATTGGGAAAAAATTGAAAGCTAACGCCAACACATAATTTAAAAACGTGTCGTCTGCGATAATTTAATGGCGCTGGGGTCTTCTTATTATCCGCTCTAAAATCTTATTTCTTAATTGAAATCCGCTAACAATTACTCGTGTTTGTAAAGCACAGATATATATTGCAAAGTTCCTTATAACTGGTTCAACTTCTCTTTAATATAATGAAATTTTCTTGGAAGTTTAATAACATCCCGTGAACAATTTCAGTAAGAAATATAAATTAATAAAACGGAAGCAAGCTTAAAATTCATAAACAGGAAGCTTAAAGGATGAGATTAAGTAGGAACTTACAATCTGGTTGAATTTAATATTTTATTTCGCTAAACTTGAATTAATAAAAAAATTAAACAATTAAAGTTTACAATAAAAATTATTTTTAACTGAAATGGCTGTTTTACTTGTTCCATTTTTATTCAATAAATAAAGAAAATATGGTTTTCACGTATTTCGAGCATAAAAACGTATGCCAGTTTGATTATCCATGTCGGTGTATTGGAGCACGTATTTAAAGACTAACCTATTTTGATAAAATTTTGAATTGTAGTTCGTTCTTCTCTACCATTGCTTCATTTTTCCAAAACTTTTCTAAAATTGGTTGATCAGGTTATGCTAAAATTTTAGTCATACGTAAAAATGCTGGACTCATATCAGTGCAGCAAATATCAAATAAAATAAATTGAAAGAAACTAGAAATGAACTCTGCAGTCGGTTTGTTTTGTGCGATTTATTGATCAAACCTATAATTTGTTTTATTTTAAACTTGTTATACTAATTTCAGTTTTGCCTGTTTAATTAGTACAGTCAAATTAATAGAAATTAAACTGTTTTTTCTACAACTTTTCAAACATTTCAATTTAAAGTGAGAAAGTTTGTGTATTTATTGTGCAATACATATTTTATTGAGTCTACGAAATAGAGCTTGTAAACTATCACTGTTTAGTTTATTGGTAAATACTTCTTCAAAATGAACAATTTGTAACCATAGAGCTTGAATTTAATATAATATATACGAAATATAATGCATGAAATAATATTAATTAATTATTGGAATATTATTTGAATATATTAATTAATTGTGGAAAATATTCTTAGAAACGATTAAACAACAGCTAATGAAACTTTAAATACAAAAAATAATTTTATCATAGTTTATTTATTATTAATTACTTTTCACAGCGTGCAATATTAATTATTCAGTAATTCTGTATAATCAAACACTATAAATTTAGATATATTGATACTTATTCTTGTGTACTAATCGAATAAGGTATTCTTGTGAAAACTAAATCCATATTTCCACCGACTTCATATTTGCACAGTATTTGCAAAATATGTGCGTATATGTTTAATGATTTATGGTTGGAAAACATTTGCCTCATAAGAAATACAATTAATATGTATCGCTCTGAAAATATTTCACATGTGGAAGAGGTTTACTTCTTAAAACAAAGACACAGTGCTACATTTCAGGAAATTTATGAACTTTCAAATTAGGACATATATAAATATTCATAACTCCAGTAATTCTTAACTCCACATGTAGCCCTACTAAATTTGATACTATGTCAGATTCTGTTTGTAATTATAAAGAATCGAATAACTTCCATTTATTGTGTTAATGTTTAATACAATTAATGCTTAATTTTTACTCTCCTGTGGTATTTGTATCATATGGTATTTATTAAACAGCTGATAGAAGTTTTGATGTTTTCTTTTTACTGCTGATTCTTCACATTAACATTGTTTCTATATCTGAAGTGAGTTGATATGTTTTGGAGAATTATTTGATGTGTCGAACAATGCAGTACAACATCTATCAGAATTTTTTTTGTGTTTAACGTCCGACTATAGTGCACACTTGGGCAAATGCAGACGATAGGATGATTTATAACGTATGAAAATGCCAAGCCCTGGCGGGGAATCGAAACCGGGTCCTCGGGGTGAAAGTCCAGTACGCTATCAACTAGGCCATCGAGGCGACTAAATATATCAGAATACATTACATGTAATGTTCATATTATTTTTTTAATAGGCAGTTGTATTTTCAATCACAAATTTTCTGTAAAATGCAGACAGGTTTAAAGAATTATTATTATAATACAATTATTATATTACTAATGCTGATTATTATAATACAATAAAATACAGACGATCTTTTTTATCTACCTGATAGTAAACAATGACAAAAACTTTTTTTGACTTCCTTTGTCGTTGTTGGAAATATGTGAAGATTTAAAAAAAAAACTATAAAGATAACCCGTAGTTAACAAATAGGTACTAAAGCAATGAACGTTGAACAAATGTCGGTACTTTTGTACTTTAACGAACATGATAAACCGGACACAGACAAAATTAGCTTCGCCTGGAAGATAAGACTGTAAGTTTAATAGTAGCGGTTAGGTTTGTGCAGTAGCACAGATAAAAAGTGTCCTTTTTGTACGTTTATTTGGTTATACTTGTGTTTGCAAACGTTTGTGTAAAAAAAAGCGTTTACAGTTTAGACGAAAGTTTTGATTGCAAAAAGATTAGACACGGCAAAAAATGTAAGAGTACATTGTATAATATATATATATATATATATATATATATATATATATATATATATATATATATATATATATGAAATGAAAACAATACAAAAGCTTTTTCACATTTAATTATTCTTCTGAAAATTATTTTTAAAGCAACGTAACAGATCTTTAAAAACGCATAATTTCGTAAAATTTTTCAGATACTATTCGAAATTAGGGCAAATTTTAAAGGATCATACGTATGCTCAGTGTAGGACCCAAAAAATTTTAAGTGAACATAAGCGTTTGAGGGAAGGTCAAAAAAATCAATTATAACAAGTCAGATTTTGTTTTTTTACTTGTTTAAATTTCTCTTGAACAGTATTTCTTAACATCAAATTTATTACACTGACTGTACTTACAAGTATATGTCCCTTTGTTAAAAAAAAAATGTCAACACCAGGTCAGGTGATGACCTTCATTAGACCTTCATGGGCATTCCCATAGTAAAAGCCTCTTAAGCAAAGTTCCTTCTGGAGTAATCAAAGGGGCAGCAGATGTCCTGGGCAGAGCACAACTCAGGAGGATCATGGGGCTCATAACAGGACACTGTGGTCTGAGGGTGCACATGAACAGGATACGTGTGTACCACAGAGAAACAGTATGTTTATTGTGCAGGAAGGAGGAGGAAACTGCAGGTCACATAATTTATGATTGTGATGCTTATGGTAGTCAGTGGGTTGTTGGAACTTATTAGAGGCACCAATCTGCTGTACTAGATTTTTTAAGAGGTAAGTTGCACAATAGGTCAGTTGATCGCAGTGCCTGGTGTTGAACTAATCCCTTCCTCTAGAATATACTCTATCTATCTATCTATGTCAAAAAAAATACATTATATTTCTATTAACTATTTGTAGAATAAATATAACTATCTTTTGTTTTAAAACTTTTAAATTAAAATCAAACAGAATCTGTTTTCGAGTCCATAAAGCCATTTAGAAAAAAAACTAAGATTTTTCCATTAAAAAACAATCTATCAGATGGGCTCATATTTCGGTCAAATTGTCATGATATATTTACTAGGTAATTACGGGTACAAATAGTTTTTAATTAAAATAAATGTATAGTTCACGAGTACATTTTTAAAAGTAACCATTGCCACAGTTAAGTTCATTTTGTTTCGTCATGTTTACTTCTTTACAGTAAATTTCATTTATTTCGTACTTTGTCTTGAGTTAAAATTTCTGTTCATGTATTTGAAATCTGTTGAACGAAAATCTGAGAAATTAGAATAGTTTTTTTTCCAATTGTCTTTTCCATGCAGCTGCCGAAACAATTTTTTATTGTAATAGTTGGTAGTGAAAATGTTTTGTACGAAGTTGTAGCATTTGATTACTTATAAAATAAAATTACGATTTTTCTAACATAGTTGCCGTGTTAAATTGTTTCGTTAGACAATATTTAACGTCAATAAAAATCCCTCTTGTAGCTTTGTGTAGAGACGAATTGTACTCTTGGGGAAAACTGTTTCTAGAGACCATGAATTATGGCTAGAAAAGTGTTGTAAATACGTAACACGGACAGTTTTATTTAATACCATCGTCAACGTTTCACTTTTCCACTATAATTTGCAAAATATACAACAAAAATCAAACGTAACACAGAATAAGCATGTTAAATATTTTTAATAGAAATAATTTATCATAAATAAATAAGAGAATGATTTGAGTAAATGTGTTTTTTCTTTCCTTTTTCTTAATGTGTGTGTGTGTGTGTGTGTGCGCGCGCGCGCACGTGTGTGCTTTTTTTGTTATTTTAAGGCGAAAAGCACATCGAGGTTATTATCGTCTCCCTAAATATAAGTGTGAGTATAGTGTTAAAGTCGTAAGTGTAGTGTTGTAAGTGTGTGCGTGTGTTAGGACTCGGGTACCGCGAGGAACGTCTAAATCCTCTCAATAGGTGCAGCTAGTCTGCATCCCCCCTGCGGGGCGTGCGTGTGCGTGTGTGTGTGAGTGCGTGCGTGCGAGCGAACGAGCTTGCGTGCATGTGTGTGTGTGTGTGTGTGTGTGTGTGTGTGTGTGTGTGTGTGTGTGTGTGTGTGTGTGTGTGTGTGCGTGCGTGCGTGCATATGCATGCGTGTGCGCGCGCGCGTGTGAAAAGATTTTAACGAATTTAGGTTAATAATTTTTGGCTAAGAAACAAAAATGTTGCGGCAAGACATTTTGTAGAGGAAAAGTGTTTCTAAAAGTTGACCGATATTAATTTCGAATTCATTTCTTTTTAAGTCGCAGAAATAAACAGTAAGGTTCTATCTAAGAAGGTACGCTAGAAATACGACAATCCCAGTACCAATAAGAGGGTGAAATAACGTGTGAAAACTGACCAAATAAAACATTGATAGTTCAAAAAACAGTAGATCTCCAAGTCTTATTTAATAACCGCTCTGACATGCTCGTAACAATTTGAGGCAATCCAGCCGGTACAGTAATATTAAGAAACAGTTTTACTAGACTATATTTATTAAAACACTATTTTGTTTCTCCGTGAATTGGTCAATATTATGGTAGGTATTGCCGTTCAACCAGTATTACAAGAAATAACCAGCTACTACACTTGCCATTTAAATCAGAGGACCCCTTCAGAGTCCAACACACACTTACACTTACAACACTACACTTACGACTGACACTTTACACTCACACTTACATTTAGGGAAGCGATAATAGCCTCAATGTGCTTTTCGCCTTAAAATAACAAAAACAAATAAATAAATAAATCAGAAACGGAATTGAACTAGAAAAAGTCTTAACAAATTATCGTTTATGCTTTATACCAAGTAACCACATTTAGAACTATCGGTCAATGATTTTGACTTTTCCACATGATGATATTGATATTTCACATTGTAATATCAGATACCAACATTTTGAAACGGATCTGAATAAGAGAAATCTTATATACAATTTAGTTCGTTTATACGAGTTTCCTTTGAACTAATTTTCAAAATAATCGGTCAATGCGTTTGGCTAAAACTGCGTATAATCAGAATGGATGAGCCGCCATCTTAAAACGGAAGTGAATGAGAAAAACATCTCACATAAATCTTTCTGGAATCAAACGAAAAATCGGACAATGTGTTTGACCAAAATTGTGAACCAAAGAAATAAAACTGAAAGTTAAAAAAACCAACCAAATAGCGAACGTTTGAGAACTGACTCGGTATTGCCTGTGTGTAGTGGTATTACCTGAGTGTAGTGGTATTGCCTGTGTCTTCTTAGTACTAGCTCAGCTGTGTGTTTTACAAATCTTGAAAACTAAAGTGTCTTAATGAAATAATAAGACTGTTATTCAGCAAAAACAAAATTTGGATAAAGAAACCTCCTGATTGATTGGTAATCAGGAATTATTTCTTAAAGCAGAGAAATTATTTATTATTATGTTTGTGTTTGTTTCTATGTTATGTAGGGGGCAGAGGTACACCTGAAAAGTTTAAATTTTACTTTCTTATATTTCATTAAAAATATTAATATTTTTACCACTATTGACATTTTTGTTTCGGGAATGTTAATTGAGAATTCTAACCAAAGTTTTAAAGTAAAAAAAAGGTTTATTTATGAAGAAGCTTAAGATTCTGATTTTCATTTATTGGTCATTTATAATTAAGTTTTTATTGTTAATTTTAATGTCATGAATTAATAAATAATAATTTGTAAATTAAAAATAATAAGGTTCATGTATTGTTTAGTCTTTCCTTAAATTACACTAATAGTTAAGACTCTAGTTCTGACTTTTGAAAAAAAACCGTATTTTATTTAAATACAAAATGCACGTGGACACATACTTTGAGAATTTTGTGGGCAGTATTCACATATGCCTTTACATTTTACCTTAATAATTTTCTTTAACATTTGCACAACTTTATTTCCCTAAAACCAGCCAACTTTAATAAATAATTCCTTAATGATACTTTATTTATTTATTACTGTAATTTATTCATACCACTATGTTTATCACAGAAATGAAAGACTTTTAATTCTGAATCACTAAAATGATTTTTAATAACTTATATTTGATGTGATTTAAAGAGGATTTTAAAAAATAGACTAAACATTTAAATGTAAGTTATAAAAAATACATATAACAGTAAAAAATAAAATAAAAATAGTATTCTTTCGTCAAGCATTACAAGACCTATTGAATGGCAATACTTGGATCAGAAGTACAGCTTCACTATATAAAAACGAGAAGTTGATACTCTACGAAAAGTCCACAAAATAAAATTTCTTTAAATCAAAATTGTAACTCTAACGTGCACTTGAAAGTGTAATGTTTATTTTTAGTTTAAAGTTAAAGAATTTAAAACAAATTTGCAATATGATTTTCAGCCTAAAATCGGTTCAGCAAATGTTTACATCTTTGAAAGAAAAACATCTTGGGGAATACGTTAACGACTATTCTAAGATACAATTTATAATAACTTATGATCAAGTTTATAAAGTGTTCGAAAATTTTTGAAGATTATACTCAAAATTACATTGACGAGGAGATAAAAAAATACAATAAAATTTTCGCATGAAAGAACAAAATTCCAAAATGAAAAAAGTTGAGACAGAGAACGAAATTGATGGGGCAAATATTAAAACGTGACCATGAAACGATAAAATAAGAAATAGAAAAAGAATTGAATCCGTGTAAGTGCAACGAAATTAATGTTAGTTTTTTTGAAAGTTAAAGATAATTACAAGTTTGTGTTTCCAGAGAGAAAGTTGACCTAAGTTCTACAGTTATAGATAAAAACCTCCAAAAATTATCACAATGTCAAATACTTAAAGCTATAGTTCGATTTTGTAATAACTCTTTTGATGAAATTTTATTCGGGGTAGTACAGAATGTTTGTGAAATATTTCATATTTTTTGAAAGTCGTTAAATCAAGTCACGTAATAATTTTTATTTTGTATGTATGCAAAATAAAATAAATTCTAATACGTAAAACTAATAATTATTTTTTCTGTTCTGAACTAAAAACAAATAACGTCCTCTTCTGCTCCTGCGGAAAATTAGTTCTTCCAAATCTACTCGTTGGTGAGCACAATATGGAAAATTTATAATAAAAATATATTCTGAATAATAATGCATAAAAGTGAAAATTGATGAAATTATGTGAATTCTATAAAATTGTAGTAGTAACATATAAAATTTAGTGCAGAATGTACCTTACACACACACACACACACACACACACACACACACACACACACACACACACACACACACACACACACACACACACACACAGAGAGAGAGAGAGAGAGAGAGAGAGAGAGAGAGACACTCACAGACACACACACACACACACACACACACACACACACACACACACACACACACACACACACACATATATTAGTTCACGTTTACTTCTTCCAAGCTGTATTTGTTTTCTGTGAGATCTGATTAACTGAACTCCAAAGTTACTTTTGTTTTAGACAGCACTTTGGAGGGTAACACTTCTCGGAGCCTAATACAATTTCCAACCCACATACTCTCACTCGCGTCATCATGAATTAAGCTCCGTAACTCTTGTGTTGTGGTCTTTGTAAATTGACACCACTGTCTAACTTTCACTTGAAAAGGGAAACGTTTACTAATTCAAAATATTTCATTAGTATACGTTAATCACTGGTTTCTAGTTGATATGTTTTTATTCGTGTAAAATTATGAATGGATCAAACAATAACATAAAATGTACAGTGATAGACATAATAATTAAAGAAGAAAACATTGCAGAATGGAGAAGTAAATTTAAAGAAGTCAAAATAACAAAAATAAATTTTACCATACTAAACATATATATATATATATATATATATATATATATATATATATATATATATATATATATACTGTCAAAATCCATTTTTCTCACCACATACTATTCGTACAGGAATAAATGATATATGTTTAGAAAGATTTTTTTAACTCTTTCTGATATTACAAAACGATTTGCTCTACAACTTACTGTTTGTGGAAACTTTTGACATAAAAAACACTTTTAACTGACAGGCAAAACAGCATTATGGATGAGCAGCTCGCATGCACATGCGCGGTATCACGTATTTTGTGATCAGTGTACAATATTTTGTTTGTATATTTTACGAACCGTATAATCACGAATATACAGTTCCATTAAGTATGCCACTTTTTTGCATCACATGTTCAGAAAAATTTCATTATTTACTTGAAAGTAATCAAACGTACAGGTTACATGGCCTTACTGACAGTCCGCTATCCCTGCCCGGACAGTGGTACAAGCCGGGACAAGCATTTCAAATACCAAACACATGTTTTGTACACTGTTTTTACACAAATATATTTGTGATTTCTCTTTCCATCGTGCATTTATCTATTGTAATACGGACGTCATAAAACACTAAGTACAATTACAATGTCAATATACACTTAGAGGTTATTGTGGACTTAAAGAAAATGAGATACAAAAAGATTACATAATTAAATACCGTTTACAACGAGGAATTGTAATGCCCTGTAAAATTTTTCATTAAAAAACAGTTACATGTATTGAAATGTATATAGTACAATGACTCACGAATTTTTGTGATTATTATTTCAAACCGATCGCTTTTCTATTTATCTTTTAAACTTGTGTTCCTTATCTTCCAAATACCCGCCCTCACCCCAACGATTACTCTTATTCAAAGGACTATGTTTACTTAAAACATTCATAGTGCGAAATTTCGCACGGGTACCCTGGTTAGCTTTGAAATCAATCTTTTCGAATTTAAAATTTTAAAATTACATCGAAGTTACTAAATAGAACCCTGACCGCCTTTATATTTTATATTTGTATTGTTATTAGAATTACAAAATATAAAGTGCTATTTTAACAAAAATGATGATGAATTAATATTTACAAAATAATATTAAAGTTAAATTCAGGTCCATTTCTTCTATAATTATGGAAATACGTCATTTTACATCAAGATTTGAGTAGATTTGCTGGGTATAGCTTTTTGTTGAGGCTGTTATTTAAGTCGATTTTTGTGCCAAGTTTAAGCCTAATATTTATTACGGGAATCTGAATAATGTTTTACATATTGTCGCAAAGAAGGCATTTTAAACCAAAAGAAATGGCTACAGTGTTTTTTTAGAATTGTAACACATTGGCGGCCATTTTTATAAGAGTTTTGTAATTTATTGAAGCTACGCAAAATAATGGAGGGAATTTCATTAAGTACTTGAAGACACGGGGTGATTTTCAAGTGCAAAATCAACATGATGGTCACGTGTTGAATACATTGACATTAATTAACTTTCTGTTTTGTGTATAAGAGCGCCATTTTTTTGTTAAAATTCATATTTTCTTGAATCAACAAAACGATTTTCTCTACAGTATATCCTTTCGAATTCCTTTCGAGAAAACGAGCTTTTTTCGGTTTTAAGAAACGAGGCCATTAAATGTTCTCCAAAGAGAGTTTTTTTGTTAAAATTCATATATTCTTGAATCAACAAAACGATTTTCTCTACAGTATATCCTTTCGAGAAAACGAGCTTTTTTTCGGTTTTAAGAAACGAGGCCATTAAATGTTCTCCAAAGAGAGTTTTTTTGTTAGAGTTCATATTTTCTTGAAACAACAAAACGATTTTCTCTACAGTATATCCTTTCGAGAAAACGAGCAAATTGCTCGGTCTTTAAGCTATGATCAAAGCCATAAAATGTTCTCCGAAATTGGCGTCTAGAACTTCTAACAATTTCTACGAATATTAGTTCCAGTAGAAAGTTGGACAAGGTTCAAAACCATTCAACCGTTCCGAAAAGGCGAATATTAAAAATCATAAGGACAAATAATTTCCTGTGTTTCACTTAACCGAAATCTAATATTAATGTAAAATGTCTTACACTCTCTACGTGAACAAAACAGTGATATTTTCATTTTTTTTAATGTCACCTAAAAACAAATTTTTAATTTTGACAAACGATTTTTTTGATTGAGGGAAGTATCCAAGCTATTAACAAAATGATGTATTTACGCTTATCTTGTCTATAACTAACGCATATAGAAATGTTCACTTACTTATGAAATTCTCAATTATTTCAGCAAACCAGCAATTGACGGCGATTATTTAAAATTTACTACAATTATTTGTTCAACTTTACAAATTATGTTAAAATTTGATAATTGCTTCCACTTTGCGGATGGTACCAACTTTCAAATAAATAAATACACTACTGAGGAATGGAATTTCTTCTTAATTGTATGCATAATTTACTTGTATAAAAGGCATTAAGAAGTGTATTTATTGTTAGTGTATTTTACGGCCAAACTCAGCTTTGTTTATTTAATCATTTTGTTTTAAATTAAATCATTTCGCAAAACTATTAACTTAATAAACTTTATAGTCGTCTTACGGGTAAGAAACTTAATTTATACACTACCCTCTTTTTTATAATTGGTCTGCATTTTTATTGGTAGAATAATTCGTTTTTTGCGTTTACAGAGATAAGTTCTTTACACTATTCAGTCATCCTTATAATATAGCCAATTATTTTTCATTTTACACCATTTTTGTTCCGCTTCCAATTTTGAAAATCTGAACAGGTTTTGCTGGATAACTAACTTTTCTAAACTATATTAAAAAATGATTTTGATTGTAATATAAATACTGAATCACATTCGAAAAAAATTTCGATAGAGATAGATGTAACAGAAACACTCATTTTTTCAGACACACACACACACACACAAACACAGATTTTATATATATATTTCTCATTCCAGAGCCCTGTTTCTTACCTTAATATAAGCTCAAAAAACTGAAATTCTAACGGAAATTTGCAAACAGCAATTCTATTGTTTTTAAAAATGTTACTGTGAGTTTCATTTATGAATAGGAGTTAACAAAAATGTATTACATTTTAATTAAAATATAATATTTTATTAATTAGACCAAATAAAAACGCAAAAACAGACCATCATTAGTTGTACCTTTTTAATGGTGTGGCATTGCCGCTTTTTTGAAAACCCTGTCAGTCGTCAAGTGTATTAAAAGTGTTTTAACCAAAAACATTAATAAAATTATTTAAGAAAAAAATTACCGGTAATTTTGTTATCTTTTGTTATGCCAGTTTACATAATACATAGTTTTTTCTATATTTATTAGCAATCAAATGAATATTAAAATATTTAATATTATTTAATTTTTTTTTATCTTGTTTGGTCCGTCAAGTGACTTCCCTATTCTCAATAACGAATCACTCTAAAGAGAAAATTGCAAAAGAAAATTGTGGCATTGTGTATCTTGAATTTGTTGTTTTATTTATTGTATTTTAAGTTGCTGTAGTTTGTGGGGATGCATGAGTGATTAATGCTGTTGTGACCTATATTTTTTCACATTCTTTTCTTATTTTTATTATTAACATACAATTCGTCAACCAATTATCTATTATCCATTCATGCTCTTGTATCCATTAGGTGTGGCCATATGCTTAAAGTTATTTATTTCTTCATTTTAGTATTCCTTAATTTTGAGAAGTCTCTGCACAAGGCTTGTTGTATATTGCAAATGCTGTTGTACGAAGAAATGATTGAACGGGGATGATGACGTTTGTTATGGTTATATATTGTATTCGTCATATAAAAAAAAAACATGTTTTATTAAAGAATTCACGAGATGGATCAAACAAGGTACTTTAATAATAAAAGATATTTAAAAAAAACATAAAAGCTTAACTATTGATGCAGCTGAAAGAACAGAGTTTATTACAAGTAAAAGAGGTACGGTATACTTTCCTATAGGAAGAGTCTACCTACAAATATGAAAAAGTAACTTTTGAAAATGTTTTCATGTTATTCCAAAACGAGTCAAAATGGAATTTTTGAAATGACAAGAATAGCGCTAGGAATAGCAAAAGATTGTACTTATATATTTAAACAAGGATTTTAATTATTGAGTTGATTACAATATTGAAAGAACCATATTCTCTGAACAGCTGATTGAAAGGACAGAGCTAGTAACAGCAGAAGGATGTACTTATTATTTAAATATGGAATTTAATTATAAATTTGATTGCAATATGGAAATAGCTATATTCTCTGACCAGCTGATTGAATGGACATCGCTAGTTACAGCAGGAATTCCATGTTACTATTTAAACTTGGAATTTAATTATTAATTTGTTTGCAATATGGAAATAGCCCTATTCTCTGAACAGCTGAGTGAATGGACATCGCTAGTTACAGCAGGAATTCCATGTTACTATTTAAACTTGGAATTTAATTATTAATTTAATTGCAATATGGAAATAGCCCTATTCTCTGAACAGCTGAGTGAAAGGACATCGCTAGTTACAGCAGGAATTCCATGTTACTATTTAAACTTGGAATTTAATTATTAATTTAATTGCAATATGCAATATGAAAATAGCCCTATTCTCTGAACAGCTGAGTGAATGGACATCGCTAGGAATAGCAAAAGGATGTACTCACAATTTAAACATGGAATTTAGTTATTCATTTGTTTGCAATATGGAAATAACCCTATTCTCTGACCAGCTGATTGAAAGGACATCTCCAGGTATAGCAGGAATTCCATGTTACTATTTAAACTTGGAATTTATTTATTAATTTGATTTCAATAATAAAAGAACTCTATTTTCTGAACAGCTGAAATTCTTTGTCTTTTAATTAAAGTCAGCTGTAAGACATTTCAATTAAGTAGTGTTTGCTTGAAACGTATTGTAACTGGGTCGAGAGGCGTCTGTTGATCATGCCCACCCACTTTTATCAATATATATCACATTAGGTGATAAGTTGTTGAAATCAGTTTTGTCTATTTTTTCTATAGAGAATAATTTACCATAAAATATTTTCGGTGTATTAGTTCCATGTAGGAATTCGAATTGGAAAATGAGATTTTGAAAGAGATTAATGTTAGATCCTAGACCTGGGAGCTTGAAATGAGCACTTGGGATTCTACATCACTTTTGAAGGTCGTTATATTTTTTAATATTTTTAGTAAAAGTATATGTGATTATCGCATAATTTAGTTTAAACATAACCAATTGACTTTTAGAATGTAAAAGCTTTTGTCTAAAAGATTAAAGAATATATTTTTCTTATACATCTATTTAAAATCTATTTTTTAAAATTGTAAATACAGTTAAAAAGGACAAATTAACATATAATATTTCAATGCAATTAAAATATGCATGTATCAACATTTTAAACTGTCAAATTACATGTAAAATAATAAAAACCAACCATCACCGCCGACAAAGTATTTCTAAATTTTAACATTTTGAAAATTCAAAACGCTATTTTATGCAGTGTACATTTCTTCCACACCGCTTTACTAAACGGAATTCTAAATTAAAGTTTAATTTGTTAAGGCAACTTACAAATACTGCAGTTAAACTCCTGAACTAGGCTGTATCTACGAGGGTTGATCAAATATAAACGAGACTGACCATCTAAAAACTTTTCCGTTGGACATTGAACTCTAAAGGGTGGGGTTTCAGGTAGCCTGGGAGGTTTGGGACGGGCGTAGACGGGCAACATTTCCGTTCGGACCCTTCAGTATAAAACTATACAATGAGTAAGAGTGAAGTGCACGTTTCCGTGGAGCAGAGAATTATTATTAAGTTTTTGGCCAAGGAGGGGGTCAATCCGACTGAAATCTTTCGTAGATTGACGGCTCAATACGGGGACAGGACCCTGTCAAGAGCTCGCGTTTTTGCTTAGCACAAGGAATTCGCCGAAGGACGGGAAGCAGTAGAAAACCTGAAGGCGAAATCACGATCGTCGGCCGGGAAGGTAATAGCCACTGTATTTTTCGACAATCAAGGCGCCTTTCACGTCGATTTCCTCCATCAACGACGCACAATAAATGCACAATATTATTGCGATATTTTAGAGGCCGCAAAACAGTCTTTTCGTAGGAAAAGGAAATTTAACCGGCGAGAAACGTCATTCTTCTTCACGATAATGCCCGACCACATTCGGCGAACGCTACGAGGCTTAAACTCGATCAAATTGGCTGGGAACCAATGGAACATCCCCCATACAGTCCAGACTTATCACCCTGCGACTATCACCTGTTTGGGCCACTCAAAGAGGCGCTTGGAGGCCAGCGTTTCGAAGACGATTCTGCGGTGGAGACCTTCGTGCTCCAATGGCTCAATGAACGCCCGAGAACTTTTTACGAAGATGGAATTAAAAAACGTCCAATCCGGTGGGAAAAATGTGTTACTCGTGCGGGAGACTATGTAGAAAAATAAGTTGTATCAAGAATAATTTGTAAGTAAGCAATAAATTTTTTAAAAAACCAGTCTCGTTTATATTTGATCAACCCTCGTATATTGCCGTGTCTCACAAATGTCCTTTTCAAGATAAAGCCGATCCTTTCTAACAGCCAACAGTTAAAAAAATATCTATAGCTTACAAAAGATTATACATGACGATCGATTACTTATGGTACAGAGGTCTCGTAATTTTCTGATTTACAGATGGAGCATTTATTTTATATAGAGGAAGGTACGATCTCTCTAGATGTCACAGGAAACTAAAATGATTTATATAAAATCACTAGCATTACCCGTCGCGGCTTCGCCCACGAAACTTAAACTGAACTTAAACTTAAACATTCGAATTTAGGAAAATCTGATCAATAATATTTTTGTCCAATACAAACATTTATATCTATTCTATATTTTTGTCCTTCTAGGGGATGAATTCGGGGGAAAATACGGAATTGCGTGTATCATAATTTGTGTTTTAAAATACTTAGTTTACTTTTAATGAAATTTGATAAAAAATATTTTTCTCCAATGCAAACACTCTTTTTTTCTCCCATGATAACTCTTTTTCCATTTTTATTCTTTTGGGGGATGAATTCAGACATATGTTGAAATATGTGTTTCATAGTATATATCTAGAATATAAGATAAAAAAAATATTTTTTCAATACAAAATTATACCCCTTTTTTATATTTTATATTTTTTTTTCAAACTCTTTAGGGGATGCGTTTTGGGGAAAAGGTGAAGAATATATTTCATTACTTATACTTAAGAGTGACTACGTTACGTTTTAAGAAGGTCAAGTGAAAAACATTTTTTTTCCAATGAAAATTGTTGTACCTCATGTTTACCTCTTTAGGGGTTGCACACTGGAAAATTGTTTTTCAGTGCATCTCAAAAATACTGTAAGAAGGTACCCTGAAAATTTCCAGTCTCTAGCTATAATAGTATTGGCTGTACGTTGATTATTAAATTTGGACTGGGTAAGTAGTTTAACGGTGTTAAAATCAAATTTTTACAAAATTGTTTATTAGTGCAACTTGACATTGTTGTAAGAATGTACCTTGAAAATTTCAAGTCTCTAGCTTGAAATAGTATTGGCTGTACGTTAATTATTATTAAATTTGGACTGGGTTAGTAGTTTAATGGCGTCAAAATCATATTTTTGCAAAATCCTTTATTAGTACACCTTGACATTTTTGTAAGAATGTACTTTGAAAATTTCAAGTCTCTAGCTATAATAGTATTGGATGTACGTTGTTTATTAAATTTGGAATGGGTAAATGGCGTTAAAATCACATTTTTTTAAAAATCCTTTGTTAGAGCATCGTGGCATTGTTGTAAGAAAGCACCTTGAAAATTTCAAGTCTCTAGCTATATTGGCTGTACGTTGTTTATTAAATTTGGAATGGGTAAATGGCGTTAAAATCACATTTTTTTAAAAATCCTTTGTTAGAGCATCGTGGCATTGTTGTAAGAAAGCACCTTGAAAATTTCAAGTCTCTAGCTATATTGGCTGTACATTGTTTATTAAATTTGGAATGGGTAAATGGCGTTAAAATCACATTTTTTTAAAAATCCTTTGTTAGAGCATCGTGGAATTGTTGTAAGAAAGCACCTTGAAAATTTCAAGTCTCTAGCTATAATAGTATTGGCTGTACGTTGTTTATTAAATTTGGACTGGGTAAGTAGTTTAATGGAGTTAAAATCATTTTTTTTGCAAAATCCTTTCTTAGTACGCGCTTACATATTAAAACGAAGGAATATCAACATTTCAAGTCTCTAGGTTTTATAGTTTGTTCTGTATGTTGATCAGTCAGTCAGTCAGGACATTGCCTTTTATATATATAGATTTCCCTTAAAATTCCGCATATTTTACGTCCGAGTATATTTTATGTTTTATTCATGTATTGAAAAACAACAGAACTTTTAAAAGAATAAATAAATTCTAAGTCTGCGCTTCTTCGATAATTCACTAGAATTTATGTAAAACACTACTGTTTAAATTCCAAATCATTCTTCAGCTTCGGTTGAATAAATCAAGATTTATGTTGGAAATAACTTCTAATAGAGTATCTTTAAAAAAACGTAGGTTAATTAATCAATTATGTCGTTATTTATATTGTGCATACAATTTCAATAACATATTCAGCTGAGTAAAAATTACAATAGAGCATCATGGATTTCATTGAAATATGCGGATTTCCAGTTACCTTGAAATCAATTTGAAAATGTTGACATTCAAACAACGACCACTTGTATGTCTGTCGTGAACGAAATATCAATATTATATTGATTAATTATATTGATTAAAAATAATTCAACATACATTGAAAAGATTTTTAAAAGATTAATATATTTAAATTTTGTTTAACTTTTGCATTTCATTTAAACAGTTTTTATATATATATATATATATATATATATATATATATATATGTGTGTGTGTGTGTGTGTGTGTGTGTGTGTGTGTGTGTGTGCGCGCGAGTTTGCGTGTGGGTGTGTGCGTACGCGAACGTTTTTTGTTTCTTTAATTGTATTCAATTCAATTCAAACTTGCAATATCAATTTATATCGATTTTTAAAATATATTGGAATTTTTTTGTTTTTTAATACGATCACTAATAAGTTTCAATATGCCAGTAATTTCACTTTTTTTAAATCATATTATTTCAAAGTTATACGGTATAAAAACATGATTAAAATCATTATTATATCACAATCTTCTTAATCAGTTTAATTTGTTACATTTTAATTAATAAAATTACTCTTTCGGCAATTAAATTCAGTATAGTTTGAAAATGTTAAAAAAAGAATACTGCATATTTTTAACGTTGATTTTGAAGCTGAAATCAGATTTTCAAAAAGCGTAGGACAGGCAAATTTTGAGTATGCCCTTCCATCACTTCAGTTAAAATACGTTTCATATTTCTATAATTATTCTTCTCTACTTATTTTTCGGATATAAAAACGTGATTCTTTTGTTCTATTTTCACTTGTCATCAACAATATAAGTTTAAAATTTGATTGATTTTGTTAAAAAAAGAGAATTGTACAATATTTAAAAAAATGTTTTGTAAGATATTCCTAATTAGAAACCGGTCAATTTATTTAATTTTAAATAGTGTGTACAAACAATCGGACAAACATTCATATGAAACCACATTTACTTAAGTCGAAGGACATCAGAACACATACTTTTTTATAAGGGATTAGCGTTATCGGTAAGGATAAAGGTAAAAGGACTCTTTGCTCGAATTAAGAACTTTGATGTGCTCAGTTCATAGACGAATCACACTCACCTGTGCTTTGGCCACATCAAATACCGGACCGTTATTAGTTAAAGTCCTAATCACATACTTTACACTTCGTATAGTATGGAAGTAATACAAATAAATTTAATAATTCTACTGATGAAATGTATTTGCTGTAAAACTTTATTACTCACAGTTGAAAAAGAATCATGTTTCAAATGAGAAACGTGAAGGCACTTACTTTGAAGAGAACGCTCTAATTTGAAACGAAACGGAGAAACTATTTGTGCATGAAATTAGGTTTCTTTGCATAGAAGAACCATTGATGCGCCATCAAAGAGAACTTACACAAACTTACCTGTAGCGGAACGAATTGTAATTTTAAATTAATTTCATTTTAATGTCTTTTCGTCCTTACATACAAAAGCATATTTTACGTTTACCGCCAATTGTTAGTAAACCAGTAGTTAAGCATACATGTGTAAAGACTGTTCTGTAATGACATTTATGGTTGACTTTTTTATTTTGTTTAAAAACACTACATAATACGTTACATCTATACTATTCATTGAGAACAGGTTAGGGAGGAAAAGGCAGACTTTTGACTTTCAAAAACAAACTTTGTTTATCGTACTCAAATCAAATAGCTTATTTTCAGGAAAATAGTCGAAAATATATTTTGTACTTTCACCTTGAATACTTCTACTTGTAAAACCATTATGGTAGCGATAAAACCTCTTTTTGTAAGATTTTCATTTCAATTACACCAATTGTCAATGTATACTGTTCTTATAATTACTTACACTTACTTTATACACACCCTTATAATTAAAGTTGTTACTATTTCTTTAAAGACCAGAACAGTTATTTACTGTGATAAAATTATCGCGGTTCCGTCATTAATTACAAGTAATATCGCACGTCTGCCCGCTTACTTGTAAGTCCGTAGTAACTGCAATTAACTTTATCGTTTTCGCTTTTTCTTATCGCCTAATTATTTACACAGGCAACAAATTAAGGTCCAAAATAAAATTGTGATTGACGTGCGAAAACAAGGGGACTTTTTTTAAATTGTTTAAACTATAAATACCTGGGGAAGATTACAAAAAGGGTTAACGGTTTAAAGCTGAACGGATGGAATGGAAGCATTCGAGAACGACTGTACCAGTGGCTTTGTTCAACGACTTAGAGTTTTGTTTGTAACTGTATAAAAGTGTTTGTAAATGTGATGTTATAAAGTGTTAGTTTTTGAAATTAAGCTATTTCAGCTGTCATCGTGGTAACTAAAAGGCGGGACTTTTCGTGAACTCGTCTAGATGACTTTCACACAAAGTCATCGTTAAAATTTGTGTGAATGTGTTTGATTCAAACTTGGCACAAACATCGATTATTACAATAGTTTGGACACGTTTGTTAAACAGCAAAAAATGACGGTCATTTGAAATCTTTAAAAACGTGCATAGCGTTTTCGTGTTAAATTCTTTTGTAAATCCGATTTGACCGTCGTAATCAGCGTTAAAAAATGCTACATAAACTTCCTTATATAATAGAACTTTTATTTAAATGAAGGAATCAATAAATTACGTTATTTTCTGTTAAGAAATACATACATATTCCTTACATGTCGGTAATTATAGCTGGTAAATTCTATAAAATAATTACATATAAACGCTTACTTCATTTAAGAATCAATAAACAAAACATTCTTAAAATTTACTACAAAATAAACAAATCTAAACAAGCAAAAAACTGACTTAAAACAATAAAAATAGAAAAACAATACAAGATAATTGGTAGAACTCTTCGCAAAGCCACTTTTAAGGGCTTACCGTCATTAAAAATACGCAAAAACATGGTTCTGTATAAGCTTATCGTTTTTGTAATAAATGTGATTTCAAGTTGTACTTGGTACTACCTCCCCATTATTAGACAACTACACGATGTTATAATCCTCCCCTTTTATTTGGCTTTGAACACTTTTTCCAATATTTTCATTTTGCTGCTACAGTCTCTCCAATGTTCTCATAAATTGATTTATTCGATGTTTCTATTTGGCTCAGTAGTTCTTTAAGTACATTGTACAATTCCCGTTACTGAGAACAAAACCTTGCACTCGAAAAAGCGCTTTAAGCCGTATTAAATAAAATACATATGTTGTGTTACTCATAGTAACAAAAAAGTTAAATTAAAATCATACAAATTGAACATTTCAAATAATTATTTTAAATCTTTTTAAGGTAGATTTTTATAACGACTTAATAACAATACATTATTTATAAAGTTAAAAAGATTTTCTTTAATATTTTTTTTAAATTTACATCCAAAGCAGCGTAGTACAAGAAGACATGTTTGAAAAAACGCATTTAACGATAACGTAGGTAAAGCGAATCAATCATAAAGCCTCAAATTTAATATTATTTATTTTTCTACACCCCGCAGGGGGATGCAGACTAGCTGCAACTTTTGAGAGGATTTAGACGTCCCTCGCAGTACCCGAGTGTAACACACACTTGCACTTACAACTACACTTACGACTTTAACACTTTACACTCACACTTACATTTAGGGAAACGATAATAGCCTCAATGTGCTTTTCGCTTTAAAATTAAAAAAAAATATTTTTCAACAATCCGAATTATTTTGACTTTACAAAGTCTTGAAACATACAGGGTGCCCGAAAAAAATTGGCTACTTATTTGAATCTTGTGTAAAGTATATAAAACAAGAAATACTAAAACAAAATATATGTTTATGTAATCAACTGACTACATATAAATATTTTCAAACATTATAAATTCAGAAATAAATAATTGTTTGTTTTTTTTGTAAAAACAGTTATGTAGCGTTTTGATGGAGTACAAAATAGTTTTTTTTTTAATGTTGAAAACCTGTTTTTACAGATTTTTTTTCTATTTTACGTATATTTTTATTTTTTAAGCTAAAAACGAAAACAATAACTTATATCATTATTTTCTTTCTGTAGATCCAAGAAAAACCGAGGTATCAAAAACAAAAATGAAAAGCCGAAACGATTCTTTGATTAAATAGTTAGAAATAATGTTTTAGTTTTAATTTTTTTTTAGTGTATACAACTTTTTATTAAACCAAAAATAAAGAATAAAAATGTATATTAATGAGAAATTGATATTTTGTGTCTAAGAAATGTTTCAAAAAGTAAAACTTTCTTTAAGATATTTGACGTTGAGCCCTTTAAAAACTAACCATTTTAAAAGATATAAAAATAAAGTCTTTGTGTATGTATGAGTGAATGAATACATTTCTAGGTTTTCTGCTACACTGCAACTTTTATACACTTAGTGTGCCCCATTTAAACATACTTGAGGTTCTCCGTTACAGCGCTTTATCCAACCCTATCTAAATCTCTTTGTAAAATCTAGGATCTGAAGGTTCAATATGGGTAACTAACCCCCATCTAATTGGCGTGTTCCCTGTTCGTTATAGAGGTATTTGCATATGCTGCGGAATCCCTTTTAATTTTTTTTTCCTTTTGACCGCTATCACAGAGGTTATGCTCCATTTTGCCAGGTTTCATTTGTGTGGTGAAATCCAGTTAAGTGTGTCTTACGTTCTTACTTCCTTGTTTTCGGAGTAGGTAGCGAAATGAGTTCCGTCCATACAGAGAAAGATGCATGACGTAGGATGTATATAAGGGCTCCATTTTATACACAATTAGGCCGGTGACTTGCACTCCTTTAGCACGGATCTAACTCAACCTTAAAATTATCAGAGCTATGTAGAGTTGCGAATGTGTGTGTGTGTGTGTGTGTGTGTGTGTGTGTGTGTGTGTGTGTGTGTGTGTGTGTGTGTGTGTGTGTGTTGCCGTGTGTAGGTGCGCGCGCGTGGGCTTGTGCGTGTGGATGGGTGTAGTATGAAACAGAGGTAAGGCGGGATCTGCTTTCATCGACTGCCTTCTCGCGGAAAGTGTTTGTGTGTAGTACACTCGTAAATTATACAATAAATAATTTGTTTACTGAATTTGAAATCGATAACTAATCGGAGTTATGCCCGAGTGACTTCCAATAATAAAGTGAATTCGGATATGCCTTATTTGGTAACATCTGGTCTGTTGTTTTTGATGAATAGGCCAACATTTAAAAAGACATGTATTCAATGTCCGAGTTTTAGAATTAGTCGCATTCTGCATATAAATGATTTTTTTCAAAATAAATACCCCGCTTTATTAATTAATTAAAATGTGAACTTACAGCCGTTGATAAAGTCTGTTGGTTCGTAATAACACAAAAACACAAAGCTTTTACACAACAACAAAACGGTGCTGAGAAGGAGCCATCTGATCTTGTTCGAGTTTAATTAACTTTTATACAATACATTGTGTACTTTAGCAGTGGTCAGATGTTACAAAACTGTTAATTTTGTATACTAGTTATCAACTGTTATAACAAATAATTGACAAAATAGTTTTTAAGTTGATTTTTTAAATTTAAAAAAATTAAAGAAAAATTCCCTCTCAACTTGACTTGTAGGACCAGTCGTCTCGACATTCCTTCAACACGCTTGTTTCTTCAAATGCACAATTTAAATAATACATATTGAGATTGTTTTTCTTTAAATAAAAATCTTTAACTAAAATAGTTTTGGATTTAATAAAACCAATGAACGTTCAACTTGGAAACGTACCTACTACGGTTGCAACACTTTATTTCCACTTAGATTTCTCCATAAAAATGACTTGTGGGGAAAATATAATATCTCGTTTTAGTTCTGACTGACTTTATTACTTTGTGTCGTTTTCTTAACATATATGAAATGGAAAGGATTTATTATATAACACAAGAAACCTAATAAATGCTTCTTTTTTTCTGAAGGAAAAATATGAAAACTTGTTATGAGATAAAAACTTTCCCTGCGAAATCTTATTACCCTCTATTAATGATGATTGTCATTAGTTTTGAATTTTGTTTTGTTTTATAACACACACACACACACACACACACACACACACACACACACACACACACACACATATATATATATATATATATATATATATATAAAATGTATTTATATATATATATTAATTGTAATATAAACATTTAATATGTATGTATTAAATGTATATAAATATATGTAAATAATAAACAATAAACGCTGAGTACTGTCTGTAAACATTACAATAAAAAAACTATTTTGATTCTACAAATTATGGTTAAGAAATACTAGGGTTGTACGTAAAATAAGGTTCCCAATAATTTTTCACAATGAAAAACATGTTTATTTGCATTGAATAATAAATTTTTGGAAAGCTTACACTTTTTTATATTTTTCGACCTAATCGCCGTTGAGATCAATGCATTTTTGCATACGGTGAACCATCTTTTGTATGCCTGAGTCGAAAAATTCTCCCACTGCTCCGCGAAGGTAGCTTAAAATGTTTTCTTTGACCTCCTCTCTGGTACTGAAATGCATCATACCTACGGTTTCTTCAAATTAGGGAAGAGAGGGTAACCACTTGGGGCTAAGTCTAGACTGCAGGGCGGATGTGTGACAGTATCCAATCCAAATTGGTAGATGAGATCGGTTGTTACACGGGCGGTGTGCGAACGAGCGTTGTCTTGATGGAAACAAACTCCCTTCGTGAGCATGTGTCTCCTCTTGTTTTGAATCGCGCGGCGAACGTTCTTTAACGTCTCACAATAACGATCAGCATTGATTGTTGTGCTGGTATCCATGAATTCGGACAACCTTCCCGTCCTAAAACACGCTCTCCATGACTTTGCCAGCAGACAGTGTTTGTTTGAACTTCCGCGGCTTCGGTGACTCTGGATGTTTCCAATGACGTGATTGTTCTTTCGTTTCCGATATCGTATAGTGTACCTAGGTCTCGTCCCTAGTGACAATGGAGTCCAAGAATTTCTTGCCATC
Source organism: Callitettix versicolor (assembly GCA_022606455.1). Taxonomy (NCBI): domain Eukaryota; kingdom Metazoa; phylum Arthropoda; class Insecta; order Hemiptera; family Cercopidae; genus Callitettix; species Callitettix versicolor. Next base: position 49,554,551 of record CM040191.1, read on the forward strand.
GGTTTCGTAGCCGTGAAGAAATTTGGGGGCCGCATCAATCCGTTGCCGTTTGTGGTCTGCTTGGGACCAATTTTGCACAAACCTTGCTATACCCTAAACGGTCTGTCGAAATTTTATCAATCCAGGTCTTGCTTACATCAGGGAGAGACCTCCTGAACAGACACCCTTCGATCGTTCAGCATTTCTTCTTCCATTTTCGCAATCGTTTCGTCCGAAACGCTGTTCATCATGAACGTCTGTACGTCCGTCTTTGAATTATCTGCACCATTTGCGCACGTGTTGTATGCTCATACATTCTTCTCCGCAGACTTTATACAGTTGGATATGAATTTCCACCGACGCATTGTTTTTTGCACACACAAAACTAATCATAGAACGTAATTCGCACCTGGCGTGAGACAGAAAAGACAATTCCATTATTAACGACTACCAAGTCAAAACAGCGTCGCAGACCGATCGCGGATTGGGAGTGGAGGAACTAAGCTGCAAGCCAAGGTCACCGGATCCCGCGTAACAACGTTCGCAGCGACTATAGCGCCTTGGGAACCTCACTTTACGGACAACCCTTGCAATTTACACAAGTATTCATATATATATGACTTTTATATATTATTATATATTACTGCAATTTTACAGTAATATATATAACGTAAATAAAGTAACAAGTATTTATTTGTAACTTTCTCCTACAATAAAACATTTTATATATTCATGTATTACTCTGACTGATTTTAGACTTACTGAGGCATTAGAAATTCAAGATGAAAAAAATAACACAAACTTTCTCAAACTCATTTATTCCTAAAATTATGTTTAAAATTTATAAACAAAAATACCGAATTTATTTAATATTCCTTTTTCTCTCAAAATTTTAATAATAATTTGATTCGTAACTAAATTAATGAATGTTCCATTTTTACAATAAAGGGAAGTAAATACGGTCGTAAATAAATCAAAAGAAAAACTAACAAGCTCTTTTATTTTTGTTCTCCTATTTACAATCGAAAGTTACAGTTCTTTATTTTATACACACTATCGATGTTCATATTTTATTACAGGTAAACTAAATTTCTTGGAATACTTCGACAAATACGTTTTTATTGGGTCACATAATGGAGAAAATATTACAAAATCTGTACAGATGATTTTGTGAAAATATGATTTTTAACTTATTTTCACCAATAAATTTTCCAAATAAATTTCGACAAATACGTTTTTATTGGGTCACATAATGGAGAAAATATTATAAAATCTGTACAGATGATTTTGTGAAAATATGATTTTTAACTTATTTTCACCAATAAATTTTCAACTAGAATTACATTATACCATATCTAATTATGCTTTGTATTAAATTATACTTAATGTTTAGTCCGTAGTGCATTTTTTCATTATAATTTTTCTTTTCTTAAAGTACAAAATTTACTCTATACATTTTAATTAAAAGTAGGAATTATTTTTCTTTAAATAAATAAATAAATTGTGAAATAAATAAAACAATTTTTTTGTGAAGCCAAATTATAAAATTTACATATGTTTTATATATTTGAGTATGTAAATTGTATTTGCAAAAGCAACAACTTCGGTATTAAAGCATAAAAACATTGTAATTGTAAACAGCATTTCATAGGTAATTAAATAGGTAATTTTAAAACTACACTTCAATAGAGTAATAAAAACCTATAATTTATTTCAATTCATTCAATGTTTTTTAATGACTATGTTTATTAATTGCACAATAAATTATGTAGCACGTTGTTTTTTTTATACCCAGATATACATAAAAATAAATTAGTTGCATGTTGTTTAATTTTGTATACATAAAAGTTGGCAATATATTATCAAGTGAAAACAGTAATTACAATTTCTACTACGCTAAGAATGTAATAACAATGATTCTTCTTGTAAGTGTAATAACAATGATTAGGCCAACTTGTAATAAAACAAAGCAATCATACAATTTCGTCAACATTAAACAAAATCACTTATAAATTTTATTACAAATTTTCTTTTCAATTGTGATCAAATATATAAAAATAATGTTTGTTTCTCTAAAATCTATTAGTAACAACAAATGGTCCCGTGGTGTAAAGGAAACCAATATAAAAAGTTATATTGTATATTTAACTATGAAATATAAAAAGTTTTGTATATTTCGAAATGATGATACAAAATATTAATGAAATAAATTCCGGTATTTTATCGAAAAGAATCATTTTAAAAGTTCACCAATAACTATATAAAGGTCAATATAAAGTACTATCTTATTTCATCCTCTTTGCCTTGCAAGATCAGTTACTCTTAGAACTTCCCTGTGGATACATGGATACCTGTAATACGTGGACTGCGATCGTTGTAGGAGTTTTGGTATAAAGTGAATAGTGCTCAGTGTTTGTGATGTATGTTTTAATTTTTTGTTTGACTTTGTGACGACCTCGACCGAGGGATTTAACATTTTATATAACGGCCTGAAGATAAAACGATAGAGTTTCGCGGTAGCCTTTACGAGGAGAGTGGATAGACCACTGACGGGAAGAATATGTCATAATCCTAATTACATAAAAAGTTAGTAAGACATTAGTTAGGATTCTTTTATAAAACTTAAAAAATCTGTAATGTATATTGTATATATATTTCGAAGTGATACAAAACATAAATTAAATAAATTCCAATATTTTATTGAAAAGAATAACTCTAAAAGTTCACCAATAAAGTACTATCTTATTTCATTCTCTTTGCCTTGCAAGATCAGTTACTCTTAGAACTTTCCTGTGGATAAAGTACCTGTAATACATAGACTACGATCGTTGTAGGAGTTTTGATATAAAGTGAATAGTTTCAAAGCAGAGACATTCTGTGCACATTGTTCTAAGCGGACATAACATTGTTGATAGAAAACATCGTTACATATAAAAATAATATATGAGTATATTTTTAGTTTAACACTAATTATTTTAGTTAATCTATGTAATAATTCTTACCAGCTGTTACGTAACAGACTGTATAATGCAATAGTGTTAGGTAAAATGAAAATTTACTATCATAGAAACAGCAGCGTTCCGCCCCGCCAAGTCTCCAAGCTACAGCTGTGTTTATATAGGACGTGAAGCGACAAGTAGCGGTTTTATAGTACTTATAACTTGACAACAAACACTTTGATAGAGCTGCTAGTACTTCAGGGTTAGCAAAATGTTATAAAAATAATAAAAAAAAATCTTTCAAAATCGATAGAGGAGGAAAACGATTTTAACATAATGCTTAAAATTGAAAAATTACAATCGAGAAAAAGAGAAAATTTATATTCGGGATGATCGCAGGATGCATGAAAACAAAAAATATGTTAACAATTATAAAATAGCAAAAAGTTAAAAAATATTGAAATTTGAAACATTATCGCTTCTACCTCCAAAACTATTAAACTAACTTTTATCAGTAACCACTCATTTGATTGAAAATGGCTGCACTATTTGTCTTTTATATAACAATCTAAAATAAAAGATTTCAGTATTATAAAATTGCAAGGAAATGTGACAACCAATTTCGGTATTTTGTAGTAATAAATATTTAAACTATGCAAGTAAAAGTTATATTACTGTATATTAAAAATATACATATTTTTTAACTTCTCTACCATCTTAAGAAATTAGCTACACAGTCTTGGACTATTAAAATCAAATATGGCCACTAAAATGATATCCTTGCGTATAAATTTTATTTGCTTTAGCAAGATAAGATAATTTTTCAAGATCACCTTTCACAACATTTGATACCAGTAATATTCTTACAACACCGCCAGATATTAAAATGTACCCTGCTAAGTCGATAATTAAAAAGAGTTGTTAAATCACCTTTGATTTCCGCTAAGAACCGCTAAGAACCTTGATTTCCGCTCACGCAGTTACTGAACAATAATCGCCTTCGCATCCGGCAGCAGCTTGCCTTCAATGCAATCCCTCATTACTAACTGTAATAACACTGGTGTTTTTAAATTTTAATTCATCAAAATATTAAATTCGAACGACGCAATTCAATTTAGGTTCAAACGGTATAATTCACTGCCAATATCATATCATTTAAAGAGACGAAAACTTTTATAAATCACATAAAACATATTCTAAATACATAAATTTACTTAAGAATCATTTAAACCTGACGTATATTTTACATACGTATTCATAAAATGTAACCGTGACTGAAATCAGACAGTTATTTTGTCGGGGAAGGCACAGAGCCGCCAAGTGTGAAGATTGATATTGTTCTGTAAATTGCTTGAGTAGGTGACTGGTTCTTGCCGGAAATCAAAGGTGATATAAAAACAATAATTGTAGACTTGGCGGGGATCTTTTTAACAATTGCTGGTTTTTTGTGTGTAATATTTTCTTAAGTGAACGTATTAACAGTTAAATCATGTAATAGATGATTTTGATTTACGTGAAGCCTTTCTACTTTATTTATAACATAGGAATAAAGTTTCCAAAAATGTCCAATATTTAAAAACAATTATAATAATAATGAAAACTAATAATACTTATCATAAAATGTATTCTTTTTGGAATGCTGGAAACAAATTTCAAAAATCTGCAGCAACATAATATAATATATACAATGTAATTAATATATTAAAGATTTGTTTTAAGTTTTATAGAACAATCCTAACTAATGTCGTACTAACTTTTTATATAATTAGGATTATGGCCTATTCTTCCCGTCAGTGGTCTATCTACTCACCTCGTAAAGGCTACCGCGGTTTCGAAACTAATTTCATCTTCAAGCCGTGATACAAAAAGTTAAATCCCTCTGTCGAGGTCGTCACAAAGTCAAACAAAACATTAAAAACATACGTCACAAACACTGAGCACAATTACAAGATTAAAATATGTACGATGAAATTTGGTTTACGCGCGACTCGTATGTCGTTACATTCCGGACACTACGAGAGAGTCTGGCCAGACCAAATTTGATCGTACATATTTTAATCGTGTAATTGTGCTCAGTGTTTGTGATAAAATCTCTTTAAAAACTATTTCAACGTAATACATTACATTGAAAAGAAGAAAATAAATCCTAGCCGCTATCAGTATAATTTGTGTATTTTCAATGGAAATTTGAGGTTAATTTGAGGTCGCGCATGTCGTTTGGCCAAGCCGAATTTTATCGTACATATTTTAATCGTGTAATTGTACTCAGTGTTTGTGATGTATGTTTTTAATGTTTTGTTTGACTTGTGACGACCTCGACAGAGGGATTTAATATTTTGTATAACGGCCTGAAGATGAAACGATAGAGTTCGAAACCGCGGTAGCCTTTACGAGGTGAGTAGATAAACCACTGACGGGAAGAATAGGTCATAATCCTAATTTCTTAAATATGTGGTCCGGTAGCTATGTTGCAATAATGAACATAATACCGTTTAAACTAAGATTCTGTTTATGAAAAAAAATATGGGAACTTTTTTATAATGAATCATTCATATTTTGGGCTTTTAAAAAGTTACAGAACTTGAAAATAGACGCACCCGCAGCTTTTAGCAGAAAAAAGAAATTATCATTTTACATGTTTTTTTTTTAAATATCGTTGCCATATAGTAGTATTTTAAACTTTAAAGCCCATTTAACGTAAAAAAATAAATCCTTATTAGAGTTAGGTTCATTTTTGAATTTTATAAGAAATTTAAATTCCTAATGTGCTAAATAAATAAGAATTAAATCTATTAAACTCCATTATAGTCTATGCAGATTTTAAATATTATTACAATGATAAAATAAGATTTTCAGAAAGTTTGAGGTAAAGAAAAGCGATATTTACACAGAGGTTTCAAAAGAATATACTGTATAAACCTTTCAACTCTTGAAAAGTGATCTTCAGGTCAGAATCGGTGCACATTTCAGGGTCCTGAGTGTGTTACTGTAATGGCTGCTATAATAATGTAATTTTCAAGGGGAATTCGCTTATAACCATTCATTGTTTTAACCAATTTATCGGAAATAAACTTTTTAAAATGATTATTTTTAATTAATTATTGAAAATTAAAAGTTTAAAAAAATCCAAATTAGTGTTGTAAATCTACTATCCAATATTATTTAGTTATTTAATAAAACATCATGTAACTAATTCAATAAGAGGATCTGCAAATACAGACATGCCTCGTTGAACACAATACTAATCACTTCCTGGCAATAGTACCTAATCAAGATGTGGCAAGTTCAAGCAACAGGTCCCATTAATTTATTGAACACTTGACATTACATCGTGAATCAAGCTATACATGAATAGTACATCAGAAACTAACTAAAAACGTAACTAGATTTGACTTGTTAAACAAATTAAAAGATATTTTTGAAATTAACGAACATGAAAAGTGGTAAAATATAAAGTTTTACAGTTTTGTAGTCCGTGTTTTCTTTTTTTTATTTAAACAAAAATATCGAAAAATTACAATTAGACATTATATTTTATTTTAAGTATTCTCAGTATCATATGGTGATAAACGTATTGGTCAAATCATTTCACCCAAATATCTATTTTCGAGTTACGTTTGTATCTCATCGGTATTAAACTTGCATGTTAACATTTTAAATTTGACTAAAAATTAAAAAAAAAATTATGTATGGATTTTTTTCATTGAATAAGTTACTGACAATAGATTTAAAATATGGCGATGATAAACATAACCTGTTCAGAGCTGTTAATAAACAAAACATTAAAAACATACGTCACAAACACTGAGCACAATTACACGATTAAAATATGTACGATGAAATTTGGTTTGGCCAAACGACACGCGCGACTCGTAAGTTGTTACATTCCGGACTCTACGAGAAAGTCTGGCCAAATCAAATTTGATCGTACATATTTTAATTGTGTAATTGTGCTCAGTGTTTGTGATGTATGTTTTGTTTGACTTTGTGACGACCTCGACAGGGAGATTTAACATTTTGTATCACGGCCTGAAGATGAAACGATAGATTTTCGAAACCGCGGTAGCCTTTACGATGTGAGTAGATAGACCACTGATGGGAAGAATAGGTCATAATACTAATTTCTTAAATTTGTGGTCCGGTAGCTATGTTGCAATAATGAACATAATTCCGTGTAAACTAAGATTCTGTTTATGAAAAAATATGGGATCTTTTTGGGTCTATAATGTGGATTATCTTTAACAATGAACTAATCAAATTTATTTTATAAACAAAATCATACAATATTAAACTTTTATATAGCCAACAATATCCTTGAAACAATAATTATCCTATTCTCTAAAAAGTTTCACTTATAAAAAATATCTACTAATATTATTGAGTTTTGAGAAACATTTTTAAAAGAAAAGCCTTTTTAATCAATGTATAACGAAACGGGCTTTAATATACGAAATTGTTTTATCAATTTACAAGCAAAACATGTTTTATTTTGGAAAAAATGTCTTCTATTTTCCATGTTCAAAAAATAAAATCTTACTTAAAGTCCAAGATTAATCTTATAACAGCTCTTTAACGATTATAAAGTGAAAATTATTTAAATCTATATTCATTGTTTTAATAATTTTTTTAAATTTACTCATTTTGTTGGGTGTACGATAATGTTGAGTTTTTATGTACAACAAAAAAACAATGGTTAACATAATAGTAAATGAAAAACATAATTTTATTTGTTCAGAAACGCACCACAGATCAAACATTTAAACGAACAACGTGCGAATGAACTTTGAATTACAAAACGGTGAACCAGTATTCGAAATTGCATGTATTTCCTGCCTCACAAATAATTTATGTCCTTCCTATTCTGTGCAATAAATCTGTGCGGAAATTGCTCTTGGCGTTTACTTGGTTCTTTACCAAAGCCTTCTTTGAGCTGAAAACAAAGGAATGATCACGGCTGCTGGTAAAATGCCAGATGATTTTCGGATAATTAGTATTTATAGATTATTTATCGGTTTTAATCAAAGCTGTACGCGATATTAAAATCGCCTTCATTTAATAATGTTTATAAATATAATACGGCCGTCTTAGCCTTCAAAATGATTTTACCAAAACAATTTATCTTGCCAAATTTGATCTTTTTATTGAATATTTAATTATTCTTGTTTTCCTAATTAATTTCCGTCAGTATGGTAGCCTTTTTGATTTTTATTCTTTAATTTAAACGCTATTAATGTTTACGCGAAAGACAACCCAAATTTTCTTTTCAAAGGAAAATTACTTAAATTAATACAATCAAGGAAAACTTGCATAAACACTGTGTAATGTTGCTAAAGTTATCGCACTAATTAATTTTCTTTTAATGAAAACAAGTATATTTTCTCTTTCAGATTATTTGTGTTCTTAGGTTCAATTTATTATTGGCAATTATTTTGAGGGAAGAATTAAGCTTTTGAAGAATTACGATCATGGTAACAATTACGACTAAAAAACAAGCTGTATAAAAGGTTTACGTAATTACGTAATTCATTAACAGATAATTATAAATATAATTTGTGTGGTGTTTTAGCTCTTTATACGACGTAATTTTTGTCCGATCTGATTTAAATTTATTTCTGATAAATCCATTTTGACTGTAGCAATATTGCTACCCTGAAATATCCGTTCAATATTTTAAAAATATATTTATTTTAAATCTTGAACGTAATAAAATTCGTGTTACACTTTTGAAAATCTTAATTCTGTATATTACTCAGCTTTTAAATCCTCATAAATAAGTATTTAAATTTTCGAAATTCGATTTAAAATACAACAATGGAACTCATTACGTTCAGGATTCATACTTGTATATATAGGGTATATTTAAATGTTAAAATGATAATTATTATGCGGATTTTAATGTCGATTATGAAGGTAAATTCAGATATTCAAGAAATGTAAAATAAAGAAGTATTTTTTGAAAAACTGTCTACATTCCTATTAGTAAACCAGCTGAGTGCAGCAATTTTTTAAAATAATGAAAGGTTTTGAGTGTTTTTAACGGTAATATTTTCGTCAGAATAATTGATAATAGGCCTATTATTTTAGAATCATCGGTAATATTATTTAAGAATTGTTGGTAATATTATTCCCATATCACTAGGAATATTGTCCTAGAAATATTGATAATATTATTTCAGAATCACTGATAATGTTATTCCACAATAATTGGAAATATTATTACACAATAGTTGGTAATATTATTCCCAAATAATTTTTAATATTATTCCAAAATCATTGGTAATAATATTGCAGAATTATTGGTAATATTATTCCACAAAGATTGGTAATATTACTCCAGAATCATTGGTAATATTATTCCAGAATCTTTGCAAGTATTATTTCACAAACATTGGTAATACTACTCCACAATCATGGTTATATTATTCCAGAATCGTTGGTAATATTATTTCAGATTGGTAATATTATTACAGAACCTTTGGTATTATTATTCCACAAACATTGGTAATATTATTTCCAATCATGGTTATATTATTCCAGAATCATTGGTAATATTATTACAGAACCACTGGTATTTTTATTCCAGAATCGTTGATAGTATTATTTTAAAATTATTGGTAAAATTATTCCAGAATAACTTGTAATATTATTCCACAAACACTGGCAATATTATTCCACAATCATTGGTAAGATTGTTACAGAATCACTGGTAATATTAAGACATAATGAGGGTAGAGTAAAACAGATTAAGCATTTTGGAGAGTTAACTGCTCGAACGTAGATGGTAGAAGGATACGTGATCTAGTTCAAGACTGTCAGTTACCCCGTTTCAGTAACCAATATCGCTTGTATTGGAAACTAAAGAGGTTTTACCGTGCAGACTTATTTCGAAAATAACGGTTCTGTGATTGAATCTCAAGTAGCTTAACAGCAAAGCTTCAAAATTAATTTAACAAAACTCAGTTCCTAATCCAATCAATACTTTAATAGGAGACTAGAAACACGATGCCGTAGGTAAAAATGACCGATGTTGTAGCATAAGAACACTGGAAGATTTACAGTATGTAAGAGTAGTCCTGCTTTTATAGTCAGTTTTTTCTTATTTTTATCTCCATAGAATAATATCGGCCCAAGAAGAAAGTGTAACAGCTACGCTAACCTAGGAACTCTGGGTAATCAATTGTTGAAAAATGCCTTTCACAGAAATTTTTGCTAGCAGTGACAAAGCTTTTATTGACCTAGTTGAACTAAATAATCAAAACCTTTACTGCTGCATTATGAAAAAATATTCTATCACCTTAGACTATATACTGGAAAGATGTTTCCAAAAAGAAAGATCAATTGACTTTGGACACCGCCCTGCCAAAAGACAGGAGAATTGCAAAGCCCGAACGTCAAATTGAGTTTGCAAACAATAGTTGACTGAATAAACGTCAAGTGGAATTATAAGCTTACATTGTTCGGAGCAGCGGCAAAGTTTGTGGTTATATTAAGCTCAAGGGAAGACAAATATTTATTCGCTTCATAGGAATTGTCGATAAGTATTCTGGCAGTAAGTGCTAATATTTGTGTAATCACTTAAAAGTAATGAGAAGATTATTACTCGAATCGCTTACACGACTGAAGCAAATTGCGATAAAGTAACAATATTTAAAGTTTTTTAACTTACACTCTTTATCAAAATATTCAAAGATTAAATATTTTTAAATGATAATTAAATACAAAAATGAATTTGATCATGAATTAACCATTTGGAGTAATGGTTAATTTTCGTATTATACGTGACATTTTCTTTCTAATACAAAATTTAAAGAATAATTTAAGCAGTTCTAACTCTGATTTTGATATCGAAATTAGATTTATAAATAGTGTAAAGCGACAACGTTATCATTCTTCAGGACTTTAGGAAATAACTGTCATTTTTATATATACTTTTATATGTGTAAACTTTCCGAAGGAAAGTATTTTATAAGCCGAGATCTCAGTTTTGTTTTTCCGATGACAATCCAATATAACTACATAATACTGAATTTTAAAACTATGTAAGTGTAATTTTTTACTGGGATTGATTATTATTAGAATTATTTTTGATGTGTTAAGTTATAAATATAAAATATAAAATAAATATATAAATATTGTAATGACTTTTAAAGGCGAATTCGTTAACAGTTTTTTATTTGCAGTCATAGAATGTTGTTTGTTTTTATGCTTAAAATACAAGTTAATAGAATATGTAGATTATGTATAGGTAAACCATAATTAGATAAACCATAGATAAACCAGTTGAACTGTGAATAATGCAAAGAGAAAATAACATTTAGAAGGCACATATATGGTTACAGTTAAAAAAGTCAAGTATTGTTAAGAAAATAATATAATTAATTTTAAAATGGCTACAAAACGAGCGAAAAGAGACATAATAAAGTATAACAAAATTGTTATTATATTAATGTCAACAAAAAACAGTTTTTAATAAATAAAATTGGAGGCTAAAAAAATTATATTTTTGAAGTGGAATTACAATTCAAGAATATTAATTATTGGTAAATTTAATGTAACCTCAAGTAAACTGACCTGTAATAGAAGGTAATGTGCGATATACATTTGTAATCGTGAGTTTGATTGAGGAGAACTTCGCGAGAAATCTTTTAATAAGTTATAGTTTATGTGTGATAATAACTGTAAATTATACGTGTGTGGGTTTCGAATCAATAACCTAGATTTAAGAATGATCACAGCAAGTAGAGGGTAAATTAAAAATAAACTCAAGTGTATTAAAAGAATCCACTGTGTTGATGATAACGTTGTAGAAAGACTGTTCTGAAATAAAAATATAAGTTAAATTATTTAAATTAAATTTTAATTATTATATTGAATATAAAATTAAATACACTGTAAATAGGGTTAATAAAGTTTCTGATCAAACAAATATACTTTTTGGGCCTTTTAATGCTGACCAACGCTATTTGTCGTTTAGTAGAACACGGTCAGACGTTAAAATAAAGATCTTGGTCTACTAGCCTAACATAGGCTTGTAGTTTGTCAACGAGACATTACGCAATGCTTGGGTGTTATACATTCCTATCGTGTCGAAATTTTTATCAATTCGTAAGACATTATTTATTTACAGTTTTTAAATGTATCATTTACTAAATAAATGTAAACGCTGCAGGAAAGAGAGTTGATATATTTAGAACTGGTCACGTCAGGTTTGCATTAGGCCTATGCTATAAACTAAATAATAAAAGGGCAATAGGAATAGTCTCATTGTCAGGAACAGAGTGAGGAGGAATGTATTAGAAGGGGCTTGAGGTAGGTCCAGTGACAATTAGTTTATGTAAGCTTGGTTTTAGTAACAAAAATGCAATCAATAAGAACAAAACAACTGGTTTGGTACGGGCATGTACAAAGAATGCCGGATGAGCGAATTTCCAAAAAAAATATGCAATGGCGAACACCTGGAAGAAGAAAACGAGGAAGGCCGAGACTGAGCTGGAGAGAGGGAGTCGAAAAGGAAATAAAAAAAAGGGATCTACCAGAAGACCTGTGGTGGGACCGCGATCGGTGGAGGTTGGAGATCGGAAGACGGCGTAGAACGTTGTAGACCGAATTCTAGATAGATAGAATGCAATCAATAATTTGTTTGAAAGGTTTTATTTTTCTTCGACCAAACTTGGTTCTTGTGTTTGGTGAAGTGTGCTTTCAGAAAGTGATAAATATGTAACCATAGATATGTTTATCTACAGAGATCTCGCTTTTAAAATGAAGTTAGTGTCTTTTGGGAGATAAAGCTATTTGGTAGTCTTCCGAAGGGAGTTTATTATGATCGCGCAGCACAGAACAGCTCAGCTCTGCAAGAAAAAAATCTAAATTAAAGGGAGAAAACGTAATAAATGAACAGATATCGTCGCAAGGAGATATTACGTTTAAAAATCTAAAAATTTTCAAAAATTAACAGGAGGAACGACCGTTGAAGAGAAAGTTTGAAAGGAGCCAACCAGAAACGAGCGAAAACGTATGGTTGTGAAGAGCCAATCAGAAGCGAGCACGTCAGGTTTAATGTACACGTGTTGAATAGAGGAGGGGTACGAGGTGAAGATAGAAAATTATAAGTAGGACGGGCCATAATATTGGTGACCAGTATAGATACAGTTTTTGAAGATGAAGGTTCTCCGAAACGCGTCAACGAAAGTAGAATTGACAAAGTTTGGGAAGGCAGATCATTATACTGAACATGGTGACAATAATCCTAGTAGAAAAGATGAAGAATATAAAAAGCAGGAAAAAGAACTTAAGAAATGTTTAACATTGACAGTAATGGAACGCAGTTCATCACCCATCGGCACGGCACAGTTCAGCAACACAGAAAGGAACAGCACGAATGCTATTGGAAGAAGTTTTCCGTTCTTCTCAACCGGCCAGTAGATCAATGACCTGGTCATGTGGTACAAGTGAGTTGGAATAGTTGGATAAACGTACGTACGCAATTAACATATTTTATTTTTAAAATGAATATACAAAGCTTATAATAAAAAAAGTGCTGGAATATTTTGCAGATCCAGACCATTATGATAATAGACGAAACGATAATGCATGGAACAAATCGACCAGAAATTTGATTCAGAAGATTTCAGAAGGATTTTAAAACAAATGTTGAAATTTACAGAAGTCAGTGATTAGTATTACTTAAGAAAACCGGTTGAACCAAACCTATTCTTCACCACAAGCAGCAACAATATTCACCACATCTGACGTATTCTTCGTGGTTGCTGATCACTTTGATCAAGCCGTGCCATGCGGGGCGTTATAAACGAACCAAACTGAACGCCTAACTCTTCCATGCTAAACGATCTATTCATAATGGACTGTCAGTTTAAGCGATTACCTGACTTTCGAAATAAACACTTATAGCTAAATGTTCAGATTTGCGTATTGTTGGGAAAGAACGATTCAACAGAGAAGAGTTTGCTTTTTATGGGAAATGCTGAGACGACAAGAAGCTTAATTAGAAGTGTGTAGGTTGTATTGTTTCTTATAGCCTAGATATCTCGTTAACACAGCGAGTATTTGTTCTGGTTGCTGAAGCTCAGTTCGCAGGCGTAGGTTGTTTGAAGCCGGGGGAGTTGTTATGATTTGGCGAAAATGTGTGTTGGTTACTGAACAAAACTAGCTTCGAGCTACTTAATTCTTAATATTTTTGGACAATGACAAATGTGTATGTAACATACATTACAATCAAATATATAAAACTTGATTTATTCGAGCTCTATACGTAAAACATAATGCAGCTGAATATACAATTCAATTTAAGATATAATTGAAAACATGCGGTTTTTGTATTATTGCTTCATACGTATTGTAAGTGAATTTAATTTAAAGAACAAAAAATGATTTTATTTCATGTTTGAAATTTAGATGTAGATAAGAGCAATCAAATAAAAAATGAATACTAACAAACTCGACTCTAGAAAATTGAGTTCGATTTAAACACTTCCACTGTAAACCTATCACCGTAAATTTGCTTTTGTCTAACTAGAATAACAACGTTTGTAATTTTAAATTTCAATAATTAAATCGAAACGTTTTTATTTTTACAGTTGAATAAGCGAACATTGATTTAATATCTAAAAATACAAGCGTATTTTTTCTAATCTCAACAAGTTTTTTTTAAATAGCAATGTAGTTAGGACACTAAAATGCTTTTCGTTTCTAACTTAATATAGTAATTACTAAGTTTAATCCACTGACTATCTTAGTCTAGAATAATTAGTCTTTTTAGTAATGTAACTTAATAACTACACCAGTTAAAGTGGTTTTACTCTTTTCAATCTTCTGACTAAACTATCGTTTTTGAGTAAAGGGAGAGCTTTGACAATGATGTTTTGATGTAGGTTTTTGCGTGACTTAGAGTGAATTTTCTGACTTCATTTTTCTTCTTTTTTTTTGACTATATTTTCTGACTCTGTTCACAAAAACCTTCTGTTAAAGTCGTTACAATGTTTATGAAACACTGAAAACACAAGTCACAATTACTAAACACAATTAAAATATTTTTATTAAAATGCACAAAGATATTTGATTTTGCTAAACACAACCGTGCAACTCGATGTAGTTACAGTCTGGTCTCCATGAGGTCGTTTGTAACGATCTCGGCATTGAAGTTAGACATTTTTTCAGCCTGAAGATGAAACACTGAGGTTTCGAAAGTGTGGTAGCCTTTACGAGATGTGTTAAAAGACTACTAGAAGGACGAAAATAGGTTGTAATTCTAATTATTTAAACATGGGGTCCGGTGGTTGTTTTGCAATAATAATAAAAACACTTTACCTTACTGATTTTAATTTGTATTCTATCACGGTTTTGTTCTCCTTTATTTGCGACTTGGAGCCAAACTAACCCACTTTAACCTTTCAGGTCGCATTTCGGAAAACCCTTTTTTGCGCATCTACAAAGTTTTATTAATTACATGCTCGGAACTTCGCCTAAACAACATTCTTAGTTTTTACCATAACTACTGTAACCCCTACTTTAACCCTTTAAATTAATATTTTTCCGAAACTTTTTTTTTGTAACCATTTAAAAAGCAAGGAAAACTTATCGCTAATATTCACTTCTAAAGGTTTAATGCGTTGTATTTTGGCTTTCATAAATACCATCTTTTCTACTGCAGTCCATTAGGGGTATAGTGTTAGAAAACAAACTATCTCTTAGTTAGTACCTAGTACTGAAAAAAAAATTTGAAAAAATGTTCAGCTTCGAACATACCACTATTTCAGTGATACTATGTATAATATTAGTTTGCATTTATACATTATCGTATTACGCATAATTAATTAATTTCAAACACTTAATTTGTTTAAAAAAAAGTTTTTAGTCACTCAAAATCCATTAAAATTTTTTAATTTAAAATTTTTTTTAAATAATAAACTTACTCTTAACCCTTCCGGGTGAAACGTTTTGTTAACCATTTCTTTTCATCTTCAAATCTTAGGATAAATCTGTGTAAAAAATTTCAGTCCTCTACATCCTTTAGTTATGAAGATAAAATATAAAGTTAATTTTTACCCTACTCTAACCTTTTACAGATATGTTTTTAAAAATAGTTCCTTGGAGGGCACCTTGAAGCCTAAAAACCACAACAGCTTTATAAACACACGTGATAAATTTGAACTTTGTAGTCTATATAGTTGAGGAGATTTCTCTTGTAAAATAAAATTGTTTTTTTATACAACGTCAGCAATTAGATTTGATAAAATACGTTTATGATTGTAGAATATGTTTGCAGCGAAGTAGACAGGAATGAAATTATCGTAGAGAGTTTCATTTAAGGTTATCCACTTTTGTAGCATAATTCGATACAATTGCAAGTTATTATTTTCAGGTAATATCCGCTTAAGTAATCATTAAATGTATTATAATTTGTATATTTATCATTGACCAATTTAGTGGTAGATAAACAGTTTACAATTTAAAAAGTTATTTATAAACTTTGAGATAATGTTATCAAATAACGAAAAAAATTAAAGTAAAATAAATTTACTGTTCGAACACTGAAAAATACAATAGTTAAACCCTTACAACTTCCCGGTTCATTTTAAAGTGCCACGCAAAATGAATGAAAAAAATACCTAAATTGTTTATCAGTGATAATATTTGTTTTTAAAAAATAAACGTACTGTAATCATAAATATATGTAGTATTTGTAAATGCAAAAAAATATTATTTAATTACTAATAATTTATAAAAATAGTACTAATTTTAAATTTTATATTCTTTATTTTTAACGGTATTTCAAACGAAAAAGGATTACAACTTACTCTCGGTAAAATGCTCTTGAAATCGATGAACAGAATGAACCATCAAATTATTATCACCACCTAATCAACAGAAAATATTGCTTAAAATTATTTAACAGAAACGTATAAACAATCGCAAAACATTTTACATTTTTATTAATTAAAATTTCGTAAAGTGTTTTGTTTAACCAACTAAATCGCAGCTACTTATGTATATTATTCTATGAAAATTTTCAACGATGTTTTAAATCTACCTATAAGTATTGGACCTATTTTTCAAAACAAAATGGCGGATTTTTCAAAACATTTTACCTCGATGCACTGATTTCTTTCAAACAAGAACATTATTTTACGACATTTCGAGTTAAAATTGTTATCAATTTTACATTGTTAGTCCGATATTCAACGTTTTGGTGGAAGTTACATAGGCGAAGTATAATTTAATTTGTAGTAACGTATGAGAGCTACAGATTGCCTTATCTTGGTTTTAAGGTGCGGAAATGTATTTTGCTTAGTTTATATTACTCCAGAAAAATTAATAATAATATAAGTGTGTTCAGTATAATGATCTGCCTTCCCTAGCTTCGTCAATTCTACTTTACGTTGACGCGTTTCGGAGAACCTCCATCTTCAAAAACTATGTTTATACCCAAGTATTGAAAAAGCTAGGGAAATCAAATCATTATACTGAAGACAGTGATAATAATCCCAGCAGAAAAGAAGATGAATATAAAAAGACAAAGTAGTCAGCCGGACGATGTTAGTGAGAGTATAGATACAGTTTTTGAAGATGGAGGTTTTCCGAAACGGGTCAACGAAAGTAGAATTGACGAAGTTAGGGAAGGCAGATCATTATACTGAACACAGTGATAATCCTAGCAGAAAAAAAGAAGAAAAAAATTTTCAAAAATCGCAATTTCAATTTAAAAATCACCACAGGTATCGAATATGTGCTAAATCTTTATTGATAGACTTAAGAACATTGTGGGAATATTTAATGGAAAAATCTTTATAAACAGCTGAGATAGGAAAGTTAATCAGAAAATGCATGACTTTTTTATGAGAATTCATGTCTTTCTTAATTTATATGTTCCAGTATGTAGTAATTTGTAAATTTTTACTGGAATTGCTTCCAGGTTCATTCTTCCATTTAAACCAAATTGGAACCGGTTTCCTCGATGTTTTTTGTAAAGGGGTAGAAAAGGCATATATGTCTAAAAATCAAAACTAAAAAAAGTAAAAACATAACTGCTTATTTTTTGTCTTGTACTAAACCATTATAAAGTTAAATAGATTCACAAACATAAGTGATTCAAAACAGCAGAAAAGAAACCGGTTCAACAAATTCCGAAATATGATTTTGATCGTAATCAAAGTTTTGTGAATATGTTTTCTCTCGATTAGTATTTTTGTATCAAACGATAATGTTTATCATAATGTTTATACATGACTCAAAAATTTAACCGAAATCGGTTTAACAAATTTGAATACATTGATCTAATTTTAAATTACTTTATAAAGCCCAAATCGGTTTTTTAGGGTAAGTAAGAACCCGCCATTGGGTTTGTATAATTGCGTACAGCAAAAAAGAAAAATTTAGATTTTTAATGGAAAAAATTGTTAATTAGTAGTTTTGAATTATGGGAAAACCAGAACGTCATGCGAAGTGTTTAAATAAAATTAACTTTTTTGAATCAAGAATTTCAAAACGTGTATATATATATATATATATATGTTTGTGTGTATATATATATATATATATCTTAAAATTAATATTTTTTCCAAATAACATACATTGTTTAAAATTCATTCAGTAAAATATAATTCGGACTTTGTTAACAACTGCATTTTTCTTTTTTATGTTTTAAAATACAATGCAATAAATGCTATTATAACGTATTTTATAAATAATAAAGTTCTTCTAAATATGAAATGAACATTTTTGTTAGCCTAATGCATAAAAAAATGCTCTCACCATACAAATGCACTCACCAGATAGGCAGTAAAGATTCTATCGAGTGAGTGTCTTTTCAAGTCGTTCTTTTTACCGTGGCTTTTACCATGTATAGTACACCCGCCAAACCTTATCTATTAATCTTACTCAGCGGTGGCACGCAACGGAAACATTCCTTAGCTCTTTATTCCACGCGATACGAGCCGATGATCACGACTAGAGCGCAGCCAATCCGGTGAGCTTTCTCTATTCCATAGGATTAACGTATACAGTGTGTAAATATATGCAAGTAGCTTTACAAAAAGCTCGGTAAACAATATATCTTAGGCGTCCTACATCAGTCAACGTCAGCGTGCGCCCCCGAGGGTAGTTACAAACGTCGGCCTTGTACTTTGTCTGTAACGCATCCCTCCTGCCTGCTGGTATGTTTAACTTGGTGAAATACTGCTTGCCTCAACAAGTTCTTAATATTGTAGAAAATATTTCTGTAACTGATTCACTTAGATCAATTGTTAAATGAAAAACAAATAAGTGTTTTTTTAATAATTATTCAATTATGTAATGTCTTCGAAAACATTTAAATCATTTTTTAACTTACAGATATTTCAAACAGTACAAAAATCCATTTATTAAGATTTCGCCTTTAACAAAAAATAATTACAGCATACAGTTGTTAAGTTAAGGGCATTGAAGGGAATTTCTAAGATTTTGTAATTTCCACTTACTTGAAAATCCGATTTCTCAGTAGTAATAACCACTAAAATCTTATATATATATATATATATATATATATATATATATATATATATATATATATATATATAGTATTGTATTGGAACGCAGTTAACACAAGACATACCCATTTGCTAAATATAATTACAGGAGTCGCCTTTAAAAAAAATCTTTTACACTGGGAAAAAAACAAAATTTCTCTTTGTTTTTTTACACAAAATTATTAAACATCAGTCATAAAAACGGTACAAAATCAAACAAATATAATTTTTTAATAAAATTAAAAACCTTTCAAATTAAGAACAATAATTCCATCGGCAATATTTTCTTGTTTTTAAATTACACAACAATTTCACCCACTCACTACACTAGATCTGTACTGCCTAACGAGATCTGTACTGTCTACAGTAGTTAACGAGTGAAGTCCAGTCTTTCTTATTCAACAAGTCGATAACTTCACCTCTGTCCTGCAAGTCTGCAGCCATTTTCTTTTCAAGTCAGTTAAATGTGACACCGCAAGGAAATAGAACACGTCCGAGTTACAAAGGGAACATTGTAAATCAGTACTTTTAAACATTCGAAGTTGAGTTTCAGTAAGTGGCCTCTTAATTTCAATAACCACCTACATTTCTCCAACGGCATGACCGCATGCAGATGTTTTTTAATCACTGTGTCAATTTTTATTGTACTGCATAGTTCAGTTTTTGACGAGTTCTCGATGCCATTATGAAAGATTTTTTTCAACTCTAACATGTACAGATTCAAAAAATGCGTTACAAAATATCACCATCAAAAATATCCTCTGGATTGACTATCACCAAAACGAATTCATTAGTTAAAGTCTCTGCTACCATTAACATACTCACACATTGGTAGTTTCAATTTTTAAAATATATTGAAACCTACTAACTTTAAAATTTTATTTTTTGTTAATGTTAACGATGATTGTAATGGCATAATCGATACATAACCTAAAATTATTTTTTATTGTAAACATTTCAATGACCGCGAATTTCGCTAAACATAGTTCGAAGGATATATATTTTATCTAAGTTTCAATAGATTTCAAATAGATTTTTTTTTCAAATATTCAACAAAAATTAACCCCGAATATTACAGAATATATATATATATATATATATATATATATATATATATATATATATATATATAATTATTATTATTATCGGCGTATAGACCCTGTTGGATCACGCAAAGCACTCCGACTCATGTCTTGCTCCTTCTAATCCTCCACACCTCCCTCATCCTGTCCCCATGGATCCTCTTCCACTCCTCCGTCCATTTTACCCCTGCTCTCTTTGGTATTTCATTCTCTGGGACCTTCCAACCGAGCATCTTTCTCCTGTATGCGTTCCTGTCTTCAAAGTCCGTTGAGTCTATTTCTGCGTCATGTAGGTTTATTCTGACTTGTGCGATCCACGACGTTGTTGATTTGACTCCTTGTATATACTTAAGGATTCTGTTGGCAAGTCTCGTTGTTGGGAGTCTACTGATGTGTCCATAGAACCGAAGCCTCCTTCTTCTGATATCTGCTGCCAGGTTCGATATCTTCTCTGTGGTCTTCCGGGAGTGCAACCTGTATCCTTCTTACGTTAATCTCGGGCCAAGGATCTTCCTCAAGATTTTGCCTTCTTCCTTCAAAATATCCTCCATGGTAGCTTTTGTGTGGAGTGCTAGCGTCTCGCTTGCATATAATACCTCCGGTTTTATGACTGTGTTGTAGTGTCTGATTTTTGTGTGCGTCGACATACATCTCTTATTGTAGATATCACGCGTTATACCAAGAGCCCTCTTCATTCTCAGTAGCCAAATCCTTTGCGCAGCCTTCTCGCCACCCGTGGGTTCAAGATTTCTCCCAGATATTTGAAGTGCTTGACTCTGTTTATCTTACCATATTTTGTGTTTAGTTCTTGAATATTTAATTTTGAACAGAAGAATTCGGTTTTTTAAACGAGATCTGTAGACCGACCCTCTCTGCACATTCCTTTAGGACTTCTAACTGTTTAATCGCTGTTGTTTCATTATCTGTGAGTATGGCTAGGTCATCTGCAAAAGCTAGGCACGCGATTTCTGTGTTGTCCTTAGGTCTTCCAATTCGAACTGGTTTCCAGTGACCTTCAATTTTTAATTCTTTCTCCCATTCCCTGATAACTTTGTCCAACACCAGATTGAAAAGGAGAGGCGAGAGTCCATCTCCTTGGTGAACTCCACTTGTGATCAGGAAGGGTTTGGAAATTTCCCCCATAAACTTCACCTTAGCGATTGTGCCTGTCAGTGTTTGTTTGATCAGTCGCAGTGTTTTAGGATCAAGTCCATGTTCTTCTAGGATATTAAACAAAGATTTTCGATCAATGGAATCGTACGCTTTTTTGAAATCAACAAACGTACAGATCACTGAGACATTCCTTTTAGCTTTTATTTGCAATATATATATATATATATATATATATATATATATATATATATATATAAATATATAGATAGATAGATAGATAAATTTATTTATATTGATCTATAAGTAAAAATACTCCACTCATTTCACTGTACCTTGTCTTACCAAGATAGCCGCTTTATTAGTTAATTGTAAATTTAGTAAATACGAAAGTTGTTTGATAACGTAGGCCTAAGTCATTTTCTTTTGACAATTTAGAAGAATTCTAGAAGAAATATTTATATTGTTGCTGTTATTACGTTTTATTAAAATCTAGAATAATAATTTATTACACTTAATAGATGTCGGCTTAGAGCATGTGCAACGCGTAATCTATGCTTATACGGACTACAACAATCCAACGGTGGTAAATTATTCACCCTATTGTTATGCGCTGACGTTACACATTGTCGTGGTTTTTAAACAGTATCACAATTTGTTTTGACAGCCTCCTAAAGAAATTCGAATCTTGTTATTACTATTTTCCTGTGTGTTACGTCGATTTTCCTGGTTTCCTCAGTCTACGTTTTAATGAAGTGATTTAAACCATAGTTTAATTAAGTTGAGATAAGCTAAGTAAACAAAATTTGATAATCTCTAATGTACAGATATGCACTAAATAAACAAGATAACATTTTACCCCTCTATCCGTAGCAATACTCTAACAACAGAACCAGAGTATATAAGCAGCTGCACAGCGCTCCAAAAGGCAGCCCACCCAAACACTCCCTACCTTCTTATCCTAGTGCGGTACCGGCGTGTTGAGCCGACTGTGCATTCGTGGACTATACCGGCGTGCTGAGCCAAGAGTCATATCTTCCTTTGGGGTTATACCGGCGTGCTGAGCCGATAACCTACTCCGGCCCGAACTCTATCTACCTACCGACCTATCCTAGTGCGGTACCGGCTTGTTGAGCCGATAATTAATTTAGTTCCTCTCCTGTCTATGCTGTAACGACACATCAGACCGTCGACCTCCGGTTCCGAAGAACAGTACCACAGTCAAAAATTAAAATAGTCCTTGTAATCGAATGTATACAAGTAGTCATTGAATTTGTTTCAGGCACTACAGAAAAATAGAGGACAAACCTCGTCATTCGTCTGGTCTGGTCCAGAAGGCAGTTGGGCTCCTCCAGCCCAAACCCTCACTACCTTCCTATCCTAGTGCGGTACCGGCGTGTTGAGCTGACTGTACATCCGTGTAGTATACCTGCGTCCTGAGCCAAGCATCATACCTTCCTTTGGGGTTATACCGGCGTGCTGAGCCGATAACCTACTCCAGCCCGAACTCTACCTACCTACCGACCTATCCTAGTTCGGTACCAGCGTGTTGAGCCGACTGTACATCCGTGGACTATACCGGCGTACTGAGCCAATAGTCATACCTTCCTTTGGGGTTATACCGGCGTGCTGAGCCGATAACCTACTCCGGCCCGAACTCTACCTACCTACCGACTTATCCTAGTGCGGTACCGGCGTGTTGAGCCGATAATTTATTTAGTTCCTCTCCTGTCTATGCTGTAATGACACATCAGGCCAGTTCGGAAGAACAGTACCACAGTCAAAAATTAAAACAGTCCTTGTAATCGAATTTATACAAGTAGTCATTAAATTTGTTTCAGGCACTACAGAAAAATAGAGGACAAAACTCGTCATTCGTCTGGTCTGGTCCAGAAGGCAGTTGGGCTCCTCTAGCCCAAACCCTCCCTACCTTCCTATCCTAGTGCGGTACCGGCGTGTTGAGCCGACTGTACATCCGTGGACTATACCGTCGTGCTGAGCCAAGAGTCATAACTTCCTTTGGGGTTTACCGGTGTGCTGAGCCAATAACCTACTCCGGCCCGAACCTTACCTACCGACCTATCCTAGTGCGGTACCGGCGTGTTGAGCCGACTGTACATCCGTGGACTATACCGGCGTGCTGAGACGATAGTCATAACTTCCTTTGGGGTTTACCGGTGTGCTGAGCCGATAACCTACTCCGGCCCGAACCTTACCTACCGACCTATCCTAGTGCGGTACCGGCGTGTTGAGCCGACTGTACATCCGTGGACTATACCGGCGTGCTGAGCCGATAGTCATAACTTCCTTTGGGGTTTACCGGTGTGCTGAGCCGATAACCTACTCCGGCCCGAACCTTACCTACCGACCTATCCTAGTGCGGTACCGGCGTGTTGAGCCGACTGTACATCCGTGGACTATACCGGCGTGCTGAGCCGATAGTCATAACTTCCTTTGGGGTTTACCGGTGTGCTGAGCCGATAACCTACTCCGGCCCGAACTCTACCGACCTATCCTAGTGCGGTACCGGCGTGTTGAGCCGATAATTTATTTAGTTCCTCTCCTGTCTATGCTGTAACGACACATCAGGCTGTCGACTTCCGGTTCCGAAGAATAGCAAGTTGAGCCGACTAGGTCTATGCCAGTTCAGTATCAAGAGTTAAGCAACGACGTGTGGTGTCAGCTACTCTTCCGTTTGAGAAGTCCAGCGCAGATCGCCAGACAGTCAGTTGTTTCCGGGTTTAGTGGAAAATAGAAGAAAAAAACAAAACAAAGATTTATGTTCCTATTAAATTAAATAAAGAAAGAAAATTTAAACCAAAAACTGCAGCTCTAATATAATAGAACCCACTCTAAAGAGTGTATCCGCGTCAAAGGTGCGCTTAAAGAGATTTAAAGAATCTTCGACTCTGTAAGCAGGTGAACTGCATTACAACGTAACTGGCGTAAAGGAAAGACGTAAAAAACAGAAAATTACCATTTAAAATGGCTGATATGAGATTATGTTTAGCTTCATCTCAAAACACAGCTAGATACTTTATCCACTGATATGTAAGATTTAAAAAAAGAAATTGTGTAACTTCTCTTTATTGGTCATCATTGCAACACGTTATAATAAACACAATAAACATGCAAATAATATTGAAAATATTGGAACACTTTCGTGTTAATTTCATGAATTAGTAGAATTAGTATCATTATAACTGTGTAACTTTTAACCATACAGCTGTTAATGATTTCAGTGATATGAAAGAAACGTTACAGCAATGAATAGAAAATTCTATATTCACAGTCATGAAATATTCTGAACAGTTAATAGCATTCCGAAAGTTTATGCAAAAGCTCAAAGCCAGAAGTTTCGATAAAAAACAGGAAGATGTCACGGTGACGTTTCTTTTGTGACGTGGTATTGTTACAAAAGTTTTACTTGAAAAGAATTTCTGGACAAAACTGTATTGAATGCGGTGTTAAGAAAAAAACTGTTTTCTTAAAGTCATATTGTAGTATTTTGTTTATATTATATAGTATTTGTTGTCTGAGAATATAATGGAACAATAGTTAAAAGTAGCAGAGGTGATTACAAAAACCTTAGCAATACTTCCAGCATTTTTAAAAGTTTTGGCTGCTAAAAGCAAAAGTGGTAAAATTAGACAGGATTGTAATGATATTTCTTATCAACATTTTAATTTTTAATTAAAGTATTTTATCTTTAAAATAAAATAATTATAATAAATATACCTGATTATTGAAATTATATCTTACTTTTAAAAAGATCTTCTTTACTAAAATACCCTCAGGGTTGCAGACTAGACTACACCTATTGAGTGGATTTAGACGTTCCTCGCGGTACCCGAGTCTAACACACACTTACACTTACATTTAGGAAGCCGATAATAGTGTCAATGTGTTTTTTCGCCTTAAAATAACAAAAACATTTACTAAAATAAATATTAACAAATTTAATCTTAAAACGTGCTGCGTGAAAAACACTGCAGGAGTTTTTGCCAGTGATAACAACTTGTGTTGGATTATAAATGATCTTCCAAGTTAAGAATAATTTTGATCAAGAAGTAATTTACTGAATGAAAGATAAATTACAACCAATGCCAACAAGTTACGAGCCGCAACAATTAATCAAGAGTCAAGTTTGTATGGTTGGAATGTATGACGTCTGTTAATAGAACGATAATAGAAAATATACGGATTAGAGAATTTCAATTAAAAAAATGAACAAATTGGACGGCCATTATGGTAATACCCAGACCCGAGACCTTGAAATGAGCGAAGTTTCTGACCTCAAGATCACTTTTTGAGGTCATTAAAGTTTATATATATATATATATATATATATATATATATATATATACACACCCACCCACCCACCCACCCACCCACACACACACACACACACACACACACACACACACACACACACACACACACACACACACGCACGCACGCACGCACGCACACACGTTCACAATTTTAGTCCGATTTGCTTCAAACTTCGGTACAAAAATTATTTTGTGAACATTTAAAATTGGAAAATTTCGATATCCAACAAACCGTCTTCAACTGTTTCAAAATGGTAGTCCTTTCTAATCTTTAAAAAATTTAGGTTTTGTTCGAAATTATTTTAAAAATCTGATTTCTAAAATCGTTCATTATTAAAATATTGAATGTTTTAAATTGTCAATGTAATTTGAACATTTAACATTCAGATATTAATGCTGTTTATTAAGGATAAATCTTAGTTTAAAAAAATGTCTTTTAAATTCCCTTCGAATATCAGCGAGACAGCTGAGTGTCGCGATCATTTTCAAATCAATCATGAATAACATTATTTTTTTTGCCATTGACAATAAATATTTAAGACAACGATTTTTTTACAAGTAGACATATTCGAAGTGAATATTTTAAAATTACATACAACAGTTTATGTAATCTTATAAAAATTTAAATAAAAAAGAAAATTAATGCTAAAACGTCTCTTAAACTTTAAAATGTTGAATATATAGAGTCTTTACTTTAAATTAAACATTTATTTCACAAAATGTGCAGGATTTTTTATTGGGATTATTATTATATTAAATATTCTTAAATATTCATATTCTAAAATATTTCTGTATATTCATTAATGTGAAAATAATGTAATTTAATATTTCATTTAAAAGTACCACGTATTTTTCCTTTTTGTTTAATTTCCATTTGTATGCCTTCCATTTTTAGTGTTTGTTTAACAATAAAACTATAACTTTATTTGAAATTATAATTTGTAAATATAAAATATTGCAAAGTATTTATTTGTATATTAATAAGAATCGACAGAGAAATATTTATTGTTTTGCTCACTCGCCTTGTAATCAACACAGAAATAATAATACAGCTGCACAAAATTTTACGCCAACACAAAATGTGTTTTTGATTACACTACTGGACCTTGGATTACTCTGGCTGATATGGACCTGATAAATTATCAAGATTTAACTGTAACATTACTGTGCACATTAATTCAATCTGAGTTAGCGAATGTTGGACTAATTTACTCAATATTCGCTGCACACAACACGTAAAAGTGAATTTCCAAAAGTTAAAACGAAACTATTACGCCATTAAAATTATCGTGTGATAATTTTGTATGCAAGTAATTTTTATGGTGAACACCATTTTCGAAAATTCAAAAACCTTTAATCACGTAAAAATACTTCTGAACATGTATATGTTAAAACAGAAAAATATATCTATATGTTAATATGTTATATATGTTAATAATATCTATATGTTAAAAAAATTTCAGTCAACAAACAGAAAAATTTTAATTTAACGTTTAAAGAGCATTGTAAATTTTTATAATAGCAATTCAAACTTAAACTCAATTACATTTAATTTTTGATAACTAAGGTTATAAAAGGTGCCTTTATCTTGTCCTTGTCGATTAGTATCTGCAGTTGAATTTAAACTTAAAATCTTTGTTTTTAACAGTCATAAAGATGATTCCAGAATGGACCAGCTTATTTTTGTATCGTTTCGTCCATGTGGTGCATGTCGTGAGGGGACATGCAAAACATAAACATTTGAAGATGTTTGGCGGCTCTGAACTATTAATGTGAAAATATACAGGGTAGTCCTCAGATGGTTTTGAAATTATCACTGATCCGTTAGTTCTAAACACAGATAATTCTTATTTATGCATAAATGAAGGTAACGTTATGCCATTTAAAAGAAAAATTACATTACTTCAATTTTTTAAAATTACATCACCCATATGACGGTCGTTGAGACGAACACACATATTCAGTCTTTCTCGAAAATTTGCTTCCACTCTGCCCAATAATTGTTTGTTGATTAGCTCAGCCTGGTTTCAATTCTTCCAAATTACATTGCTTTTCTTTGTAAACATGTGCCCTAAGGTAACCCCACAGGAAGAAATCACACATGGATAGGTCGGGTGAGCGTAGAGGCTACGCAATATTACCAAAACGTGAGATCACTCGCTCAAGGAACAACGTTCGAACTGCAGCAATAGAAGCTCGGGCCGTATGAGCAGTAGTTCCATCTTACTGGAACCATACGTGATCCATGTTGATACCTCTTCTTTCAAGTTCTGGCCTAAAATGTCTGTTATCGATTAGAAGTCACAGTCACAGTAATTTCATTCTCTTAAAAGAAAAAACGGTCCAAAAATCCCACACATTCCTACAGCTCACCAAACGGTCACTTTTGGACTGTGTAATGGATATTCCAAAGCCCAATAACGGTAGTTCTGTTTATTAACAACCCCAATCAAATGGAAATGAGCTTCACCCTCATCAAAATTGTCAATTCCTAATTCTCTTCAAACATGTTTAACATTGTCACTGTAAACATGAGGCGTTGTTGATGATCTGCGGCGTTTAACTCCTATACAGCCATAACTTTACATGGGTTTAACCCTAAACCTTCGTGTAAGGTACGCTTTACTGTGCTCTTACTCAGTCCAAGTTCCGTAGCGTGACGCCTAACAGATCGGCCGGGACTGCGCTGAATAGCCTCTCTCACTCTATGCAGAGTGAGTGGGGCCAGGTGGCTTTGTTTTCATAACAGATCCCTTAGATCTAAATGCATTCACCCACCTTACAATGGTATTGCGACTCGGTATTTCACCATGGCGCCCGATATGACACTGATGCCTGAAGTATCGTTCAGTTTAACCACGAACTCACGACTTTTTACAAAAGTATCGTAAGCAAACACACGATGATCTTTCGTCCACGATGATCTTTCGTCTACCGCGGGTCTCCCCCTTCACCAGTCGTCGAGTACAACGCGATTCAAAAACGTCCGTTTTCCGTGGACCACCTTGGGAATTAATATAGACATATTTCATAACGTCTAACGTCTATACGTTATGGCAGTTAGACTAATGAGGACGAAGAATACATATATATTTGGCATCAGTATTATTTATAGTTTCGAATGATTATTCAAGATGTATTTTTCGCGTTACACCTTAATTACTGTTAAATATTTTTTTTCAACCTTAATTTTTCCTGTTTTTTGTCCGCTACATAGACCACTTCCGATAAAATTTATATTGATCTCTCACGCCATTAACGAGTGCTGATTTACGGACACGCGTGAATTTCTGGTTCACCACAATATGACTGGAACAATTTTCACGGTTCAGTTGTTACTGTGGTCACCGCTTTGATGACTTCTTTGCAATGTAAAGTTTTTAATAACATCACCAATTTACTTAACCTAGTTTTCGTGTATGATGTTAAATCTCATATTAAATTCAAAGTTCAAAGTACTAGTCATTCTACTCTTACAGCGTACAGTCTAATAATCCACAAAGTTGTATTTTGTTTCACAATGTAATTATGTATAAACTGCAACATAATACAGCTACGAAGATTTTCTCGGAAAAACTGCCTTTATTAATATTCAAACTTCATTGTTCTTCTTGAAATAAACAGAATTTGTAGAATTATAACAATGTTAAATATACCAACAATGATTGTACATGTAATTAATTGTTATTGAAAGAAAAACATTTTTATTCAACTTGTGACTTACACAAACAAATAGCCTGACAAACAAATAGGCTTGATTTGTTCTGTTTATTATCGATACCTTTATTTTATGTTGGGCCTATTTCATTTTTATAGATAACACAGCAACTTCTTTTTTCCTTAACGTCTATACTTTCTGTCAGTTAGATTAATGAGGACGAGGGATCAGCCTCAACGGTAAGTTAGGAAAACGTAATTTCATACTACAATATATTATGTAAAAGAATAATAAACTTTGAAGATAATATTATCACATTTTCTATAAATGTCTCACTTGTTACAGTAGAATACTAATTGTAAGTAGAATATTGTTAGGAAAACGTAATTTCATACTACAATATATTATGTAAAAGAATAATAAACTTTGAAGATAATATTATCACATTTTCTATAAATGTCTCGCTTGTTACAGTAGAATACTAATTGTAAGTAGAATATTGTTAGGAAAACGTAATTTCATACTACAATATATTATGTAAAAGAATAATATTTGAAGATAATATTATCACATTTTCTATAAATGTCTCGCTTGTTACAGTAGAATAATAATTGTAAGTAGAATATTGTTAGGAAAACGTAATTTCATACTACAATATATTACGTAAAAGAATAATACATTTTGAAGATAATATTATCACATTTTCTATAAATGTCTCGCTTATTACAGTAGAATACTAATTGTAAGTAGAATATTGTTAGGAAAACGTAATTTCATACTACAATATATTATGTAAAAGAATAATACATTTTGAAGATAATATTATCACATTTTCTATAAATGTCTCGCTTGTTACAGTAGAATAATAATTGTAAGTAGAATATTGTTAGGAAAACTTAATTTCATACTACAATATATTCTGTAAAAGAATAATACATTTTGAAGATAATATTATCACATTTTCTATAAATGTCTCGCTTGTTACAGTAGAATAATAATTGTAAGTAGAATATTGTTAGGAAAACGTAATTTCATACTACAATATATTACGTAAAAGAATAATACATTTTGAAGATAATATTATCACATTTTCTATAAATGTCTCGCTTGTTACAGTAGAATAATAATTGTAAGTAGAATATTGTTAGGAAAACGTAATTTCATACTACAATATATTATGTAAAAGAATAATACATTTTGAAGATAATATTATCACATTTTCTATAAATGTCTCGCTTGTTACAGTAGAATAATAATTGTAAGTAGAATATTGTTAGGAAAACTTAATTTCATACTACAATATATTATGTAAAACAATAATAATTTTGAAGATAATATTATCACATTTTCTATAAATGTCTCGCTTGTTACAATAGAATACTAATTGTAAGTAGAATATTGTTAGGAAAACGTAATTTCATGCTACAATATATTACGTAAAAGAATAATACATTTTGAAAATAATATTATCACATTTTCTATAAATGTCTCGCTTGTTACAGTAGAATACTAATTATAAGTAGAATATTCTTAGGAAAACCTAATTTCATACTACAATATATTATGTAAAAGAATAATAAATTTTGAAAATAATTCCATCACATTTTCTAGTAAACGTCTCGCTTGTTACAGTAGAATACTAATTATAAGTAGAATATTCTTAGGAAAACCTAATTTCATACTACAATATATTATGTAAAAGAATAATAATTTTTGAAAATAATTCCATCACATTTTCTAGTAAACGTCTCGCTTGTTACAGTAGAATACTAATTATAAGTAGAATATTCTTAGGAAAACCTAATTTCATACTACAATATATTATGTAAAAGAATAATAAATTTTGAAAATAATTCCATCACATTTTCTAGTAAACTTCTCGCTTGTTACAGTAGAATACTAATTATAAGTAGAATATTCTTAGGAAAACCTAATTTCATACTACAATATATTATGTAAAAGAATAATAAATTTTGAAGATAATTCCATCACATTTTCTAGTAAACGTCTTGCTTGTTACAGTAGAATACTAATTATAAGTAGAATATTCTTAGGAAAACGTAATTTCATACTACAATATATTATGTAAAAGAATAATAAATTTTGAAAATAATTCCATCACATTTTCTAGTAAACGTCTCGCTTGTTACAGTAGAATACTAATTCTAAGTAGAATATTCTTAGGAAAACCTAATTTCATACTACAATATATTATGTAAAAGAATAATAAATTTTGAAGATAATTCCATCACATTTTCTAGTAAACGTCTCGCTTGTTACAGTAGAATACTAATTATAAGTAGAATGTTCTTAGGAAAACCTAATTTCATACTAAAATATATTATGTAAAAGAATAATAAATTTTGAAAATAATTCCATCACATTTTCCAGTAAACGTCTCGCTTGTTACAATGGCGAAACATAAAAGTTCCTTTGAATGATGTGGTTTGTTTTCTTACATTCCCGCTTTAGTTAAAAGTCAACACACTAAAGACGAGATATACGAGCCAAGGAAATGTTATTTCTTCTTTGAAAAACAGTTTATAAATTGGTCTAGCACGAAAAAGTTGTCCTAAACATTTTTATCAAATATATGTTTTAAAAATTAGCAATTGGAACGATCATCGTGGTAACACCTGGATACAGAACTTGCAATAATACCAATTCTAACCGCTAAAGTACTGTTTAAGGGGTCAAGAAAAATTTTGTTGGCATTGTCACGTTCGCAATTTTGGTCCGATTGCATTTAATCTTGGCACAAAATAGATATTGATAATAGGTTCAAATAGTTCGTTGCCCAACAAAAACCATTTAACAGATGTTTAAAGGTGATAGTTTAAAGTCCTAAGAAAATCATCACATTTTTCAAAATCCGATTAAATTGTCGTAATGAACGTTGAAATCTGCTTAAAAAAGAATTTCATATTTTCAATTTTTTTTTGAAATTAAGAAAATGAACTTCATATGAGTCATGGATTTATTCAGAGTAATTTAAAATCAAATACGTTAATTAACGCCGTTTTGATCGAAATCGAGTCCTAAAACCGAGTGCGGATGGATACATCCGGTTCCGAACAAAATCCGGTTAATTACAAATCACAACTTTTTTACCTAACTCGTTTTTGAAAAGTCTAATTTTAATTTCATAAACAGCGTTAAAATCTGCATAAATTATCATTTAAAAATGATAAAACCATTGAATTTAAAATACATTGTACACCCATATAGTTCATTTTTGTATTGTCAGTATACTGTACATTTAAAAATTGAGAATTTCAATGTATGCAGATTTTAAAGTGATTTCCGCTTCTATAACGTCATTAATACAGCTTCGAACGTGATTATTGTCAAATTCCGTGTGAAATTAATTAATTTTAATGATAATTAAACTTAAGGAAAAATATGATTTTTATTGCGTAGAAAATTTGATGTCAGTTAAAATTTCTTGAAGTGTCTTATTTGATAAATTACACATTTTTAACCATACAATATGTTTTCAAATCATGAAGTTATAAAGTTTTTTTTTTCTAAAGTACATATTTTATTTTCATTAGTTACCATTCTCGTTATGATAACTCGTTTTCGCGCGGTAGTTATTTTGAGGTTATGTTTGTCATTTTTATTTTTATTCCTTTGTAACTTACTGTTGTTTCCGCGCTTTTATATTTTGGGTTATAAATATTGGGCGTAATATAAAGCGAAAAATTACCAAAATTACCAAGAAATTTGAAAAAAATACGTTTTACCTTACAAAACAATATACTGCAAAAATTAGTGCTATTTTATTATCTTTTTACTGTATTTTATAACAACTCAGTAAACCTTAACGGTACCTTCCCATATTAATAAAGTTTTTTTTATAAAATTTAATGGCACGTTCGCCAGCTCATTAATATTTAATGAGGTTTCCATAGTCCCTGCGCACGAACACATTAACTAGGAAGTAATTATACTTAAACTGTTATTATTAAAGTTCATTACGTTGAACGTGTTATTCCTTCAAAGTGTTGACTCGTTTAGTGCTCAACTAGTCGGAAAATAGAGCAGTTTCTTTTTAATTCCCTTTCCCTAATTGCTGTAATAGCGTCAGCTACTGTTTTGATTTAGTAAGAACAAACTTTTAAGTATTTGGGTTAAACTATTAATTTGTAAAGACTGTTGTTCTTTTAGTTTTTGTTTAGTTTGAATCGTTTTATAAACGAATTATTATAAAGGTAAGGACATTTCATAAAATTTGCAAAATATTCCCTGTAAGTGTCGAAATTATCATTTATTTCGGCCTAAGATGTATTATAGGCCTATATTTACTTCATTATAGGTAAATAAAATTTGTATATAGGATTGGTCCATTACAAAACTCAAGAAAATAATAGTTCGTTATTATTTATAAAATTATTTTATTTATTGCTTCTTTCTTGCAACTGAATCTATACTGGATGTTTCTGAAAATGCTCTAAAACTTCTAGTAAAAAGTGTACTTAAGTAATGATTAAAAAATTCTATAAAGAAATCCAGAACCGTTTTGTTTTCGGTCAATTCGAAATTTTGATTTAAAAAAATAGCTTTAGAAATAAATAAGATTTTAAGGTTATATTTCGTTTAGGCCTTTTTGCCTAATGCTTCAAAAATATAAGAAAATAAGTACATGTTTATATTATTTTGAAAACTAGTGTCGTTTGAAGTTTTTAATATTGAGTATCTCAAAAATGTTCCTTCTGAAAATGTCATGTACAACTATCAAGAATTTTTTTTTGTTTTATCAATAATTTAATTATCTATGACGTACAGGAAAGAGATACATAATTTTTTTTTTGTACAGTATTTAAAGAAGCAACTTAATTAATTGTTTTCAAGATGTTCAAAAGTAAACATTTCAAACAGTCACTAATTTGTTATGTAATGTAAATAAATGTAATATGTTTGCACATTTGAAAACATTATTTTAAAAAAATGCTTGTGCCAATATTAATCTCAATATCTTACCTATGTTCAATGCTTTATTTGTAAAAACACAAATTAGCGGAATGTCTGTAAATGAGCCGATTAAGACAGAAGTTTATAGAAAAGAATTTTTTTGTTAGAAATTGACTCTGGAAGTTTTTGTCCTCTTTTGGAAACATACATTATTTCAAATTTCAACAAATTAAAAAAAACATAAATATTAATTTTAAAATTTAATTAACTACATTTAATTTTAAGCTACGCTAACATAGTTGTTCTTTTTTATGCGATTTGTTAACAGAAGTAAAGAGAGAAATCATACATCAATCGTTGTTTGGACATCACTTGATCTCTTAGTAAAAATTATAATTTGTGAAATCTTTAAAAAAAAAACAAACGTGAAAACGACTAAAAAATATTACGTACAAATTATTTTACAGCTTTTAAAGAAGATGTATTTAGCAGAACTATGTTGTGTATAATGATCTGCCTTCCTTAGAGTCGTCAATTCTACTTTTGTTGACGCGTTTCGGAGAACCTCCATCTTCAAAAACTATATCTATACTCTTTTATAGATATAGTTTTTGAAGATGGAGGTTCTCCGAAACGCGTCAACAAAAGTAGAATTGACGAAGCTAGGGAAGGCAGATCATTATACACAAAATAGTGACAATAATTATAGCAGAAAAGATTAATAAGTGCTTTTAATAATTAATGAAAAGATTAAAAGTGGAATATAAAAAGATTAATTTGGCAGAACAAAAAAAAATGTTTTCTAGTTTTAATGAAACAATTAAAATTGTATTGATATACAACTACAAATTAAAATTTTTAATATAAAATTTAAAACATTATATAAACCTATTTTTGGTTTTTTTGTTGAACATAATGCATTTAAAAAAACGTAGACTGTTAAGTTATTTAGGTATATAAATTATTATCAAGTGTATTACAGGTTTTTCTATTGTTTCTGTAATATTTCGTAAATTAACGAAAGAATAACGAAAAATGCATTTATCTTTTATGTTTCTAATAAAAAAAAAACAATTAGATAGGTACGTTTCCATTAAAACAAAATATTCCCTTTAGCTCTTCTACAGAGTGTAACCAACTGATATGATACAAGTTCCCGAACCTTTAAACATCCTTTAGAATGTAAAGTTTTATCTTGAATTGCAAATTCTATCCGTTTCCTGAATACGTTTAAATACTTTGAACGATTCTAACTACTAACCTTGCACTAAATTGCTTTCATTTGCATTTATTGGGAGAGCAGCGTATTTACAAGTATTAAAGCTTTATTTAAAAAATAGAAACTTTTAAAGTAATACTTAAAAATTACCTTCTTTATATATGCACGTATACTGAAAGAACAAGTAGGCTTTATTTAATGTAATTAGAGGTTTTTTCATGAATTGTTTTATACTTTTCGGTATAATATTTGTTGAAAAATATATATATATATATATATATATATATATATATATATATATATATATATAAATTATATAAACAAATTATATATATGTGTGTGTACTAAGTTCAGCTCATTTTTTTTCATTTGTTACATTAATAATTATCTTGATCTACTTTCTGCTTATATTACGTCTTATTATGATTGATTTTTTAAATGTAACTTTTTAAATTTTGAATTATTATGCTTGCTTAATGGCCTTTTCGTATGTTATGTTCTTGTTTAATAAAACGTAATGTTAAATGACAAACGTAATTGTAAATGATAAACGTAAAAACATAATGCTAAATGATAAACGTAAATATAAATGATAAACGTAATGATAAATAATAAACGTAAAAACGTAATGATAAATGATAAACGTAAATATAAATGATAAACGTAAAAACGTAATGATAAATGATAAACGTAAAAACGTGATGATAAATGATAAACGTAAAAACGTAATGATAAAAAAGTCTATAACAATAATTCAGAACCCCTTTGTTTTCGGTCAATTCGAAATTTTGATTTAAACAAATAGCTTTAGAAATAAAAAAGGTTTTAAGTTCATATTTTGTTTAGGCCTTTTTACCTAATTTTTCAAAAATGTAAGAAAATAAGTACTCTATGTGTATTATTTTGAAAATGTAAGTCGTTTGAAGTTTTTAATATTGAGTATCTCAAAAATGTTCTATCTGAAAATGTCATGTATTACTATAAAGAAATTATTTTTGGTTTTTTATCAGTAATTTCATTATCTATGAAGTACAGGAAAGAAACATTTTTTTCGTATTTAAAGAAATAACTTCTTTTTAATTAATTGTTTTCAAGATGTTCAAAATTAAACATTTCAAATTGTCACTAATTTTTAATTTAATATAAATAAATGTAATTGGAATAAAATTATGGTAATTCTAATCTCAATATCATATCTATGTTTAATGCTGTAATGCTTTATTTGTATATCATTTAGGCCTATTTATGTGTTATAATTGTTGAGATATAAAGGAAATACTTTGGTTTATGATGGAAAATGATTTTAAATTATTATAATATATAATTTAATTTTACTAAGATATATCATTTTGACATTTTTTGAATAGTCTCGTGAAAAATGGAATCAAAGCAATTTTGCATTTTTTCTTAATTTTTTAAAATCCAATTACAACATCACAATCACCATTGCTGTCTATATATGAGGATTTCAATGATGATGACAATGTTGAAGTAAGATTTAAAATTATATTTAAAAGGAAAGATTTACATTTGAAAACGTTCTCTGTTAGTCTTGTCTTTTGCTTCATTTTTTGTCCTCAAAAAAAATGTTAGGCTAAAGCTTATGGCAGTAACTGCAAGTCTCAAACCAATAGCATTAAGGTGCGCAGTTCAGAGACGTAGTAGACTGACTGAGGACTTATCTACGTCGACCATCGAACACACTGACTATTTGAAATGATCGCATTTTAAATTTAATTAGAATATATTTTTTAAAAATATATTACATTTTTTCTGGCTAACCAACTTGTCAATGCCATTGCGAAAATATATTTTTGGTTAAAAAAATGTATAAATTAGTATTTTTAAATTTTTAATACAATTAAGAATTTAAAAATGAACCTCAACCGCCGACCGATTTTTTTCAAATTTCGATTGATTTTGAAAATTGTAAAGGTTAATTTATAACAAGTTAGTTTAACTGTAAAGATAAATGAAACTGTAAATGTATCTACATTGGTCTATTCATCATTCCATTAACATTTTTATTTGTATGCTTCAGTTATTTAATGTCTTCATAGTTTTGTTGCTAGATCACGTTTTTTGTTGCTTCATTGTTTATGAAAATGCAAATATACACGACAATCCGTTGTTATTTGTTGTGAATCAACTTGCGTAACTGCTGATAATATAACAACTTTGAACAGGATATATAATAAACAGAACCCTTGTTCAAAAACAAATCCAAGCTTTAGATAATGCTAATCATTTTGTTCCCTCAATCTGTGTTATTTCTTTGGTCATATCTACAATCAAAGGTAATCTAAAAAAAAAAAACGAGAAGAAACGGAAATTAACAAACTTAACTTAAGAATAGAACTTTTCGTACCCACACAAGGGAAATCTAAAAGTTTGCAAACCTCTGGAGAAACAGGGAACGAAAGTCATTGTTTAAATAATATTTTCGAATCACGTTTTGACGACTCGGCTCGTCTTTTTGTCTCATGAAAACGAAACAGGTAATAATGCGTTTAGTTAATAATTTTGTCAGTTCTGCTGACAATATAAAATTAATAGTAAATAATATAAAGCAGTTAAAGTGAACGTACGTTTTTTTTCAATTACAAATAATTCGCTTTTCTGATTTTTTTTAATTGCGAATCAGCAAATGATATAGGGTCGTTTTTGTTTTCTTCTGCAGAAGAATGTAATAATTGAAATACCGCTTTTTGTTTCCTTTCTTTTCACCTCCCTTTCCTCTAAGTATCTATCTACCTGGCTTTAGCAATCATTGTACACATTTATTTTGACATTTTAAATGTAATAACGCAATTAAAAATACGAAAATTATTCTAATAGTTCATTTTGTATTTTTCAAAATAGTTTTAAATTATTAAATGTTTATACTGTTTATAACCTCAATTTTAAAATTAAATCATTTTTAAATAAAACTTCCTTAACATAAACAAATCCTTGTTAGAAATTCGTTCTCATCACGCTAACGAAAGTTGTAGCCTATAGCGATTGAATTTTAACCTTGAAATAACAACTTTGTTTGAACAATATATTTTTCTGTAAAACGTGTTGTTGCCTGTTTTGTTTCAGCCAGTTGAGTTATTTAATGAAACAGAAACGCAATACAGCGATAAAAGACCGTTTACATTTTGCACAACAAAATATATGAAAGGGAAAAACCAAGCGAGCAAATTTCATTTGAACCTATGTTTAAGGTTAGTCGTTTGTAAATAACAATCAGATACGTCTGTTTATTGCTTTGCAACTGGTCCTATACATTAACGTTTTCCCTTTGTGTGTGTTTTTTCAGAACTTAAGTTTTTATTTCCAGTTAGTTACAAAGTCGAATTATGAACCAATGAACAAATAATTAATTTGTACGGAATATTTGTTTGGTTATTTATTGATTTATACTGGTTTATCGATATAATTGCTGGTTCAAAATGTCGTACTATTAAAGGAAAACTTTCTTAACTTTCTATTAAGGAAATAGAAAATATAATTAAAATGGTCTTAGACGAATAATTAAATTTACCTAATCCTGTTTACCCAAACTAGGAAAAACCGTTTTCATCAACTGATGTTTTGCAGTTTTCTTCTATTTTGTCGGTCTTGCTTGTTGTTTTCTGTGACATTATATCATATCTACGCTAAAAATTATTCCAATACAAACATTCAATTATTTCTAATCTTGTTGGTAATCCATGATGTTTGGAAATTTCACTGCTTCTCCATTATTATTCTGGTGTAGTCCAGTTCTATGTTTACCAGAAAACTTTCTAATGTCCTTAGCTACCAAAGGAATAATTAGATCTCGAAGGTTATATTGATCGCTCACATACCACGAGGCGTTACCCATTAACACAAAACTAAGATTATAATCATAATTAAAAAAAACGAAATCACGGGCAATTCATAATAACTTATAAGGAGAAATATCGAAATTCACAATAATTTAGTAATGTACTATTTGTAATGTATCAAATATTATTGTAATGTATATTATTGGTAACAAAGGATACTTTACGTATTATTAGGTAACAAAAGTAATGATTATTTTTTGTTATTGTTTATTTACGTAATAATTATAAAAATAAGTAATGGGTAATCTCAATAAGAATTATAATTAGCCTGTATGGAAAATGAAAATACAGGATAGTATGAAACGTATTATACATAAGCCACTTAAGAACTATAATTACGTAAGAACCGACAGAACGAAACGTAATTATACGTAATCCAGACAAAAAGTATAATTATGAAAGAAACAAAATACAGGTTAACACTAAACGTAATTATACGTAATCTAGTTTCGAACAAAAACTACGTAATTAACTAAAATATAGGCTATAACGAATCGTAATTTACGAAGCACATACTAGAATGAAATGCCATTATACGTAATCTAGATAAAAACTAAAATTACGTATGAAACGAAAGTGCTGGCTAGAATGAAACGTAACTATACATAAACTAAATAAAAATAAAATTAAGTACAAAACGACAGCACAGGTTAGAATGAAACGTAACTATACGTGTACAAAATGTATTAAAATTACTTATGAAACAATAGCACAGGCTATAATAAAACGTAACTATACGTGAACAAAATAAACTAAAATTACCTTTGAAACGAATGTGCTGGCTAGAATGAAACGTAACTATACATAAACTAAGTAAAAATAAAATTAAGTATGAAACGATAGCACAGAATACAATGAAACGTAACTATACTGAACAAAATAAACTAAAATTACAAATAAATCGAATGTACTGGCTAGAATGAGACGTAACTATACACAAACTAAATAAAAATAAAAGTAAGTAGGAAACGATAAAACAGGCTACAATGAAACGTAACTATGCGTGAACAAAATAAACTAAAATTAAGTATGAAACAATAGCATAGGCTACAATGAAACGTAACTATACGTGAACAAAATAAACTAAAATTAAGTATGAAACAATAGCATAGACTGCAAATGAAACGTAACTATACGTGAACAAAATAAACTAAAATTACTTATGAAACGATAGCACAGAATACAATGAAACGTAACTATACGTGAACAAAATAAACTAAAATGAAGTATGAAACGATAGCACAGAATACAATGAAATGTAACTATACTGAACAAAATAAACTGAAATTACAAATAAATCGAATGTACTGGCTAGAATGAGACGTAACTATACATAAATTAAATAAAAATTAAAGTAAGTAAGAAACGATAACACAGACTACAATGAAACGTAACTATACGTGAACAAAATAAACTAAAATTACTTATGAAACGATAGCACAGAATACAATGAAACGTAACTGTACGTGAAGAAAATAAACTAAAATTAAGTATGATACGATAGCACAGAATACAATGAAACGTAACTATACTAAACAAAATAAACTAAAATTACAAATAAATCGAATGTACTGGTTAGAATGAGACGTAACTATACATAAACTAAATAAAAATAAAAGTAAGTAAGAAACGATAGCACAGACTACAATGAAATTTAACTATACGTGAACAAAATAAACTAAAATTACTTATGAAACGATAGCACAGAATACAATGAAACGTAACTGTACGTGAATAAAATAAACTAAAATTAAGTATGTAACGATAGCACACAATACAATTAAACGTAACTATACTGAACAAAATAAACTAAAATTACAAATAAATCGAATGTACTGGCTATAATGAGACGTAACTGTACATAAACTAAATAAAAATAAAAGTAAGTAAGAAACGATAAAACAGGCAACAATGAAACGTAACTATACGTGGACTAAATAATAACTAAAATTACCTATGAAACGAATGTACTGGCTCGAATGAAACGTAACTATACATAAACTAAATAAAAAAATTAAATTAAGTAAGAAACGACAGAACAGGCTACAATGGAACGTACATATACGTGAACTAAATAAAAACTAAAATTACGTATGAAACGATAGCACAGACTACAATGAAACGTAACTATACGTGAACAAAATAAAGTAAAATTAAGAATGAAACGATAGCACAGACTACAATGAAACGTAACTATACGTGAACAAAATAAACAAAAAAATTACGAATGAAACGATAGCACAGGCTGCAATGAAACGTAACTATAAGTGAACAAAGTACAATAAAATTACGAATGAAACGATAGCACAGTCTGCAATGAAATGTAACTATACGTGAACAAAGTACACTAAAATTACGTATAAGCAAATGTATTAACTAGAACGAAGCGTAACTATACCTAACCTAAATAACAACTTTAATTACGTAAGAAACAACAGAACAGGCTATAATGAAACGTAACTATTCGTGAACTAAATAAAAACTAAAATTACGTATGACACGAAAGCACTGACTATAGCGAAACGTAACTAAAACTAAATAAAAACTAAAATTACGTAAGTAATGATTACACAAGCTAGAAAAAATCGTAACTATAGGTATTCTAGATATAAATTATAAGTACGAATTGTATGTAAGAAACGTAAAGTTTAAATTGAAACGTTATTACACTTTTTATAATACGATTTTGAATGTATTACCTTTTAATTAAGTAGCGTAGGTACATGTTGAAACGAAATAGAATTTTATGAAAAGTAATGAGGAAGTAAGTACAAATATATACTAGTAAATTAAGTTATTGCAATTCTAATATATAAAGCCGCCTCGGTGGCCTAGTTGATAGCGTACTAAGCTTTCACCCCGAGGACCCGGGTTCGATTCCCTGCCAGGGCTTGGCATTTTAATACCCTATAAATCATCCCATCGTCTGCATTAGCCCAAGTGTGCACAATAGTCGGACGTTAAACAAAAAAAAATCTAATATAAAACAAAACGTTTAAATACAATTCGTAGTAGCGTATACGTAGAAAAATTTTTCTGAAACGTTTTACATTCATAAAAGTAATATTACAAAGTTACTTTCCTTGTAGTCATAATAAGGTTTTGATAAATAAATGTTGTTGAAAGCAGAATTTCTGAAGGGTCGGAATTAATTTAATTTAATGTTCAAGTTTAACGTGCACGCGAAACTGTACTGCATTCCAGAAGTGATAGGTGCAGGGTTGAAGTGCTAGGTAAACGAACTTTGTTTTAATTCGACTTAGAATTAATGTGAATTTAAGAGTATTGTTTATTCAGTTTATCGCGAATTGTACAAACATTTAATTTCATTTCTGAATAACTGAAAGGTAAAAACATTAGTCTCTAGGTTAGGAATTCAGTGAATATATTTAAAAAATAGAATTGTTTAATCCAACATACCTAGCAATTAAAATCTTATTTTTAAAAATTTTATGACTTTTAATGATTACGTTTAATTGACTATAATAAATTTATTATCACAATATACTGCTGCCAGTTTTTGGTAATAAAAACTTGCTCGCGACATCAATAACGAAATAACAAAGAACTGCAGCAAAACAATGGGTTAGGGAAGTCACAAGAAACGGAAGTGTCGAAAACTTCAGAAATATTTTCTTTTAGGATCCGATTCTGTAATGACAAGAACCGGGTTCAGTTAAACAGGAGGTAAATAAGAAACGTTTTTTCTATAATCACTGGAAATGGTCAATCCAGAAATCATCTACATAAGATTGCAAACATTATTTAATTCAAGATTTGTTTAATTCTCGTAAATCCATAACAACTCAGAGATTGCTTCGTGTGTATTCTTTGATTATAAGGTCCTTAACTACAAATAAGATAAAAAATAAAAATCTAAAACCATAGGATAATTTCTCTTATGTTGAGTATAATGATCTGCCTTCCCTAGCTTCGTCAATTCTACTTTTGTTGACGCGTTTCGGAGAACCTCCATCTTCAAAAACTATATCTATACTGTATAGGTAGAGAGAATTATATAGATAGAGATACTGTACTATATAGATAGAGAGTACAGATATAGTTTTTGAAGATGGAGTTTTTCCGAAATGCCTCAACAAAAGTGGAATTGACGAAGCTAGGGAAAGCAGATCATTATACTCAACATAGTGACAATAATCCTAGCAGAAAAGAAGAAGTATATAAAAAGAATTTCATAGGATAATTTTCTAAAAACTGTTTAGATAAAAAATTAGGGTTTTTAAGAGGTATTGGTATCGATTTTGAGTTTTATATTTCTCACAATAGGGTTTTAGCAGTTGTGATTGTATTACAAACAAAGACAAAACATAGTGAAGTTATAGAATTTGTCTTATCATTTAACGAAATAAATGTTTAATGTTTAAACACGTTCCCGTATAAAAGAAACAAAATAATTAAATGTTAAAAAAATCGTTGTTTTTAGCACGATGTTTCATACAAATTATATGCATGATCCAACACGATACAAATCTTAATTTCAACAACAATAAAATTAAGTTTGAGATAATCAACAAATTGTTGCTTACAAGGGACTGAGAAAATCTTAGAAGCTGCGCATTAGGAGGTAAGAAAATGAACGGAATAAATTTATTATATGTGCTGAAGAAGACTTTAATTCTATTTAGCAGAGACGTAATGTTTTAATACAGATTTATTTTTTAATTTATAATTAAACTTAAAGTTATTAAGTTATATTAGCACGTTAAATTAAATTAAACAAAAAAACTAAACAATTTAAAAAAAATATAAAATCTAGACACCGTTGTTTTATTATTAAACTATTATAAAACATTGTATGATGAACTATAAATACTATTTATAAAGACTAAAGAAATTAGAATAATCACTTTTGATGTGTGTTATTTTAATGTAATATTCACGAATTAATTATTTAAATAAAAATGTACACAATTGTAATTCAATTTTTGTGTTAATTTCGTAAATATTTTGGTTTTTATCAGGCGTTAAAATTACTTTATTGCATAAAGTTTTTTACACTATTTTTTCCACTCGTAAATAATAATGTATTACAAGGCTTTTCAATTTGAAGTGAAGTTGTAATAATGGAGATAACGATAAATTATTACAGATCGTAACAATTCTTAAAGCGAATGACTTTTTTATTGAGACTTAATTTTGTATTCAGTGCTATTTTCAAACAAGCTTTGTACGATATTGAACAATTGACATGCTTTACGTTGTTTTTGTAGTACAGTAATCATATTGTCAGTAAATTATTAACGCA
Organism: Callitettix versicolor; assembly: GCA_022606455.1. Taxonomy (NCBI): domain Eukaryota; kingdom Metazoa; phylum Arthropoda; class Insecta; order Hemiptera; family Cercopidae; genus Callitettix; species Callitettix versicolor. Next base: position 49,599,429 of record CM040191.1, read on the forward strand.
AAGTAGACAATTTCTTATCGTATAGTTAAAATATACATAACAAGTAATCATAATGAAAGAATAATATATACAAAATATACACATAATACTTTCTTCCCCCTAGTATAAATAACATTGTTAAATATGCTTCTAATGACACTTACAGTGACTTTACTTAACGCTTTAAATAAGTGCATAAAATTCTTTTAATTGTTTTAAGTAATTATTGAATGTAATCCCATTACTATATAAAATACAAAATTTACATTGAACTTCTATAAGAAAAATAAACACAGTTTTTAGTTCATATTTCATTCCTAAAGCCCTCTCGCACATTTAATTTATTTTCCATGAACTCTGATTATACGTCAAAGTGTAAATAATACAAACAGAACCCCTCTGCAAACAAACAAAGGTATGTTAAATATTACGTAAAATGTTTTAACAAGTACATGTGTATATTTTTTTATTCGATTAAATAATAAGTTCAAATGGTTTCCTTTAGAGTGATTATATTTAAGTAGAAATAGATAATAAAAATTCAAGTAGGTTAAATTTAAAATTTGTGTTATAAAACTCGTAATGATATTTAACGCCTAAATTATTAACGCGACTGATAAGTAAGGTTACAAATTATTTGATTATATTGTTTAAATTAATTAAATGATAAATGTATAAAGAAAATAATTAAGGATTGTTGCTTAAAAAGTGCTTCAAATATTTTGAATCATGACATAATACAAACGAAAACAAAATCTATATTAGACCTTTGTTAGGTACAACAAAATTGTAATAGCTTAAAATTTAAACTATAAACAAAACTTTGTCGATTAAAGATGTAGGTAAGAAATTATTCTTAACGTTTTGAAATTCCCAAATTTATTTCTATGAAATGCATTTAAATAATACAGGACAGCAAATACGATGGTGATAGCTGATTAACAAATTAAATGAAAATTACACGAGCTAAATATAGGTCATAAAGTACTAAAACAGATATTTATAAAAAATATTGAAGTAAATTTTGAATAAAATAATAGTACAATTGAAAGATTTTGTGACAAAATTACTTTGAAAATCTCTCTCTCTCTCTCTCTCTCTCTCTCTCTATATATATATATATATATATATATATATATATATATATATATATATAATGCAAGGTCCTAACTGACTCTTGACTTAACAATACATAGCCGAAACTATAATAACTATAGACATGACTTTTTCAGTATAAATTTGTACGACCATATTAGGAATGTGCTAGGAAACGATTTTTCAATATTCAATTCCTAAAGGGGTAAAAATGGGATAAAATTATTTTAATTAGAAAATATATATTTGTGGTCGAATATTCTTTATACGTATCATAATTACTCTAAACCACAAGTAATTCAGTATATTTTCCACCACTATTAAACATTTATCCCCTAAGGTGATTAAAAGAGGGTGGAAGTTTTTTTTTTTTATTTTAATCGGACATTCCAGGTACATACCCTGAATCACTAATAATGAAAAATGTATTTCAGCATTTTTCCCAATTAATTCCCTTAAACAACGAAAATGTTAACATGAGGTATAAATGTTATCAGAGAAAAATATTTAATCGGATTTTCCTAACATTAAACAAACAAAAATCTAACACAAATAATGAAACACAAAAAAAGAAATATACATATTTGCAATGGAGAAAAACAACAATTAGATTTTTGTAAAACTAAATGTAAATATTCTAAAACACAAATATTGAAAGACTTATTTCAGCTTTTTCCGAATTCATCCGCTAAAAGAATGAAACATATTAAAATGGAAATTATAAATGTTTCCACTGGAGAAAACAATTAATGGACTTTCTTATTAAACAAAAATTTCCGAAACATAGATTATGAAAACACGTAATTAAACATTTTTCCGAATTTATCCCCTGAAAGAACTAAGATCAAGTTAGGAATATAAAAGGTTTACAATGGGAAAAATATTGTTTATCGGATTTTTTCAAAACTAACAAAAATATTCCAAAACACTAATTATGAAACAAGTCTTTCAGAATTTTCTATCATTTCTTACTTAATGCCCCCTTTTTGCATCTATTTTTTCCAAATACTACCCTGTATGCACTAGTTGGTCGAAATATGTAAAATTTCCGACCAATAAAGTTTAAATATTCACGGGCGAGGAGTTAATTTACAAAATCCTTTCTATTAAAACAATAAATTTTCAAATTATTAACAAACCAACAAGTAGATTGCCAACCAAAAAATTGAGCAGGCGAAGCCGCGACGGGGATCAGTAATATCACTCGTATTATAACTTGTGATAGTTTTGTACGTTTACAATGGCTTACCGAATGTATAACAAAGAAATATTCTTCTGATGTAATCTATTGTTTATTGACGTAAAATACGATTTTCGAAAAAGCATATCTTTATATAATTATAACTTTTACATTTATAAAAGATGTAATTTGTAAATGGTTGAAATAGATAGGTAACGATTTAGTACACAATTTTGCTAAATTTTAATTTATCTTTAACAAGTCTAAGCTTGTATCTTGTATGCTTGTATTTATCTTTAACAAGTCTACGCTTGTATCTTGTATGCTTGTATTTATCTTTAACAAGTATACACTTGTATCTTGTATGCTTGTATTTATCTTTAACAAGTTTACGCTTGTATCTTGTATGCTTGTATTTATCTTTAACAAGTCCAAACATGATTTGTAACTCATTTTCAAATAGCACTTTTAAATTTAAATAAATAAATTTTCAAATTATCTAATAAAATATTATAAAATTATTGATTTTCAATTAAAAAACAAAAGGAAAGAGTTAAAATATAAACTTGGCTTTAAGCTGTATACTAATTATTGTGATAAGTTTGGAAACAATAAAAAATAAACTACGGTTTCACAAAGTACATACACTTTTAATACTGTGTTCACAGAGGTGATGTGGGTTGGAGTTTTGTTAGTAATACCTCGGCACTTTGTGTTTGCTTTCATCTCGTTTTTCCAATCTCCTTTTGTATGCTTTTTGTGTTTTTCGTTCTTATGTGAAATTCAAGATTTCTTCTAAATATACAAATACTTCAAGCTTAAGATTGTGCCATGTTTGAATAAAAGAAAAGATGTTTCAATTCTGGATTTTTGTAAGGAAGTTCCAATGCCGAGCTATTTTTGCACGCGACTTGCATAACGCGTCCGATATTATAACAAGAGCTAATAGTAACACTTCTATACCCTAATATCTTTCTTTGTACAAAATATATTTAATTATATTTTCCGTTAGTCAGAAAAAATGTATTCATACTTTCTTAAACTCAGAAATTTATATGTAAGAAATCATAAGATTTAGCTAATATGGTTTAGAAAATTTAATTGAACACTTAATTAGCTAAAATATTCACCACGTATGTTATGAACTTATATATCTTGTTTCAACAACTTCCATGAATTATAATGTTGCTGCTTTTACGTTCAGCACAGATTGCATGAACGAAACTGTTTGAAGTTTAAATACAGCCTAATTTATTTTACCAGTAGCCTATAATATTCTATTTATTTTTAAAAATTATGTATTAGACAATTAAGTACAGCAAAATGTAGAGTTGTTTACTGAAACGAGTGAAATGTATTTGTAAAAATAACAGCTTCGAATAACATCACGATAGGAAATTTACATTGTCTAATTTATTGAAAAGAGTAAAATCACGGGATAATTTGTAAAATACTGAACAGCATTCAAAGCAATTTGTTTTTTTTCACAGCTATGAGTTATAAATTAAATAAAAAAATATAAATAAAATAGTTTAAAACATGCAAAATTCAAGAAAGATGCATTAAGAATATTGATTTTAACTGTCATTTAAAGTTGTGTATTAAATGCTTCGTGGAAACTGGTATCATTTTTATTCGTAGTCTATTTGTTAAGCATAAACTTAGTACACGGAATTCTGGTATTTTTATAAATTGTATGACGTAATATTGTGTTACGATTATCAACCATATACATTAATACTTTTGAATAGAATGTAATTCTTTTTTCAAATGACACTTTTGTTTTTTTTAAATAAAACCAAAATGTTTTATTAATGTAAACAAACATGTTTTATTTATTGGTGTGAATTAATTTGTTAAATATTTCAGTCTCATTTCACAGGTGCTTTGACAACTAAACATATCATATGTATATTATTAAATACTAAATTTAACTAATATCTGAAATAATATACAGGATGATTCATGGAGATGGGAAATTTTGTTTTGTGTTGGTAGCATTGGGTAAGTAGCAGCACTGATTAACTGCTTCCCGTCAGCCAAGGCCATCTTGCCACTTAGTTACCAGTCACCTGTTGTTTACAATGCTACAATCATGATACATTAATAAATGGATATGTATTTTTAAAAGAAAATGTCAACAATGAAAAATAAATCTCTTAGTGGAGTGCGGTCCGTGGCCGACAACATCGAGAATGTTCCATCTGTGGTTATAACAAGTCCACATCGTTTAATTTGTCGTCATTCAGTGTTTTTACGGTTGTATAGTTCAAGAATTCGAAGAACGTGAATGTAGGATTTACATTACCATCTGTACAAGGTTCTCATAGTCCAGCAATTAAATGTTAAGTTTTTTTGTTCCGTTAGGTCTCCAGATTGATTGATTTACCTTCAAAAAAAGAACCTTATGAAAATTCTTTTGATAGAATTCTTGTGAAAATGCTACGTGAAACCATACTTAGTTTCATTATGAAACTGCGGGAAAGAAATGGAGCTAACGAACGATTTGATTTTAAAAAAGTACTTTTTTCTTACGTATTCTGAAATGGTATGAGTTTTTTATATTTAAATATCATAAATGCATTCATTTAGTAAAATGTTGTCGTTAGAATATTTAATATTATAAATTTCTCATTTCTTTGAAACAACCTTTATGGAATATTAATATATAAAATTGATTATTTTATTAAAATTAATATTAATAATATTAAATCGTCATAACATGTTTGAATTGCAATTCGAAGAATGTACGACTTTATTATACACAATAATGAAATAGTTCTGTGTTAAATGCAAGCTACATGCCTAATTAATTAATTGGGAAGCCAGGCTCTGCCTGTCACAAGCCAGGACAAAGTGGCGAGTGATAGAGGAGTAACACCTCTTTAAAAAACCGGGGTCCATCTGGCTCCGGATGGTAGCACCCTGTAAGGGCCCCTGCCTAGGGTTACTAGGTGGAAAAGCATGAGCAATGGACAAACACGCGGAATGTAATACCCCAGGTGGCAGACCAGCTATTCTGGAAAATCCACCCTCTAAGGAGGTCGGTCCCGAGGATTCTGGGGGGGACCATCTATTGCTTGATGACAATCCTTTTAAGAGAAGTTCACTAATAAATAGATCTCCAAATTCATCTGGAAGTATATACAAGGAATCTAATGCTATCTTGTTAGAAGAAAACAAAGATATGCGCAAAAACTTGAAGACATTGAGATTGTCATAAAACAGTTAAGGCAAGAAGTAATGCAGTTAAAAACAGAAAATGATATACTTAAGAAAGAAAAAAACTATTAAAATCTGCAAACCAACTGAAGTATTCAGTCGTGAAGAAAGATTTAGCAATCAAACGGAAGATGTTTCAAATAAAATTGATGCTGGTAACTCCAAACAGAGGAACAATACAGAGCCAATTAATTATGAGACAGATGAAGATGTGCTAGCTGAAGAAGTTGGTTGGATAACAAATAAAAGGAGGGAAAAGAAAAATCGCAAAAAGAAAAGCGAGTGAGTCACCCAATTGTTCTCCTGAGCAACTTGAGAGTAACAACCAACAAAATTGTTCTCAGTCAAATGTAAGAAAAGAGCCAAAACCTCCACCGGTAGTTATCAGCAGTGTAAAGAATTATGATAGGTTGTATACCATCCTAAAGGCAAAAGAAATCAAATTCAAAGCCATGTCCCTTAACAACGATCAAGTAAAGATTAATGTTGAGGATAGAGCAGCATTTAAGTTAACAATAGATTGTCTTCACGAACACAGCATGCAATGGCATTCGTATGAGGACAAGCAGACTCGAAATATAAGAGTCATGGCAAGAGGACTGCCTCCTTCTACCGATTCTCAGAAAATCATTAAAGAGCTAAAAGAACGAAAGCTTGCATGTGTAGATGCTGTCAACATAATGAAAAAGGAAAGAGTTAAAACAGGTGAAGGAACATTTGAAATCGTCAAAATGCCTTTACCGCTGTTTATGTTGTCTTTTGACCACAAAGAAGATATACAAGCCATATACAGGATCAAGGATATTCTTGAGATGACAGTCAAAATTGAGCCATTAAGAAGATCAAACTACATAGCTCAGTGTAAACGCTGCCAGTTGTATGGTCATACACAGAGATTCTGTAACAGAGAACCAAAGTGTGTAAAGTGTGCAGGCAATCATTTAACGCAGGAATGCACAAAAGAAGAGACACAAAACCCAAATGTGCTAACTGCCACGAAGAACACCCTGCCAACTATAGAGGATGTTTGGTAGCTAAAACATTCCAAGAAAGGAGAAACAGACTAGTACAAGAGAAATCCAATGATAAAGCTGGACGAAAACCTCACAAAACAAATCCGGAAGTTAGTAAGGGAACATCATACGCACGAATTGTTGCTGGTAATGAAGGACCACTAGTTAAAGAACACAATACAGATGAACTGTTATTAAAGATAATTTCTAGGTTAGATAAACAGGAGAAGATACTGGAATCCTTCAAAGAAAGGTTAAGTAAGCTCGAAAGTATTATACCACCCGTCGTAAGGAAGAAAAGTGGTAAATAAAGATCTTCGTATCGCAGTTTGGAATGCAAATGGAATCATACAGAAAAAAACAGAATTAACAGCATTCCTAGATCTTCAACAAATTGATATATGTCTTATTTCTGAGACTCATTTAACAACGGAATCTTGTATTAAATTTAGAAACTATAATTTCTATCATAGCGTACACCCAGCGAATGCCGCTAGAGGAGGTAGTGGAATAATAATCAAAGCTAATATTTCTCATTATGAGGAATTTAAAATAGAAACTGAAGAAAACCAAGTCACGGCGATAACAATCAAAACTAGAAGAGGAAATATAATGATAGCTGCAATCTACTGCCCACCAAAACATAAGCAAAAAAAAGACAGCTATCTTAATGTTTTAAAGAGATTAGGAGATAGATTTTTAATTGGTGGTGATTTTAATGCCAAAAATACAGTGTGGGGTTCCAGGCTTACAACAGCTAAAGGCAAAGAGTTGCATGAAGCCGCTTCAGCGCTGGGTTGCAGTTATCAGTCTTCAGGAAACCAACATACTGGCCTGCTGACCTGAAGAGGATCCCAGATCTGCTAGACTTCTTTATTTGTAGGAAGATATCACACAATTATATAACAATTGATGAAAACTTTGACCTGGAGTCAGATCATTCACCAATAATTCTAACACTTAGCGAAAATATCATTAAAACTGAAAGGGGTCCCACACTGGTTAACAAGAACACAGATTGGGAGGGCTTCCAAGAAGCACTGAATACACACATCTGTTTAAAGGTACCGCTCAAGACCAATGGACAGTTGGATCAAGAAGCTGCCAAATTTGAAAAGGATATTCAGCAAGCAGCCTGGGCAAATACCCCGGATGTCAGAAGATGTATGGCTGGTATCAGTTATCCTAAAGAAATTACGGAGTTAGTAGCTGTTAAAAGGAAATTAAGGAAAAGATGGCAACATACACGCTCGCCTGAAGACAAAAATAAGTTAAATAATGTTGCTCAAAGGTTAAGAAGGAAATCTTGCAATTTAAAGACGAGTCCATAAATAAATACCTAAGTAATGTAACGCATACTAAGGAAACGGACTATTCGCTCTGGAGAGCCATTAAAAATTTAAACGACCTTGCATACATAGTCCCCAATTAGGTCTGCAGATGGAACCTGGGCGAAGGATAAACAAGGGAAAGCAGATGTATTCGCTACATATTTAGAACAAGTATTCCAACCTAATATAAACTTTCAATCTCAACAAGAAAATATAACAAATAGAATTAATCTTGACTATAATGTACTTTCACAACAAAATAATGAACATAAAATAGATCTTGTAACTAAAGAGGAAGTGGCTAGGAAATTAAATTTAACATAAATTCAAAAAAGCCCTGGTTACGATTTAATAACTGGAGTAGTACTGAAACAGTTACCAAGGACAGCCATTATAAAACTTACTAACCTTATAAATGCAGCTTTCCGGTTGAAGCATGTACCAGACATCTGGAAAATGGCCGAGGTAATTATGATCCCGAAGCCCGGCAAGCCACCTAATGAACCTACATCATATAGACCAATCTCACTACTTCCAATAGTTTCAAAGGTATTTGAAAAACTGTTACTTAAAAGACTCAAACCAGTTATAGAGATAAACAATCTCATACCTACCCATCAGTTTGGGTTTAGGGATAAGTACTCAACTATTGACCAAGTGCACAGAATAACCAACATTATTGAGAAAGCATATGAAGAAAAGAAAATTTGCTCCGCCGTGTTCTTAGACGTTGCCCAGGCCTTTGATAAGGTCTGGCACGAAGGCTAATCTCTAAGCTGGAAAAATATTGCCAAAAACATATTCTGAAATTTTGAAGTCCTACATAATTGGCAGAATGTTTTGGGGTTAGGCAGGAGGAACATTCTCTAGCATGAGAGAGATTAAGGCGGGTGTACCTCAGGGCAGTGTTCTGGGACCCTTGCTTTATCTTCTCTACACAGCTGATATCCCGCAGCCGGATTGTGTGTCTATCGGCACATTTGCTGATGACACAGTTTTCTTGGGTGTGGGAGACAGTAGTAAAGTAGCAGCTGTAAAACTGCAACAAGCATGCGATGAGTTCGTTACCTGGACCAAAAAGTGGCTAGTTAAAATTAATGAGGGTAAATCGGTGCATGTTGACTTTACTTATAAAAGGATAAGTATGTTCCGATAGTAATTAATAGCACAAATATTCCATTCAATAACACTGCAAAGTATCTTGGAATGAACTTAGATGTGAAGCTGCGATGGGCAGAGCACATAAAAAGAAAAGGACAGAACTTGACATAAAGTATAAAAAATGTACTGGCTGATTGGTAGGAAATCACAACTGTCAGTACACAATAAACTTGTATTATACAAACAAATACTTAAGCCCGTATGGTCCTATGGGATCCAGCTTTGGGGTTGTGCAGCTAAAACCCAAATCAAAAAAATCCAAGTCTTCCAAAATAAAGTTTTAAGGAACATTGTTGACGCCCCATGGTATTATCGTAATGACGACCTTCACAGGGACTTAAAAATTCCAACAATCAGAGAAGAAGCTAAGAGACTGGCAGCAAAGCACGAGGAGAGACTCCACTCACACATCAGCACTGATATTCTGCAGCTCCTGGAAAACACTCATTTAGAGAGAAGGCTAAAAAGACAGCAACCGTTTGAACTGGTTTAGTGTAAATACTGGGACCTCTGTTGGGAGTTCTCAGTTGTGATTAATTTATTTTAGAATAATATTGTAGGTTAGTCATCTAGTGACTAGTGACAATTGTATAGTAATAATAAATTATTATTATAAATAAAAAAAAAAAAAAAAAAAAAAAAAAATTAATTAATGAAATACCATTAGGATGCATAGTTTGAATATTAGTCCATAAATATGTACTAATAAACTTATTTATTATGACAAAAATATTTTGAACTAATGTTTTTAATGAAATACAAAATAAAAAATACGTATTGTGCCAAATAGACCTACAATGACAAACTGTTCCCTATAAATATAAATAAGGATCAGATTTTTATTTCCTTTAATAATAGTTACAAACTAGACAGAATGAAGACTTGGAAAAAATTGAAATTTTGTTGTGTGTTATCTTTGAAGCAATTAGAGATTTTCTTTGTTTTAGGTTTTGTAGTAGCATTTTTTGCTTATTGTGACACGAATGGTGACTGTGTTTTGCTTAATGTGTTAAACATTGATCACTTTGATAAGTCCATATTTTAGAGACTACCTGTCACTTTGTTTCTGTATCTCTTGGTGGACAACAAGGCACATTGCCATATATTTTCAGACCACTAAAAATATATTTTGTTATTTATCTTGGAGACAATCAAATTTTTTTTTTTTTTTTTTTTTTTGTTTAACGTCCTACTATTGTGTACACTTGGGCTAATGCAGATGATGGGATGATTTATAGCGTATGAAAATGCCAAGCCCTGGCCGCGAATCGAACCCGGGTCCTCGGGGTGAAATCCCAGAACGCTATCAACTAGGCCACCGAGGCGGCGGAGACTATCAGAAACTTTTTTAGATATATTTGGGGAAAAATTTCAGGTACTTTGTTTACTGTTTGTCTTGGTAAACTTCAGGCACTTTGTTTTCCATACGTTTCGGAAAACACTTAATATAATTTTATAAAAATGTATTTAAACGATTATAAGGGAAGTATTAGTTTCTTTTTTTGCTATGTGTTGGTACCAATATTCATTTTGTTTCCACGTGTTTCGGAGCACCACCAGTCATTTATCTTGAAAGGCAATAAACAGATATTAGTTTAAAATTTTAAGGAATTCAAAAAATTATTTATATGTAGTTTTTTAGAACATTTATTATAATTACAAAATTTGGAATTCAAAACTTTTGGAGAGAATTTATTACTTTATTTGCTATTTGTCTTGAGAGATATAACACACTATGTTTTAGATCGTCAATGTATCTTTGGGACCACCAAGAAAATTTCTGGTTCTCCAAGAGCATTACGGCTTATTTGGGAGCTTGTTGGTCAATTGAAATTGTAATTGCAGAAGTCTTACATACCATTTAATTATGTAAATACCATTTAATTATTAGGAAATATGTTTTTCAGAAAAAACAGTGTATTTTCAAAAATGGATATACATATACATCACTATATAATACACTAACCTAGGGTATTACATGTTTTATTCTTAACAAAAGTAGGTTTTTAAAATGTTGTCTTTCATCTTATTACTTCTTTAATATTTTCATATTTTTTTAAAAAACAATTCTGAGTTATTGTCTTAATCTACACGTTTCCTTTTTAATAACTTTTAACAAAATATTTGAATAACATTTTATATATATATATATATATATATTCTGTATTTACCCTATTTTTAATTATATAGTATTAATAACATTAATTAATGAAAAAAATAAACATTGAAATTAATTTTAAATTGTCTACTTTTTATATATGATAACACCATATTTTGTTATTAGCATTAAATAAATTATACTGTTAAACAACTACTTTTTGCTCTCAAATTTAAATTGATTTTGAAATAGCTTTACAATCAATCAGTTGTTAAATTTATACGTTGAATTTATTTGAATTTACATTAGGACTTATATTGCTCTACTTTTTCATTTAATTTCAATTAACAAATATATTTGTAATCATTTATTTATGTGTATTATAGTATTTTGCTTCACACAATTTTCGGATATAATCAGATTCCACTACTTTAATTTCACTGATGTATGCAAACCACTGCTAACCATTCCAAAGTCCAACGACGGTCAATGTCCCTGAAAACTCTCAATTTGTTTGAATTAGAGCATCTCCATTCTTTATCTCGCTGTCAATAAATAACGTTTCTTCATTGACGGAGCGCGCCGGGTTACTGTTTACTTCAAACTACGTATTGTCACGTGCTTACAGATTTTCGTTAATATTTACGATATTTACTAAAAACTGGTCTAATTTAAAAACAGTATAATTTGAATTCTCAATATACTTGCTGTTATATTCAGTTGGTAAATAATTTCCCCAAACCTAAATATACAAAAAACTATGCTTTTATATCAGATTTATTTACTGTCTGCTAATAAAAAATATTCATTATAAATTATGTGTAGTGTAATACGTGTATGTTGTAAGGCATAAAAGTTAAAGCATGTTTAAAACAAAAGTGTATACACGTTCTTCTTAAAAATTATTAATTTATGTGCGTAACATTGCGTAAGTGTTTTAGAGCCTACAACTTTTAATATCGCAGACCCTTCTTAATGTGCAACGTTTGCTAGGTTTGAAAACTTTAAAAAATACTTTAAAAATCGCGTTTTAAGGATTGTATATTTAGATTTTTAGTCTTAGTACGTGTAAAGAATTTTGGTATTAATGATATACGCTTACGCTTACATGTAATTTGTAATGTTTTCGTTTGAAAATAAATATATTATAAAGTTATCCAGCAGAAAACGAATATTCCTAGTGTTAGTCATTTTTTTAAATAAAAAAATAATTCATAATCATAGTGAAGGAGCGAAACATTTTTTCAATTTTAATTTACCCTTGATTCAATTTAATTTTACTACGATCGGAATTTATGTTTGTCTCTATATGCTTTGTAAAATTTGACTTAAATTTGTAAGACTTTGTAATGTGTAAGTACAAGTGGAAGGTTAGAATGAATACGTAACATTAAATCACACTGACATAACCAAATAATTAAATTTTTGTAATTCGTAATAGAAATTAATAAAAAAACTAATATGATATCAAAACATAACGCAAACAAATATCTGTATCCATATTAACATGTTATTATGTAGTTGAAAATTGTCCATTATTTGTTGATGTGCTAACGAAATGCCGTGTGATGTCCTGTATACACAAATAAAGACGAATGTCTGCCTACAAAATAATAATATAGTCCGTTATTACGTAGCAAAATCAAAACCGAATTTATAAACAATTTAAAACACAAGCGTACGAGTAAAAATTAAAAAAAATTGGAATATTTTTCTAATCATAAAGAATATATACATTATTAACCAATTACTGACGGAAAAGTAGCTATTGGATCAGACATGGTAACACCGTGATTAGCGACCAAAACGTGTACACCAATTACCTTTAAATTATTTAATAAGGGCCGTTAAAATGTATGTTTGAAAGCTTGAATTATTGAAATTAATATCTGAAAATGTTTGCAATAAATTTTCGTATATTAACTAAACAATAATAGTTCGCCTTTTCTGCTTTATATATTCCTTTAATTAAAATTTCTCTCTGTCAAGATAGGATAATAACATTATATAATATTTCTTACAGATATTGTAATAAACAGATAATATTTTACCAATCAAAACATTTAGATATGAGAAAGCGCTATTTTAAAATTAAGCTTATAATTATTTATTTTATTTTGACATGAAAAATGTATGTTTTGTACCACAGTCAAGACAAGAATGAAAATTTTAATCACTCTGTGTATTCTTTATGGAATTTATAATTTGTTTACCAATAAGATCCAATTATCTTGCATGTGGGTATCTGCTTTTTAAATAAAAATTAAGCTAAATACTTCCCATAAATTTAAAGAAAAACTAAATATGAAAAACAACATATTTATCGCAGTGAAAAATAACAGCTTAACACAGTGAAAAATAATTAATTCTGTCTCTGAAGTAAAAATGTTATTAAGAACACATAAATCTTTGGCGTTATTATAAACACTCCAAAACTACTCAATAATTCAAAAAAATATATTTAGGCCTATATACTAATATACATACTTACACAATCATACATTACAAACTCATACATGCACATTCCAATTCGAGGAAAGGAAAGTTTTGAACAACTGTTACTGTACGTTAACAAATTTTCAATATTTTAACGGGAAAACAAGAAATTTTTCAAGCAAATATTTTTGTAATGTTTACAATTTTATTACACAGAATTTGGAGTTCGCAGGTAAAAAATGTTGATGTTAATTTTCATTGATCATGTCAACTTGTCACTTGATTGTCAACTGCCAACTCGTTTTTACAATTTTTTCCCGGAATATTCAAAATCTCATAAAAGAAACCTGCACAGAGCTTTGTAAACATAGAAGTGTCCGAATGAAAGTAATTATTTAAATAAAAGCTTCGAGTGAGTTCTTCTGTTTACCTTCTTGATAGTCCTAATAACAGCTTTTTGAATGACTAAGCACTGGAATTTAACGTGTTTAAATAAATGCCACCCCAACGAATAGTTACTTTTATATGACAAGTGGTTATTTTCACTTAGGGTAAATTACAGACATGCAAGTTCATGTAAAAAAGTTAACATTTTTCACTGATAAAGAGAAATATATCAGTTACGTGTTTTTTACAAATAAAAGTGTTATAAACATAAACTATTTTTCACTTCCGAAAATAAATTAAAGATTGTTTAATATTCTATAATATTTTACTTATTTGAAATAAGCTATATTAATTTTGTAAACAGACTTATCAAGACCTCATATATATTTTAACGCATATTTTACATTTAAATTATAATGAAATTGTTGATTTAGGTAAAATTATTCATGCCATATAGAATAACAACTATATGTTTTATTTATTTTATGTATCTAGTTAACCCTTATGGCATTCCCACAGGAAAAAGTCACTTAAGCAAAAGGAAATATGTTCCTTTTGGAGGACTCAAAGGGACAGTAGATGTCATGGGCAGAGCATAACACAGGAGGATTATGGGGCTCATAACAGGATACTGTGGTCTGACGGTACACATGAACAGGATAGATATGTACTATGGAGAAACTGTTTGTAGGTTGTGCAGGAAGGAGGATGAAACTGCAGGTCACATGATTCATGATTGTGTGGATCTTGTTAGTAGGAAGCTAGGGGTTTTTGGTTTCCAATACCCTAGGGATCTTCAGCAGAGTAAGATAATCAGTGAATTGATGGAACGTATTAAAGGAACCAATTTGCAAAAACTTTAATAGGTTTAGTTGCGTAATAGGTCAGTAGATCGCAGTGCCTGGGGTTGTATTATCCCTTCCTCTAGTATCTAATCTAAACCCATATTTCAGGAGTTACATTAATAAAATATAATGTAATTATAATATGCGTGTAATTTGTATATCTTGTTTAGTTCACAATTATTTATCATTTAACCTTGTTTTTATATAATAAAATATATTTGTCATTCATGATGTGAAAGAAACGTTTATTTTTTACAATTTTAGCTGTAGTTTTTAAAATAACTATTAATGATTTACAACAAAAAACAGTGTTTTGGTATAACATAATGTTAAAAGTTCGATTAAAATAATTTTAACAATATGTTTCAAAAAATCGATAAGAATTAATAAACACTTGTAATGAAATCGATAAATTAGAAAACGTATATGTATATATTAGTATATATATATATATATATATATATATATATATATATATATATATATATATATATATATATATATATATATATATATATATATAGGTAAAATTATTCATGCTATATAGCATGCCTTTATGGCATTCTCATAGTAAACGTCACTTAAACAATGTTCCTTTTGGAGGACTCAAAAGAACGGCAGATGTCCCTTTGGTATAAATATATATATATATATATATATATATATATATATATATATATATATATATATATATATATATATATATATATATATATATATATATATATATAAAGGAAGAGATCTACAGATAAGAGAGTAATTACACACCATTTTCCTTTGTATTCCGATCAAGCAGTAAGTTTTGCTTCAACGCTTTGTCTACGTCCCGCCTTAACTGTCAAAGTAAGGCACGTAAACGTTTAGTTCTGTCCGCTTCCGCGCGATGCGACAAGAAACGTCTAAGTACTGGACTAACACAATACACAATACTGAACTGCTGTCACTGTTTGACAAACACAATACAAATTGCAAATTCGTTACTTCGAGACAAACACAATTCACCTTTAAAAGTGATTCAAGGACATTAGTAAATTTTCATTTAGAAATAAATAACTGTAGCGGTTGTTGTTATAAAATAGAAGTTTTATTCAATTAAATAAGCACTGCTCGTGACCTACATAACACATTCCAGAAAGACATAAAAATTCATGTATACTTTTAAATTATACTTAATAAAAGATTTGTATCACATACTTTTAACTATAACAATAATTCATGTCATAATTATTAATATATCTCCAGTCGTTGTCCGTGAAATTCAAACGCTACCTTGAATTCAACCACAGTACGTAGTTTTATAAATAACATCTAAAAATCAAATTTTTCAATTTCGTTGAAAAACAGAGGATCATTTTTGGTATTTTTTAAAATTTTTGAATACAAAATAAAGTCAGATTTTAATGTTCATTATAACGGACGAATGAAGTTTACAGAATTGTGTAAATCATTGAATCAGCTTTGATCCAGGATTTTTTTTTGTTGAAAAATCTCTTTGAATGTTATTGAAAGGAATTGCCTTTTATTAACTAAAATTTTCTTATATATATATATATATATATATATATATATATATATATATATATATATGTGTGTGTGTGTGTGTGTGTGTGTGTGTGTGTGTGTGTGTGTGTGTGTGTGTGTGTGTGTGTGTGTGTGTGTGTGTGTGTGTGTGTGTGTTTGTGTTGGCTTTATCTTTCCATTGGACTCCATTTAAAGTTTATGAAGTTCTTAATTTATTTGTTTTTTTATATTTTTATATTTTAATAATTTATTATTATTACTTGTTAAGTTTAATTTTTTAAGTACATCTAAGTAACCAATATTTTATTAAACTATTTGTTTATTTCATTTTTGTATTATATATTTTTAAATATGATTACTACGTTTCTTGTTACGAAAATGGAAAATTTGCATTTCATTTTAATACAATATTGTATTAATATTGTTCTGTATTATACGAAATGCCATATATTTCTTATTTCTTTAATTAAAACCGAAATTCCAAAATAAATGTATTTTTTATTTGCATTAATTTATACGATTTTATTTAAAGCGTTGACTTTCATTATAAAATTTATTATTAAAATAAAATGTTATAGAAAATTCGTCTAGTTATTTTAAGAACAACATTGTCAGAAATGTTAAAGTTGTATTCTTGATATAATTATTTAATTTAAGTGTTATTTATGGTACTTTTGTTACTTGTACAACAAAACCTATAATGCAAAGTGTAAGTTGTCATGCATTCATTAGTCAATGTCTTGGTTACTTACTAATGTTCATTTAAATACTGACTGTTTTTATGTAAATGTTGCTTGCCGCATGACTATGCTTCATAAATCAGGTTTTGTGTGAATTACTAAACATAATGAAAGCTGCAAAAACATTGCTTAAACCTTCTTGATTTTTATATTTCAAGAAAATGTACTGCAAAATCTGTTTAATGTATTAAAACAGGCATATCGAATCACGAATGATTTTTCAATTTCTATTTGAAAGCGGCAAAATTCACGGTTGCACTGTTAATCCTGGTTGCACTGTTAATCCTAGAAAACTCCGACAACATTACAAAATTTGACTAAATATTGATAAAAGAAATATGAACATATTTATTATTTTTATATTGTATTTCAACTAGATTTTTAAGCATATAGTGTCACAATTTTTCCCCAAAATTCGATTGTTAAAACTGATCTAAAGAAAACAATATTTGTAACAGATTTTTTTGACTAATACGAACTTCAAAATACTTTATTTTGTTTTTGAGAAATTAGCAAATGTTCTAGAGATATAGGTAAAGAACACCAGCATGCTACATTTCATTAAAATGGAGGACTAGTTTAGTCTCCAGCAAAGTGCACACGCACAAGCACACGTACAAACACATACACACACACACACACACACACGTTTTCCAATTCCTTTACGCTGCATATAGTAGGAAAGTAAAAGTGTAACTTTAAGAAAAGTAAATGAACCACTTATTTTAAAATTATCCTGGCATGCAGCTGTCTTGGTTACGTGATATAAGCGAATTTCAAAAAAAGTAATTTGTTTATCTAATAATTTCACCGTTACCGTCAGTATTAAATCTTAATAAAATATCATTTAAAACGTACTTATTACATAATATACACAAAATGAAGCCTGAGTGTCGCTAAATTAAATTTATAATTGGTACCGGATTTTTTTTAATTCCAAGGGTTTGTTTCTGCAGTTTTTGAAGTTGTTTAAGATGGTGAATACATATTTAAAAATAATTAAAAAATTATTATTTTCTTTAATATTTCAAACGACTTTCATACTTAAACTGTTGAACTAATTCAACTGGTCACATTTGTCCAAGTTACTAACAAATTCAATTTGTGCAAAGTTTGAATCAAATCGGTTTTAAATTTCCAAAGTGTTAATTCTAACACTTATATATGCATATTAAACATTTACCTAAATGTCAGTCTAAATTTAAAAGTCTCTGGTCTTGTACTTTTTTCATTTGGAATTTCGAAAAATAAAATGTAGATATATCAAACGCAACCAAAAAGTACCCTTACGCTAGTGTTCGACAATTATTTTAGTAATCAGACACATTTATGTTAATGGTCTTATAAATATTCAAATTTTTGTTATTAATTTACCATTCAGAATATTTTTCAAAATTATATTTTATGGACTATTTTATATCGTTCGATTCAACAAAAGCAGTTTATTCGTTTGTAATATCGATTATAATAATACAAAATAGAAATATTTACACAAAAATAGAAATAAATATTGTATAATTATTATTATACTTGTTTTGTTAAGTAATGTGTTAATTTTTAAATATATGTTACATGTTATTGTCGGCTGTGTTACAAAGTAGTGACATAAGTAATCTGAACTGTTGTTTTCTGGGATCAGAGGGTGACAATGTAAAGCGTAAAGTCGATCTGACTCGGGTGAAAGGCATTGACCTTCCAATAGCAAGGCAACCACTATATTCTTTTAATATGTTTCTTTGTATGACTATTTAGAAGAAATATACGTATTAACGGTGGCTAACTAGAATGTTTAGACAAAAACTGTAACTGTTTTCATAAACAGTCAAACTATTTTTTTAAAACTACAACTTTGTTCCTACTTAACTATTGGAAATATTTTGCATTTACTTCGACATTTTTCTAATTAAAAAGAAAGTTTGGTGTTGTGAAATATCGATTTTTAAATTTATATCGATTTCTATGTTTAAGGCGTACTTAGTCAAAATTAATGCTTTCTTTGATTTTATCAGTGTGTGTGTGTGTGTGTGTGTGTGTGTGTGTGTGTGTGTGTGTGTGTGTGTGTGTGAATGTTTGTTTGTTTGTGATTCTAATTAAAACAAATGTAATAAATAACCGTATCACTAAAAGTCCGGTTCAAAAAGCTAAAAACAATTAAAAATTAGTTTTAAAATAAATGTTACTTGGCTATGCATATCAATAATTTTATATTTTCGTGTACAATTCATCGTTTATATTTATTAATACTACAGAATAACTTATAATAAATTGTTTTGAAACGTGGACTTCACTTTATTATTTTAACAAATACATTTACATCTCAAAAAAAATATTTTTAATTTCCAATATGACAATCGATCTATTTCAATAAAATTACAAAAATGTAAATATTAAAGAGAAAATGAATATCTGAATTGCACGAAAATTAATGATTGAATTTTCAGTGAATAGTTTTCATTTCATTTTGAATAAACGCGGTTTCACGATTGCACCCAAACATTTGTTTTATGTACTGACGGATTTATGTGTTTACGCGTTGACCCTCCCGAGAATCCACAAGTTTTACCTTCGTTTTATGACGCCATTAAAAATGGTTACTTTCCGATAAGAGATAAAACTTTAATGATCAATAGATCATAAAAATTTAATAAAAAGGTTTTCCCAGGTTTTATGAGATTGACTGTTACTTTTTAAATAAGTCAATAATCCCAATTTAGAAGCACTATATAGTCACAATGTCTTTTAAATTGTTGCAAAATTTTAAGAAAAAATTTTTGTAACAGTCATGTGATTGATACAATTCGGTTAAGATTAAAACTTGTATACTAACGTAGTGTATTACTAATGCTTTGTAGAAATGATAGAGCGGTTATGTTCAGCCTTAGTCCCGGAAGATGAAATCGCCGAACCTGATCTATATATCACTTTCTGAGGAGGTTTTAAGAATTGTAAAATCTATGTTGATGTAAGAAATATATGCACATGCGCCTGTGTTAAGAAGGTTACTTACAAAGATTTTGTTTTTTTTAATTTTTATTATAAGGAAAAAATCACATTGAGGTTATTATCGCCTCCCTAAATATAAGTGTTAAAGTCGTAAGTGTGTGTTAGACTCGGGTACCTCTAGAGAAATCTAAATCCTCTCTTATAAGTCGAAGCTAGTCCGATTAGATTCACACATGGAACAAATACCGATTTTCATAATATCCTGGACAAGCTTGTTAACTAGCAAACATTGTTGAACAGTTTCAAAATTGCAGCAGTTTAAAAATATCATTACTTTTTTATTTGAAATATTTTTGAAAATCTGCTTACACCGTCGCGATCATGTTTGAAAAATTCCTTAAATTGGCTGTTTTCCAAAATATGTTAAATTAGTAAATTTAATTTAAATGCTAACAATATTTGTTTTTGTACATTCTAATTAAAATTTTAAAGTACGAATATATATATGCATATGTTAATTCTGTTTATGATAATGAATATGAAAGCTTTAGGAAGAAAGTAACGTAAAAGAAAGTAGAGTATATTCTCTTTCATCACTTCAGCAAGATGGCTGCGTGGCTGCGTTTATTTTTAGATTTAATGTATTTCTTGGTATTTTAAGTGTTTTGGTATGATACTTTCTTGCTGTACTTAAATCTACAGCGTAAATCTTAGTTAGAAAATTTAAAATTATTCGGAAATTTTCACTGCAAAAATAATGCCTACACAGTCACTTAGTCATCTTAAGGGTTGTTTCCAGGAATGTGTTTTTTATTGACAATATATTGTTCGTAACTAATTAAATATGTTTCAAATTTTACAAACAAAATCTATTTTCGTGAGAGTAGCTTAGACATGTTCGTAACCCAAAAATATTTTCGACAGTCTTTTAGTTGATCTAATCAAAATGAAATAAAAAAATATTTTTTTTCATTACACTCATTTTGAAATTAGGGTTTAAATACCTACAGTAAAATTTTCAATTGCATCAAAAAAATTTGAGAATGCAAATTTTATGGAGATTTTAACGCTCATTGTTAGATAACTTTTTCAAAAGTTTTTTTGACGTGATATTGATAATTGTCTGTAATTCGCTTTGAGAACGTCAATAAAACTGCTACTTTGCGTAATTAAATTGTTTTGTTTGTACTTCATCTTATCAAAATGTAACAGAAGAAGTTACCGTTTACGTTATTGTTCTTAATATCGTCTGCTTTAAAAAAAATCTTAAAAAATGATACAAAATAAATTATTACTATGAAATCTCTGTTGAAATTTAAATTAGTTATATTTTGTATTAATAAGAATAACATATCACTACATTTTCGGTAATACTTTTAATGTCATCTTACCCACGTTTGAGTTGCTCAATTGTATAATATAATATCATTTTTAGATATTATAAATTTAAAACTTTTAAACATGTTCTAAAATTAAATTAGATATATCTTTGACTAACAACTTTCACTCATTTTCTGAAGAATTTTCGTAGCACACTGAAGTCAACTAGATCTGAACTTGTGATCCCTACCAATTAACCTAGTAACGCCTTAAAAGTATTTGGTAAAGGTAATACACATTTGAAAAATGTGAATTATTTCCTCATTCAAACTATAAGAAAAACGATGTATATCAGGAAGCCTATAATATATTTTAAACAAACTAGTTCCTAATTGTGAATAATTGTTCCCCAGTGTGACTTATTACTAGGTGTTTAGTTTAAACTGGCCAGTTATAACTATTAATATCAGTGGTTGTAATTTTGTATAATTTATCAAAAAGGAACACACAGTTTTTATATGCTATGTTAATACCCAGCTTTGCTATTTGTATTAATTCATCCTAATTTTCTATTCGCTAACGAAAGCTTCTATTATGTCATACAGACAGTCGTAAGTGGTACTAATTGGTGACTTTTTAAATTTTAAATATCAAACAAAAGCATTATGATTGTCACTCTTCATTTCTGCAACTACAAATTCTATGAAGTCGACACTGATATCTGCAATATATTGATGTTATACCACCACATCTATGTCTTCTCTACGGTATTTGTTACCACTAAGAGCCCGATATGGCTTTTGATTTTCTAAGAAGTCGACTTACAGGTTTAAGTATTGTTACTGATGAACATACTTTTGCAACATTATGTTATGAATATTTATTTTCTAATAAAAATAAATAATAAATTATGCTACAGGTAGACTTAAACTTTCTTTTATTTAGCTGAAGTTCATTTTGATAAACAATAAATTAATTTTGATGGTTTATTAGTAAAAGTTAGAAATAAACAAAACACAAAATATAATGATTAAGCTCACATAATAAGTAAAATAAAGCAATCCTGCATCTTTTAAAAGTGTGGTGCTTAAGGAGAAAATGAGTCGACGTTCCTTTATCGCAACCTTCCAACGGAAGAAAAGCTTAGGCGGGTGCTGCACACTTTGAGATAAAAGGACGTGATGGGTGACTTTTATCTTTTGGCTGGTGTGGAAGTGTGTCTTTAAATTGCGATTGTATTTCGTAAGCACACGCGTATCAGTGTTAGAATTTCAATGAATGAATAATTATTTGTTTAGAATTTATTTTCAATACTGTATTGAAACTGCGTTAAATTTTTTTAAAAAACTCATGTTTTCCAATTTATAATAAAATCAGTGAAAGCAGGATTACTCGAATTTCCAACAATTCTTAGTACTTTTTTCGAAAACACGATTGTATTTACATAATCAGCATTAAAAACTGCAAAAGCATTTTGAACTTTTAAAATTCAAACGGAAATACAAAAATATAACCTTATTGCTATCGGATTATTTTTAGTATAAATTAGTTTTGTTATTTCCGTATTTTAGGATTATTTTTAGTTTAAAATAGTTTTGATATTTCCGTAGTTTAGGATTATTTTTAGTATAAATTAGTTTTCATATTTCTGTATTTTAAACTCCAGTATATACTATGTAAAGTTAGATTTCAAAAATTAAAATGTAAAAATCCCAAGTTATGACAGCTGTTCTGAAACTGTAACAGCCCCGTTTAAGCTATTACTAAAAATATATTCTGGTATCAATATTCATTCAATACGGACCAAAATTGCGAACGTTTTATATATGTACTTTACTTCTCCTAAATGTGCACCTTATGTTAGTGGTTTCGGGACTGTAGTTACTGTTCTAACTTTGTGATTTTCATGTTACATCAATTCCTCTTTTTAATTAATGTAAGCAGCATAAAATACTTACTATAAATAAGTGAATAATTCCTTTGATGTAAAAAAACCTACCAACATGGACTTCACGTTGCTTCGAACTTGGCGTGTTTCTTTTGTCCGCGGTGAAGATGTCGACTTCCACTGCGAGGAATGCTGCCTACAACTTTAGCAGCAAAGCATCTCATGCCAAATTGTTTGACAAGACTCGTTGCACGGACCCGTACGATATTCCTACGATCACACAAACATCATGGATTGTTTGCTTACGATCTGCCGCAATAACCTCTCGAACTTTCACAATGTTTTACTGTATTGTGCTTGTCGTTGTTCGACTTGAACGCTCATCGTCATCGGCACACGTTCGTTCATCCTTTATTCGCTTGTAACACATCAAAGTTTTACTTTGACTCCTACCATTGTCATCAAATGCTTCCACAAGCATTCGTTGGGTTCTTTGCAGTAGTTTTTTTTAAGTTTGAAGCAAAATTTGATGCAAATCTGTCGTTTAAAGTAGTTAAAAGACCGCCACAGCACTAAAGCACAACGTTACATAAACGCACTAGTCTCAAGAAAGTGGCTTCTCACCGTCAAAGCTGTTGGCACACTAATTCACAAAGATTAATGTTCGCCACTATACCGGCAGGAAATCACACCACAAACGGTTCTCGCGCATTATACATACATACATACATACACACACACACACACACACACACACACACACACACACACACACACACAGACAACAATATATATATATATATATATATATATATATATATATATATATAACATATTCCAAAACTGCAAAATAATTTGACAGAATTTTTTTTTTGCTATACATTAATTATAATATTTCTACTGCTATTTTAGAATGGAAGTCAAATAAACGGATATTTAGAGAGGCCTACATTCTTGTTTTTTTATCATTGCTCATTGCTGGTTTAATTCTAATTTTCTTTTCCAATATTCAGTATTGATGTTTTTATACCATATATATATATATTGTGTGTGTGTGTGTGTGTGTGTGTGTGTGTGTGTGTAAATGTTGAAAAAGTGTAATGGTATTGCTTTAAACCGAGCTGCTTATTAAAGCACATTTTACTGTTGTTATCAACAGATAAGCTGTTCACAAATTTTCACAGTTTGTGATTTCAGATATGATTGAAATTATTTACACAATCTTCTTACTTCGAAAAATCCATTCGCATCCATTTTTTCATCATGGTATTTTAACACCATCGATATTGTTTAAAGTATACATTGGAACCACGAAATTCGTTTTGCTGTGAAAATGAAGTAGAGTGAACTTGTTAGAATAAAATATTTTTCGTCGAAGTACTGGTAATAAAAATAATTAATTAGTAGCTTGTAAATCACGGACCTTGTCAAAATTGCTGAATTTTCAGCGAATTACTTTAACATATGTGTTTATGGCACATATGCATTTTTAAATGTACATTTTTTTTATAAATATGTATAGGATACATATATATATATATGTGTATATATATATATATATATATATATATATATATATATATATACACATATGAAATGTAAAGTATTATTTTCATAAAAATACTATCGTAAATGCAAAAAGAAAAAACAAATTTTGTCAGGAGAGTTAACGAGCCATACTGCTCTCTCTCTTTCTCTCTCTGTCTCTCTCTTTCCTCTCTCTCTCTCTCTCTCTCTCTCTATATATATATATATATATATATATATATATAGAGAGAGAGAGAGAGAGAGAGAGAGAGAGCAGTATGGCTCGTTAACCCTCCTGACAAAATTTCTTTCTGCATTTACGATAGTTATTTTATGAAAATAATACTTTAAATTTCACATATTTAACAAATAAATAAGTATTTCCGTGTTTCATTGGAAAATGGATTAAACCAATATTTATATTAAATCCAAAATATTATTTAATGTTGTTAGAGGTATTATTAATTTGAAACCTTTTGTTTGAATAGGAATTTGTTTAACAGGTGTTTGGTAATTAATTATTTCAATTTAATTTACGTTTAAGAGAGGTACCAGTTTAAAATATAATTGCATATCATCACTTTTCATAGGCTAAAATTAACCAATTATTAAAAACTCTTAATAAAGCAATTTAAAATAAGTTGAACTGTGAAATATTTTAACGTATTCAGGAAGGGATTGCATTTGCAATTCAAAATAAAATTTTACATCCAAAAGGATCGAGTTTGGCGGCTTGTAACAAGGTTCTGCAAAATTACAATTAAGAAGAAATAATAACGGGTTTGCTAAGCACAATATAAGTTATAACATTTTATGACGACATTGTATTTATTACTAATAAAGAACTAACAATATTTATGAAATATATAATTAAGAAATTGGTAGCAAATTAAATCAAACTATAAAAATTTATTCCTGATAATTTTTATAAGAAATAATATTTTTTCAAGATTTTCATAATTATTTAAATTTCTATATACAAGTGAATAATTGGAATATTTTTGTAACTATAACTTTATATTTATAAATTCGGAGTAAATTTTGAACTCTATATTTTTAGCTGTTCTTGATAAACAAATTATTAACAGTAAAATAACGGATATCTGGTATAAAGCGTTTCCAGGAATTAAGCGTTTCTGGATTAAAGCATTAATAGGGTTGTTTGCTATTTCCTTGCAATCGGATTTGCCAAGATGCAATGCGTACGATTCGATCGATCGGAATATAAAGTTACTTTTGATACATTTAACATGATATTCGATACAATGAGTACGATTCGAACCATAAGTTGATGTTCCTTTTGATATACGTAACATTACATTCGATCCGATAAGGCTAATGGGAACCAGCGGATGCTTATTTTTAACCTTCTCCTGTCTTATGTTTGTGTACACTCCGGATAATGTTCAGTTCTTACTAAATAAAGGCACTAGTAATAAAAGCTATTTTACTTTTTATTATTGTTAAAACATAAACAAAACGGTAAAATAATTTCGTAAAACATATCTTAATAAGAAATAATATATTTAGTTACGTTTTCTTATTTATAAATTATTTGTCAAAAATATAAGAGTAATTTTATGTACAAAAAAATTGTTTCGTAAAATCGTTAATTCACTCATAAAATCTCCGACGGTGTTATATGAATAAATATGTGATAGTTTCATATTGCTTTCAATGCTAAACGTATATTTTATTACATAATTATTCGAATAGGGTCATAACAAGACATTTGAACTACATTTAATGGCAGTGTAAATAATCTTTAATTTTGGTATTTTCTATTTTTGTTTTTATTAAAATTTGATAATTAATTATTGTTAGTTATTGTTAATTTTTTTTTTATTGTAATAGAATACCAGTTCTTTTGTAGTCAGTTTTAATTAGCATATTATTTATGTTTTACTTATTTACACAACAGTTTGAATGTACATTTGCCTGAAAGAAATTACAACTTTTTCCGTACACCGTTCTACAGAACCGCCATTACGTTTTTCTATGTGAAATAAGAACTATCTCACTCATTATCTCACTTTTTCAGGTTTTGTTACTGCTTTGTTTTTACAGCCGTACTTTGATGTCCTCATTCGCTTTTTGCTCGTTGGCTTTCAGCGCTTTATCAACCAAAAAAGGGAGACATTGTTACAATTACCATTAATTTATGTTTTACCTCCAACAGGAAAACTGAAGCTGAAAGACTTGCAGAACACTTTATTGGATTTCCGTTATTGTTGTAGGCGTACTTCAAAGAGTATTCTTACTTTAAAGTATGTTTGAGTATATTTTTAAAGTTTCTGTTTTTATAATAACAATGTTTCAAACTTTTTTAATTTCAAATATTACACATATTATTACTTAAAATCAATCCATATGTACTAAAACCGATCATACAGTTGTAATATACACAGATTAATGTGTAATATTTGTTATACGTTTCATTCAAGGATTAGTTTGAATGAACAATCCTTTTTTGTTTGAATGAAATTTTCTTTTTTGTTTCTTAACGTTCATACTTTATGCCAGTTAAACTAATAAGTACAAGGGATCAGCGTTAACGTAATTCAAAACAACGGGAGTAACTGCGGCTAGAACTAAGGACCTTAACGTGCTTTAGCCACATCGACCACCGAGTCCCCCTATTCATCCAAGGATATTTTATATTAGTTTACGTTATATAATCATAAAATAACCTATATTTGCAACCATGGTTTTCCAATATATTTTTTTTCTCCCGGCGAAGAACCTTTAAGGTTATCATCGCCGAGGCGTGACATTAATTATTTAACGTTTTCCAATATAAACACAGATTGTGTTTACATATTATAGCCCTAATATATTTTCAACATCTCTTTACGAAAATTCCTAAAATGTTCCATTTAAGTTCTTATATTTTTTATTCAAGTGAGACCTTGAAATCGGAAGTCATTTCGAGGTCAAAGCTCTTGGTGTTACCGTAATGTGATTTTCCAGTGAAAACTTGCTAATAACAAGTTATTATTGTGTTAAACGTTATTGTTAATACGAAATGAAACCCATTAATTAGCAAACCAAATCCAAATAGTCTGAATGCAGAAGAGACGTGATAAACGCTGAACACTGATTTAACAAACCTCAAGACCATTTCATTCTACACACTTAAAATAAATTGCACGTTCGCCAGAATGAACTATAATAACAGTTTAAAGGTAATGACTCTGCAACTAATTTGCTTTCTGAAGGTTAACTGCTTACGTTCCGTAAAATGTGAACTTTAGTTTCGAGAAAATAAAATAAAGTTTTCGAACGATTTTTTACTCAAAACATTTAGGTCAGTTTACTAAAAAAAAGTAATACAATTATTATGTTGCCATTTTAATTTTTGTATACTTTTCTGAAGATAATACAAATAATAATAAAGTTTACACTTTTATAATTGAAAAATGTAATTATCAGGGAAAATAATGTACTTCTTAATAACTAACCAGAAGTCGAATCATAACAGTGTTTTTAAACGATGTTTCTTTGAAAGTCTTTAAAAATATACTTTTTTTTAAAAGTGAATAACTTTTTACTTTTGTACTATTCAAGGATTGTTTGCATAAATAAGTTAATTATATTGGTGTTAATGAACGAAAATAATATTTTATTATTTTAAGTTCTTCTATTATTTAAACACAAATAAAATGATTGTAAAACTTAATAAAAATTTGTATTGTAATTAATTTTATACTAGTATTTGGAGTAGCTTTCATTTTAAAAGTTGTAATCCATTTTGATGAGTAACGATGTTGTCCAAGCTATTACAAAAATTGACTTTTAACCGAAAAAAATCGACAACGAATATTCAACAGTAATGTCCATTGCGTTATTGTTACTTATGTTTGATACCCCGTAGGGGGTGCAGACTATCTGCACTTATTGAGAGGATTTAGACGTCCCTCGCGGTACCCGAGTCTAACATACACTTACAATTACAACATACTTACGACTTTAACACTTTACAATTACACTTACATTTAGGGAGGCGATAATTTAAGCCACAATGTGTTTTTCACCCTTAAAATAAAAAAATAACTTATGTTTGGTAAATCTTAGTTGATGTTATGGTTCCTGAATATACATTGCGTTACGTAATTTGTTGATTTCATACTTACTTTTAATTTTATATGACAGTTTTCGTTATGTGGCAATTAATTTTCTTTTTTGTACTTCTTTTTAAAGTTTGAACAATAGCTTCAGTACTTGTCAAATACGAGTAAATATAATTTACTTTTAAAATGCATTATCCAAATTATGGTTTGCTAATTTAATTAAATGTGTAATATTATCAGTTATTTTGTTTTAATAAAATACGTAGTATTTAAAACTGTACTTTATAATTTTTTATTATTATTTTACCACTCATAGTAAATAAAACAATGAAATAACTCTGCATTTTGACGAGGTACTTATTATTGACTTGGTTTTATTGAAAATTTATTAATCTGATATCGGTATATCTATGAAATTTTTAAAATACATTGTTATAGCTAAAATTTATTTGACTTTTATAACTTATTTGCCCCATTTATTGGCCACGTATGTGGGTCACGTGTGTACGTGAGGACACGACACAAGATATTTATGGGGAAAACGTTCGCGGCCATAATGTTCTACAGTTCCGCCATGTTTTAAAACGTAACTAGAAATTGCTGTCTTAACACGTCTATAAAATCAAATAATGGGGGATAAATTGTAAACAAAGTTTTTCTTTTAAGTACAAAGTGTTTTAGTGGATATAAAGTTCCGTTTGTGACTTACGTTTGTACAATAATAACGCTTTTAAGAAATAAACTTCACTTAGTTACTCGATTACAATTTGTTAGTTTTATTATACTAATACTTGTATAAATTTAAAAGTACATATACAAAGTAAACCCGGATCCACAGTCCTGAATAGGATAGACAGATTATAAATCAATTTTCTGAACTCTCGAGACATTAGAACGAACGTTGATATCTAGATTCTCAAAATTTCGTTTATTCAAACACACACACACACACACACACACACAAACAAACACAAAAAACACACACACACAAGAAATCTGAAGCAATGATTTTCACGTGGTAATAGTAATAATAACCTAAAGATCTATAATTAATTACACTTAAAAATATGAGTTACAGTTTTAGATTTTTCATAATTCTCAGACTTGTATCATTCCTTTGATGCAGTGATAATCGAATTGATCATTTTAAACAAATACGACGTGAAAATTGAGTAAGGGTAAGCAAATACCGGTGCAAAATTTATGCTACCACACTAAAATGTAGGTTTGTGTGCCACCTTTGTCAATAAGTGTCCTCGACGATACGTTGATATCTTTACTTAACTGGGGCTTTAATTAAACGTACTTGTATGTGTGTATATATATATATATATATATATATATATATATATATATATATATATATATATATGTACACACGAGGTGTGTTCAGAAAGTAAAGAGAATTGTTAAATTTCGCGGGCTTGTAGAGTCCGATTGTCAAATATTTTTTTATTATGTTGGTATACATGCCTTTGAAGTATGATAAAACTTTCAGCTGTTTTCATTGTTGACTTTGTCTGTGACAGCCACTAAGGTTAGATGTATTTTTATGAGCTCGGCAATTTTCGTTTGTTGAAAGAAATGGATCAAAGAATTTGTATTGAATTTTGTGTAAAAAAAGGAAGAAAATGTAACAAAGTGTGTGAAATATTAACAAAGGCCTATGTTGAGTCTGCTATGAGTAAAGCAAGAGTTTATGAGTGGTATAAGCGTTTCCAAGAAGGCCGTGAAGACGTTGAAGATGACAAACGCCCTAGATGCTCCAGCACATCAACAACCGATGAAAACGTGGAAAAAGTGAAAGAAATGGTTATGAACAATCGCCGAATAACTATTAAAGAAGTCGATGATGCTGTTGGCATATCGATTGGATCATTTCATGATATTGTTTCCAATGTTTTGTGTAAGAAACGCGTGGTAGCAAAATTCGTTCCAAAATTGTTAAATTTTGAACAAAAACAGCGGCGAATGGAAGTTGCGCAGGAGTCACTAAATGAAGTCAACGATGATGAAGAATTACTGAAACGTATTAAAAAAAATGACGAAACATGGGTTTACGTATATGACGTAAAACTAAGGCTCAATCATCCCAGTGGAGGCATTCTGGTTCGCCAAGACCGAAAAAGGCTCGACAAGTGCGCTCGAACGTGAAGGTTATGCTCACTGTGTTCTTCGATATTGATGTCATAGTGCATCATGAATTCCTCCCAAAGGTGAAACGGTCGATAAGGAGTACTATCTACAAGTTCAACGCCGTTTGTGTGAAGCAATCCGAAAAAAAACGCCCAGTTCTGTAGAAAAACAATTCATGGCTTTTGCTCTACGATAATTCACCAGATTACACTTCATCGCTTGTTCGTGAATTTTTGACCAAAACAGTACTGTAGCGATGCCCCAGCCTCCATATTAGCCAGACTCCGTGTGACTTTTTCCTATTTCCAAAAATAAAGAGAACCTTAAAGGGCCGTCGTTTTAAGCCGTAGATGACATTAAAAGCGCATCGCTGAAAGAACTAAAGGCTATCTCAAAGATCGAGTTCGAGAAGTGTTTCGAGGATTGGATTTTTTTTTTTTTGTGTTTAACGTCCGACTATTGTGCACACTTGGGCTAATGCGGACGATGGAATGATTTATAGCGTATGAAAATGCCAAGCCCTCGCCGGGAATTGTACCCGGGTCCACGGGGTGAAAACCTAGTACGCTATCCACTAGGCCACCGAGGCGGCTGTCGAGGATTGGAAGAAGCGCTGGCACAAGTGCATAATCTCCTTCCAAGTGGGGATTATTTTGAAGGCGACAACATCAGTTTAGAAGAATAAATAAATATTTTGTTCAAAAAATTAAAATTCTCGTTACTTTCTGAACACACCTCGTATATCTTAGATTTTAGCAATATCTTGAAGATCAAATTTCAGAAACAAAATAAAATGTACAGATTTTTTGTTTCGTAAGTTTTAAAAACAGTTGTTTTTTTGATGAAATATGCGAATGATTTAATGTTTGTTTATTTTTTTACACTTTGCATTTTTCAAATTGAGAATTGGAAATTTTTGCATGACCTAGCACCATACATTTTTTCTTGATTGCGTTGTGTTTCAAATTTACAAGAAAATTTGAAGCCGTCGTAGATTGACGGCTCAATACGGGGACAGGACCCTGTCAAAAGCTCGCGTTTTTGCTTGGCACAAGGAATTCGCCGAAGGACGGGAAGCAGTAGAAAACCTCAGCCATAATCGTCGCCCGACCACTTCCGTCACGGACGAAAACATTGATGTTGTTCGGAAGCTCCTGGACAAAGACAGACGTATATCGCTGCGATTTATTGCAGATGAACTCCAGTTGAGCTATGGTAGCGTTCAAAAAATCGTTACATCAAACCTGGAACTCAGCAAAGTATCTGCAAGGTGGGTTCCACGAATTTTGACCGACGTTCACAAACGGAATCGTTTGGTGATTTGCCAGCGACTATTGACCCAATTTGAACGAGATGGTGAGGCATTATTAAACCGGATTGTCACCTGTGACGAAACATGGGTTCACCATTACACTCCCGAGTCGAAACAGGCAAGTATGGAGTGGCGGAAGAGGGGAGAGAGGGCGCCTCTGAAGGCCAAATCACGATCGTCGGCCGGGAAGGTAATGGCCACTGTATTTTTCGACAATCAAGGCGCCTTTCACGTCGATTTCCTCCATCAACGACGCACAATAAATGCACAATATTATTGCAATGTTTTAGAGGCCGCAAAACAGTCTTTTCGTAGGAAAAGGAAATCTAAACCGGCGAGAAACGTCATTCTTCTTCACGATAATGCCCGACCACATTTGGCGAACGCTACGAGGCTTAAACTCGATCAAATTGGCTGGGAACCAATGGAACATCCCCCATACAGTCCAGACTTATCACCCTGCGACTATCACCTGTTTGGGCCACTGAAAGAGGCGCTTGGAGGCCAGCGTTTCGAAGACGATTCTGTGGTGGAGACCTTCGTGCTCCAATGGCTCAATGAACGCCCAACTTTTTACGAAGATGGAATTAAAAAACTTCCAATCCGGTGGGAAAAATGTGTTACTCGTGCGGGAGACTATGTAGAAAAATAAGTTGTATCAAGAATAATTTGTAAGCAATAAATTTTTTAAAAAATCAGTCTCGTTTATATTTGATCAACCCTCGTACACACACACACACACACACACACACACACACACACATATATATATATATATATATATATATATATATATGTATGTATATTACCAAAGTAATGATATAAGTGATGTTTTACAGTGTATAAAGTCAATGAAATATTATATTACACCTTCTTTATATATATGTATATATAGATATATATATACATATATATATATATATATATATATATATATATATATATATATATATATATGTAATTAATTCGTCTGAATCACACTTACGTTTCATTTAAATTAAAAACAACATCCGCTTACTTCTACAATAAGTTTTTAATTCAATGTGTTATTATTTCATTACACTTATAATCTAGACACTTATAGTATGCAAGATTATACATGATTTATTCATTTAATATTATGGATTTTGTATATCCATTATATTTTGAGATTTACTGGAACTACATACTAATAAAATATCCGTTTAGTGTGTTAGAATAATTATAAAAACTTAATTTTATGAATCACAAAAATTAATGTTTCCACCCATTAAAGATACTACCTATTTTATTTGATTTCCTCTCTTCACTTTGATGTTTACTGGAAGTTTAATTATCTCTCGTAATTTTTAAGTGTTTTGTTGCCATTCTCAGCAAGTGAAGAGGGCGGTCGGAAAGCGAATTCAATTTGAATAAATTAAATCCGTCAAGACTGCTTTGGAACTAGAGTTGAAGTGTTGTTTGGCATTTTTACAAGGAAATAAAACAAATTAGTGTAGTTTAAAGTTGTGCAAGTGTCCGTCTAGTTAGGTACTTGCATTTTTAGTTGTATTAAAGGCAACTTTTATGTTCAAGTAAATAAAGTGAACTTTGCGCATGCGTAGACTTCATTTCGTCATCATTCGTGGCAAGAGAGAGTGGTTAACGCAGTGCTGAAGTAGAGCGAGACTGTATTCAAATGTTGTGGACGCATTTTTAGAATTTGACCGCTTTGGAGCTTGTCATTTCTTTTTCATTCCGAGTTTATAATAATATATATATATATATATATATATATATATATATATATATATATTTTTTTTTTTTTTTTTTTTTTTTTTTTTTTGGTGTTTAACGTTCGTCTATTGTGCACACTTGGGCTAATGCAGACGGTGGGATGATTTATAGCGTATGAAAATGCCAAGCCCTCGCCGGGAATCGAACCCGGATCCTCGGGGTGAAAGTCTAGTATGCTATCCACTAGACCACCGAGGCGGCTTTTTTTTTTTTACAACCATGTACAATGTGCTACTATATTAGCACCGGGTTTAGCCTAATCGCCATAGGCCGACCAGAAATATATACGAGTCAGTAGCATATTGTCAGCACAACTAAAATAGCGCTTTGCCCATATTTATTAAACCTTTTGCGAATTGAAACCGTGCTCTGTTACCAATTAAAATACTGAGGCCTTATTGAAATTTCCATATTTTATTCTAAGCCAATAACGTATTTTCTTTTGCGGGAAAACAGCCTGCGGATTCTACATTTTAGGATGTCCTTATTCTCTGCACAAGCCGCCTCGGTGGTCTAGTGCAGGGGTCTCCAAGCTACGGCCCGAGGGCCACATCCGACCCGCGGACAGATTTTGTCCGGCCCGCGGAGAGCAAGCATACTTGAAAACTCCTTTTAGAGAACATATTTTTTATAGCAAATTAAATTTAGTTTACTGAAGTATTCTAATTTTATGTTGAATAATTATTAATATGACATCTACATTGATATGGTCATGGGCTAACTACTCATAACATTGTTGTAGGCTTATTGTTTTGGCCCTCGGAACTTACTGGAGTAATCAGTATGGCCCTAAGGCTGGAAAGTTTGGAGACCCCTAGTCTAGTGGATAGCGTACTAGGCTTTCATCCTGAGGACCCGGGTTCGATTCCCGGCGAGGGCTTGGCATTTTCATACGCTATAAATTATTCCATCGTCTGCATTAGCCCAAGTGTGCACAATAGTCGGACGTTAAACACCAAGAAAAAAAATATTCTCTGCACTACCATTACAATAGTAGTTATGATTCCCACTCCATTATAGAAAGAAGGAACAAGTTTTTAGAAGCGCACAAAATTAAGAAAACCTAAAATACGACATTGCACTTGCTTACTATCAATTTGCTGCTCCAATTATTAGCCACTAACTCATGTTTAACACTTAATTGAATAAAAACATGACGGCATGTGGCTTTAATAGCAAATATTTTGAAATATATCCAGAAAGGCCTACCTCAACAGTCCATCACCTCTCTCCTTCGCGAGAAGTGATATTGTACATACACCGCAGTTTTTAGAAGACCTTAACACTTTGTTATTTTTTTACATATTATTTTGTAAATGTTTTATAAGAGATAAAAAGTTCTTTCAGTATTGTAAGTACAACTTGCGGCATTTAATAACTGTTGATTTTCGGTTCAATTGTTCGAAAGTATTTACTTCCGCTAGTGTATAATTTTCTTAAAATTCAATGTGTCACATTGTCCTTGATTTGAGTGACATTAAATAAATGCGTTTTTATCACAATTCTAGCTGTATTTGGTAATAGTTTTTATGAAGATTAATAAGGCCAAAAATTAGTGTCTACATCCGTCTGTCAGTCCTACGATTTTTTACACAATATTTTTAATGTTTTGTGTAATTAAAAAAAAAATATCACGACACAGGTAATTTGATTGCAGATCAGTGTTATAAATCCCTGTCTTCCTTATCAGAAACCGCCCCTTATCATTTTCTTTAGTGTACTCTTGTAGAAACGGCTTTTTTATTTGTTGTAGTCCAGTAATATTTTTCGTAATGAAATTTTTCGTAATTATTATTACCGTTACCGGCTAAGTATGCAGAATATTTACGAACAATGTGTATCAATTATGAATTAATGCGAGGTCTACTGATCTGTAAAATACTAGTATAGACGAAGGTTTATAATGTTCGTATTTTCATTCTGATTCTCCAAGTCACACTTCCACAAATATTTCTACTTAACTAACTGGCAGTTTGTTTCAAATGCACGTTAGATTGCGTTTCGATTAACCAGGAGTTTACGATAAACAAAAAATAAATTATTTTTTAAATTCATTCTTTTCATTATTACTTCCTATTATTAAAGTTATTTATCCTAGTCCCACCCCACTTAAAACAATTTTAAATCCATTTTACAACATAATATTTTTAATATTCTTTTACTGTTGATAAACGAATAACTAAAATATTATTGATAATTATTTTAGTGCTCTTTAACATATGAAACAACAGGTACAGAAGTATCAAAATAGATTTTGCTTAGAATGTTTGAATTTTTTTTATTTCAGTGATATAGTTACAGGATCATACAAAATATAAGACGACGACAATTTCACAATGCGTTTTGTTTAATTTCAAATATAAGTCTAGATATTATGTAAACATTTTAATAAAAGCTCCAAGAACTTTTGCGTAATAATATTCTTTTAAACAATGTGATTTAAAGAACCAGCTTATTATAAACTTTTGACAAATCTTTAAGGAAAAATTCACTTAAACTGGAAATCAAGTAATAACTGTGTAGGACAAGTAAGAAGTTAGTAAAAAATATTGATTTTAAATTCATCAAATTCATTGTCTTTCTCAGTCTGCATTTGTATGCATTTTGGGTAATTCGTTAGTTTATATTATAAGAGAATTGTGTTAAGTATTTTTATAAAAGAAATATGTCTGATTTCTTTAATCAAAAAAAATATATTAATATATAAATTATATTTATATGTATATATATATAAATCCTTAAGTATATACAAGGTGTCAAATCAACAACGTCGTGGATCGCACAAGTCAGAATAGACCTACATGACGCAGGAATAGACTCAACAGATGTTGAAGATAGACACGCATACAGGAGAAAGATGCTCGGTTGGAAGGTCCCAGAGAATGAAATCCCAAAGATAACAGGGGTAAAATGGACGGAGGAGCGGAAGAGGATCCATGAGGACAGGATGAGAGAGGTGTGGAGGATTAGAAGGAACAAGACATGAGTCGGAGTGCTTTGCGTGATCCAACAGGGTCTATGCGCAGATAATAATAATAATAATAATAATAATAATAATATATATATATATATATATATATATATATATATATATATTAAGTGAGTTTAATTTTAATTGCTTTGTAGAATGTATTACAAATGAATTGAATGAAAAGTTTTTCTGTCTTTTGAGTTCCACATTTTTAAAGAAGAACTATTAACATAAATAGAAAGTACTAAGAAAAAAACCAAAAAATGTATCGTAAATAACTTGCCAGAATTTTATTAGACATTAATGATAAAATGGTTCAAAATTATTTGAAGGAATAAATAATGGGTTACGAAAATATTCAGTAGTTAGTATTAATTTCATAAATCAATTAGAAGCTAGTAGTTCTTTTGCACATTAATTTTTTAGATTTCAAGTTGGTCGTAATTGAACTACTAACAATTAGAATTTCTGTCTGATAAACCAACAAATATTGATTTTTTTTAATGTCGTGTATTAAAATAAGTGTATAGCATTTATAATTTAAAAGTTTTTTTTTTGCGGGAAATGAATAATACTTTTGTGAGAAAACAATACGAAGATTCAAAAGGTCTGTTTTATTCTCACTCTGCTTCGGTACTAAGAGCAAGTAAACAGATAGATTTTAATACTTAGAACGTAATTGTACCGAAACATTTACACTAATTCTGCTCTAGTTCTTGTAAATATGTAAGCAGATAAAAGAAAGACGTTTTGAAGATATTATTTTTTCGAACACACACGCGCGCACACACACACACACACACACACACACACACACACACACACACACCACACACACATATATATATATATATATATATATATATATATATATATATATATATATATGTTTGAAAAAAATAATATCAAAAAAGAATAACGATGATTAAAGACAATAAATATAAAATGTCTATTGACAATCACAATCAAAAACAAATGAAGGAAAAAGTAAAATGACTTATTGACAACAATACAACTAAGAACATTCATTTAATAATGATGCCGCCATGCAAAAGCGGAATAACAAATTTATTTGACGAAACTTCTAAAGATCCGTTAACTCAATTTATCTTTTGGCGATAAAGTTAATTTATTTGAATGTTGTGTTTGTCAGCCTAAGCAAACATTAACTTACAAATACCAGTGAACTATTTACATTTACCGTGCAAATTAATTTATCGTATTAAAAGGTTTGTACATCATGTTTGTGTTTATAATAAATAGAATGATATAATTGAATGAATAAGTGCAAAGTTAGTAAGGTATGTTATTAATTTTAAAAAAAATACATTTATTTTATTATATCAGTATTAAAAAAAGCTGTTTATAAAATGAAAGATAATTAATATTGATACAGTACTGAATACCTATCAGTTTCATCAAAAGCAGGTATTTCTTTGATAAAATGACTTTCAGGTAATTTATATACCCTTAATTACATAGACTTGCAGGCTTGAGTAACGGTAGTTTTTATGTCAAAACTAAATTATTTATATTAAATTTATTGATAATCCATGCACCAAGACAACGTATAAGATAAGTATAAAATAATTTAGATTAGAGTACTTTAAATCTTGACTCTAATAAATTATTTTCAGTAATATTTAAAGGTTCGCGTCACGCATACGTCTCGCTGACGTGATGGAAGTGAATTTCAAAGTAATTTTTTACTTACCAATTTTTTTTCATCTTAATACTTTTTTGAATTACCGATTCCACCATCTTATTCAGCAATAAATCTGCATATTACAACGGTTCA
Source organism: Callitettix versicolor (assembly GCA_022606455.1). Lineage (NCBI taxonomy): Eukaryota > Metazoa > Arthropoda > Insecta > Hemiptera > Cercopidae > Callitettix > Callitettix versicolor. Next base: position 49,638,157 of record CM040191.1, read on the forward strand.
GTCAGAATTATAATAAATCATTAATGTGAAACAGTTAGATCCAGGTGCGCGCGAACGCACACACACACACACACACACACACACACACACACACCAATGCGCGCTCCCGCTTCTATAAAAATTATCCGGAACTGTGTTTTACTAAAATTTAGCTCCAGTAATTAATTTCCCGATTGAAATTTTTTAGAAACAAAATCTAATTTATTTAAATAAAATCTATTTTGTAATAAAAAAATAATTAAATTCAATTAAATAATGCTTTATACATTATTATGATTATACCATTATGCATTAATTATACTTTTATACATTAATGCTTTATACCATTATGTACAGGGGTATTTAATGTCAGAGCGTTCACATGTTGAAATGAAAAAAATAAAGTTAAATCAAAGAAAATAATTGAAGTGGATGTATTAAAACAACATTCCATTTGAAAAGTCCGAGCGAGTTAGTGTAAAATTGGCGAGAGATTTGAAATTTGATTAAATGCTGTACACGTTTAACCCATTTGTCAAATAAGTAAATATCCCTTTGAAATTAACGTAAAAACTGTATTACAACTTACATTTGTTGGACTCTATTTAAATGGCTTTTATTAAAACTGTAACTTTACTAAACGTTTGTTTTACAAATTCAAATTGTACTCGGCACAATTCAACTGTGAGTAGAGATACATTGTTGTAGATACCATTGAAATTGTTGTAGATAAAGTAGATTGCAGCTGTAGCTACAATGATTTTTGCGTTTAACTCATCCCCGCGAGGATAAATATATTTCAACGACAACGCACAGGAAGTAACACTCTGTTTCCGCCCCATCTTGCGTGTAATCGAATTTCATGTTGTCTGCAAACATGTGTTGCTTACACTGCATTCCGGAAAATCTTATTGGAGACGCAGATGGTTACGTCGTTGTCAAAACCCACTAGAAATGTTTTCAACTTCACGACGTTTGTAAAGGATATTTCACTTTTTGCAAGCGACTTGTACGACTTTAGAATTAAATAATAAATTCAACCATTTGGAAGTTTTTCTGTAAACTTAAACTGAACAATTAAAGAATTTTCACTAAGTTCAACAAATTTTCAGAAATCGTATATAGTTTTGATTAATAAAAACTGTATAATTTTTAACAATTAAATTCTCGTGATATTTTCGGTAAAGAAATAATGGAAATCTAAAAAGTGAACACAAAGTCAGCTATTTAACTATCTTACTGCAAAAGTTATAAAAATTGATATAAATGATAATGAAAATGTATTTTCAGAATTTAATACATCTCATTAAATGTTACCGTAAGTCCAAGAATAGTTTTCACTTGTATGTCTGCACGTTTGTGTGTATGTACGCGCGCGCGCATGTACGTTGTGTATTTGACATAATTGGATTTTGAACAGATTAATGGAATTTTAATGTATTTGTCTTTTTACTGGATTATTTTCAGTTTTAAAAAAATAAAATCTATTTTTATGAAAAAATTGTGAAAAATAATTAGTTTTGTGAAATAATTTTTCAAACGATTATAATTAAGTTTTACAATATTAACCTAAAAAGTGCGTAGTTTGTAAAAAAACCGAAACGAAATCGGTTCATAAGAAATTCTGTTTTTGAAGCTGTCGAAATAAATAAAATATTCATTGTGTAATTTTAATTTAAATTCGGTTATCTTCAAACGGAAGCGAAAAAAAAGAAATATTACAAATAATTCGTTCGGGATTTGTACAATGAATCTCAAAATTGAATTTCAAAGCAATCAGTCAAAATGTTTGGCCAAGAATGTTCAACAGAAACGAACGAATAAACAAACCAAACATAAAAAAATATAAAAAAGAATTTAAAATCAACTTGGTATTGAATCCTTATCTGTTTAATTAAAAAATGAATGTCATTATGTGTATAATTAATTTTAGATTTTACATTAAATTGAACTTACAATTACTTAAACTCATGATCCGCTAAACGTAAACGATATTAAAATCCAGCTCCTCATCTGTTACAAACATAAAGACTTATTACATTTTGCGATTATCACTCAAATTTTAATATATTTACGGCTTTTAATAAGGCGATATTGTTTCCGATTTCATTAACATTATCTGACATCTTTTAGAATTAACTTTTCAAAATACTGTTGCAGTAAAAGTAACACCTAATACTTCCAGTGAAAATACATTGGAAAATAAGCTTTTAAATCAATCAAGCTAAAAAACTGGGACCTTGAAAAGGACTTTTAGATCACTTCATCTGTATAAGTTATAGAGTTGTTAATATTTAAAATCTCTCTCTCTCTCTCTCTCTCTCACACACACACACACACACACACACACACACACACACACACACACACATATATATATATATATATATATATATATATATATATATATATATATATATATATAGGCCCTATATATAATTTTAAAAAAATATTGTTTTAACACTAATGTTTATTATTTTAACGCATTTTTATGTACATTTCTTTTAACCATAATAATATAACCACCATTATTATTTGCATTCACTGTAGTTTTAATTTAAAAAAAAAATAATTGATAATACTAAAATTAACTTTTTTTTATATTTTAAGGCGAAAAACACATTAAGGCTATTATCGCCTCCCTAAATGTAAGTATTAGCGTAAAGTGTTAAAGCCGTAAGTGTAAATGTGTTTGACTCGGGTACCGCGAGGGACTTCTAAATCCTCTCAATAATTGCAGCAATTCTGTTAACCCCTGCCTGGACTAAAATAAACGTGCAATGGTTAATTACTAAATATTTTAAACGTTAATATATGCAGATTTTAACGCTGATCACGATTATGGAATAATATTTTCAAAAACGTGTAAAATGAAAAACGTAATTGTTGGGAATTATTTTCTATCACGTCAAAACAAGATATCTGAATTTAACAAAGTTACACAAAATTACATTCAACAATTTACAAGTGAGAACAGAATTATTTTACTAAACGTATTAAACGTTATACGGAAAGAAGGAATTATCAATTCAATATTAATAACTCGTTCAGAGTAAAGTCAATAAGCGAATCATTATCACCGCAATCAAACAATGCTTTAGATCCGGCACTCCCACCAGTTTCACAACCATCGTCCTGTTTTGTAATAAATAATTATTATGAACTTCGTTTTGATATTCCATGCGACTGACTTTTTTTATCCAATTAGTAAATCAAAATTATTGCTTTTAGTTACAAATATTTTACAATTTTTACAGAAAGCTATCTTAGTTAATAAGATTAAATAGGGATGGTTAAGGACGAAATGATCCTATCGAAACATTTATAGAAGGTGGAAAGGGTGTAAAATCAACATTGTTGCATTTTTCAAAATATCTTGCAAAGCATTAGACTCACAGAAAATTTTATTTTTATAATAATTACAGATTTTCCAATTACCTTCAAATTGTTTTTTTCTATTTATTGATTTCAGTAACACGCAGCATTAAAACCCGTAAAACAATTTAACTTTTATATTTCACTTAATGAATCATTAGATAAAGGTAAACAAATTATATCCTTTTTTTCCCCTTTCTGCAGTAATTATCTCCAAAAAAATATTATTTGTACAGAAAATGTTATTCTTATCAAAATTATATACCTTTTTAATTACATTAACCTTTCTTGTTACCTTTAGTTCTCTTTTTAACATTTGTAGTATCATAAACGATTAGAGAGAGAGAGAGAGAGAGAGAGAGAGAGAGAGAGAGAGAGAGAGAGAGAGAGAGAGAGAGAGAGAGAGAGAGAGAGAGAGAGAGAGAGAGAGAGAGAGAGAGAGAGAGAGAGAGAGAGAGAGAGAGAGAGAGAGAGAGAGAGAGAGAGAGAGAGAGAGAGAGAGAGAGAGAGAGAGAGAGAGAGAGAGAGAGAGAGAGAGAGAGAGAGAGAGAGAGAGAGAGAGAGAGAGAGAGAGAGAGAGAGAGAGAGAGAGAGAGAGAGAGAGAGAGAGAGAGAGAGAGAGAGAGAGAGAGAGAGAGAGAGAGAGAGAGAGAGAGAGAGAGAGAGAGAGAGAGAGAGAGAGAGAGAGAGAGAGAGAGAGAGAGAGAGAGAGAGAGAGAGAGAGAGAGAGAGAGAGAGAGAGAGAGAGAGAGAGAGAGAGAGAGAGAGAGAGAGAGAGAGAGAGAGAGAGAGAGAGAGAGAGAGAGAGAGAGAGAGAGAGAGAGAGAGAGAGAGAGAGAATATTATTTTTTTTTTAGATTTTTCAATTTTTAATTGATTTTCATAAAATATTTGTTGAAAACATTTTTAACTTTTTTTAAATAATATGTACAGTATAACACTTTTTACTTTCGGCCAAATAGTGCACTATTTAGACACACGGACATGTTCAGCAATGATTACAAACATGCCAAAAAATATTCTAAAAAAAAGTTGCTTAAAATTCAGACCACCTTGTTTTTTATGGGTTAAATGCTTCGCTTACTAGACTAATAGGTTTTACCATTGATTAAGATAACGAAATAAGATTTTAAAAAAATAAAAAAAAGTTAATTTAAAAAAAAAAAAATGAATTATTCTGCCATTTGTAAACTGCTGAACTACTTTAGTTGCGCAACACGTTTGTTCAAACTGTGAAGAAAATCAATGTTTGAGTCACGTTTATATTAAAATCATTCTTGGAAATGTAAAAATGGTGTGATTGTATCAATAATTTTAACGAAACGTTAAAAATTGATTTAATGTTCAAGATCTCCTTTCATTTAAATGTCCCTGATCATTTAACACCATCTTTAAGGATGGTGGTGTTATTTCAGCACATTTTCAGATGAAAATTCATAAAAAAGAAACTAATTAAAAAGGCATACAATAAACATAAACTAGAGATTGATAACAAAAATGTTCAATACAAACATTCAACTAATTTAGTTTCTAATTGCAAAATTTCAGTTTAGTTTAGAATAACACAATGCTACAAAGCAAGCCTGTATATCAATTTCATTTTTTTAATTTTTTAAAATTAGTTAATTGTGGCTAGTGGATGTCTCTCTGACATGATAGAAGTGAATTTTCAGCAATAATGTTTACATTTTCCTTTGTTTAAAATTCACTTTAATATTCAGTGTTAAAGCCTACAAATATTTCATTTTGATCTTTCAAAATACACTAATTACCGTAGAGTCAATTTCTGTTTATTAATAATTATTTTTAAAAAAATTTCAATTCAGAGACAGGGAAATATTTAAGCTATGGTGATGAGAAGATATGGGTTATTTACTCAGGGCAGCAATTAGTACAAAGTATTCAAATGTTAATTATAATTAAATGTGTTTCAATCAACAATAAAATAATTAATTATTTTAAAGAAGAATAGAAGCTACTGATATGGACACGCTAAGGATATCTGCTAGAGTAACAAGGTTACAGCGACTAATATGGCAAAATGTTTGGAGAAATATGAATAACGAACGCAGTTTTAAAAGTTATCGCAATAAAACAACTGGTCACGATAAACAAACAACAGTGTGGATGGAAAATGAAAAGAGAAAGATCGATAACAAATATGTTAGAAGGAATCGGAAAAAATGAATTATTGAAAATTACACGAAGGACTATTGTAGGATCGAAAACAATAGATATTAGTCATTAGATAAAAATATGTAAATATATATTAGAAAAAAAATATAGCTTTTAAATTGTACATTCATGCGAATAGGAGGAGACAGTACTGGTGGCCATAAACCGAAAGGAATTTATTTAACATTCCAAAGAAAATAAACATTTCGAAGTTTCTTATAAAAATTGTAAAGAATGAAATGATTCGATTTTTATTTAAGTTAGACTAAATTTAACAGAAAACTGAAACGCTTTATGTCGAGTATATGTATCGTAAAAACAGAGAGACGATATCGAACTAGTAAAGTTTTCATAAAGGGGTGAATACATTGAGAAATTTACATGATTTAAGACGATAGGCTCTTATGTAAATTTGAGTGCATTTATAACTTTGAAATATTTGAAGCAAACGAGAAACTACTCGTAAGCTTTTAAAGTAGTGTTCCTGATACACAAGTAACACAATAATGTGTTTTTGTTAATTAATCGCGGCTAGAATTAATGAGAAGAATATAACTATAACTAACATTCTTTTATTTACTTCTATTTTTTTACAATATAAAAATTATTATTTCGAATCTTATTACATATTATATTTTAAAAATATCGTAGAGATCGGTCAATTTATATGTTTTGTTATATTTTTTTAAAATTTTTCATGGTGTAAAAGTTTTCATCTTTATATAATTTAGATTATTATATCTAAATAGAGGATGGTAATATATATATTGTTTGACGTCCATACTTTATGGGATCATTGTTAACGTTGAAAAGCAACGGGAGCAACTACGGCTGGAACCTTCAGGTGCGCAGTTCAGAAACGCAGTAGACTGACCGATGCTTTAGCCACATCGACCACCGTACTCCTCGCAAATTGTAGATACTGTAACAAAGAAGGTACAGTGCAAAACACGTTTTTTGCTTGCCGAAGATGAGGAAATGATAGAAGGATGTTAAGGATCTGACTGATGCGAGATTGCAAGGAGATGGTGAAAGAAATGTTGGAATGTGAGGACATGCGGAATATTGACTCAAGTGTGTAGAAAGAGTTTTGGTACAAGAAAGCAGAAATTAAAGATGAAATAGTATATTGATAGACCGCCTTAATTTGAAGTAGTACCTTTCAACGCTCCAAAAAAGGGTGCTAAAAGGTCCACATAAGAAACGGCGTGTTCAGTGGGCAATCCTTGATCATAAAACCTGCTCTTAAGCCATAAGCGTGAGTACAGGTGGCAAGGAGTTTAAAACTCACGCAATTACCGAAATTGAGTTTTGGTACAGAAGCAACGTTGAAGTACACGTTGGGATATCTCACTAATTATATCCCAGAACCTGTATAAATAAATAAATATAATATTTACTATTGCAGTCTATAACTGATAAATCAGAGTTTTACAGGTTAACTGGTCAGCTACGAGTTGCGAATATTTATATTTAAGCTGTAAATCAATAATAAACTTAGACCTAATATTTGGTTAGGGGGTACGTTAAAAATAAGTAAGAAAAAAATAGAACAGGAAAAATTTTAAAATGCAATTTTAATTCACTCTGTTTGTTATTTTAAAACTGTTTTAAAGAAATAGATTTTCCTTCTAAATTTTGACACAACTTATTACACTTTATGTAAAGGGTAAATATTAAAAATATGAGTAATATTATAACAGCTATTTGTAATAGTAGAACTTTACGAAATGTAACTAGGCATTTCACGTAGATAAGCGTATTTAAACTTAGGCGTGAAAAACGTTTACATAAACGAATATAATTAGTTTTTGTATAAATACCTTTAAATACATTTCCGTTTAACAATATATTCAGAGTAATGTTTATAAGTTGGATGAACTTGCTGAGGCACGGATAAAATGGCAAACTTATCTGATCCATTCCAGGTTAACGTCCCACTTGGGGTTTTGATAAACCTTTTTCACTAACACTAAATTTGTTTTTTTTTAAAGAATGCAATTTGCTTTATAGAAATTTAGCTGTTTTATCAGTTTATCAGTTCTGTTGTGTAACGATAAATATTATGATACTTTATCTGAATTTATCAGATTATAAATAAATAAATGATTATATATTTTCCAAAACTTAAAATGCAATTTGCTTTATATAAATGTAGCTGTTTTATCAGTTTATCAGTTCTGCTATGTAACGATAAGTAACGATAAATATTATGATACTTTATCTGAATTTATCAGATTATAAATAAATAAATGATTATATATTTTCCAAAACTTAAAATGCAATTTGCTTTATATAAATGTAGCTGTTTTATCAGTTTATCAGTTCTGCTACGTAACGATAAGTAACGATAAATATTATGATACTTTATCTGATTTATCAGATTATAAATAAATAAATGATTATATATTTTCCAAAACTTAAAATGCAATTTGCTTTATATAAATGTAGCTGTTTTATCAGTTTATCAGTTCTGCTACGTAACGATAAGTAACGATAAATATTATGATACTTTATCTGATTTATCAGATTATAAATATATAAATGATTGTATATTTTTCCAGAACTTAAAATACAATAGAAATTGTTAATTAAAAATTACTTTCACGAGTTTTGTTGCAAATAAAATCAATCAAAAATTTTATAAGGGAAATATTTTTATATTTCAAAAAACTAGTTCAAAAGTTTGAAATGGAAAATTTGAAAAAAAAATAATTTGTAATAAACTTTGTAAAACTTGGTAGAAACATTATCAGGTGGACATATTATGTTAAAAATTTAAATTAAATAGTCAATAAGAAAGGAGAAAATATAAGAAGGTAGAATCTACAATTATTCAGTAAAATAAACAAACTTACTATTTTTATCTTGCTAAGCGTAAAATATAAATATAAATTAACGACAGCCCTTATATTTGTGTTTTTTTAATGAGATAAAGTTTAAAAGTAACGGGAGTAAATGCGGCTGTAACTAAGAAGCTTCATGTGCGCAGTTCAGAGACGCAATAGGCGTCGATCACCCAGCCTCTTGACTTTCTTCTTATGAAACTAAAGGCAGTAAGTTCAAAACTAGCTACTAACTTTAACTTTGTTATATTTACAATTGTTTCAAGTATGTACATAAATAAGCTAATCAATAAATATTGCAATTATAATTAACGCCCTTTTAATCCATTAGCTACCCATCTAGTATAAAACTGTTTACTATGTATACAGCAACAAGAATCTCGAACGTTGTATACAGATAAGTTAGTTATTCAATATTGAAATTATTATCAAACTCCATTATACCACCTGCTTTACCCAGACTTCATAACTATTTGAGTTATTAACAAATGCATATGTTTTATAATATTTATATTTTATGTTTGTATATAATATAAATATGTTTTTATATCCCTTAGTAAAATAATTGGACCAATAAAAACCAACAATTCTCACTGATCATATATTTTTATTAAGGCTTTACTTCTATCGGCCAGTTCTTTTGTGACGTAATGTCTCGGACTTCGAGCCTTTAATATATGTGTACTTTTCTATAAAGTAGGTAATACTTATAAAAATTCATGAAAAAATAGGCTAGTATTTATATATTTGTTATTTTCTTTTAAAAATACTAAATGTCTTTATTCCTTTTTAAATTTGAGGCTGGGGCATCGTTACAGTACTTTTTTTGGCCAAAACTTTACGAACAAGCAATGAAGTATTATCGAACAAGCAGGAGCGTTATCGTGGTGCAAAAGCCATGCATTGTTTTTGCACAGATCCGGGCGTTTTTTTTGGATTGCTTCACACAAACGGCGTTGAACTTGTAGGTAGTACTCCTTATTGACTTTTTTATCTGGTGGCAAGAATTCATGATGCACTGTGCCATTAATATCGAAGAACACAGTGAGCATAACCTTCACTTTCGACCGCACTTTGCCTTTTTCGGTCTTTTCGAGCCAGAATGCCTCCACTGGGATGATTGAGACTTAGTTTCGACGTCATATCTGTAAACCTATGTTTTGTCACCTGTTATAATATGTTTCAGTAATTCTGCATCGTTGTTGACTTCATTCAGTGGCTCCTGCGCAACTTCCATTCGCCACGGTTTTTGTTCAAAATACAACAATTTTGGAACTAATTTTGCTGCCACGCGTTTCATACACAAAACATTGTAAACAATATCCATGACATGATCCAATCGATATGCCAACATCATCAGCGACCTCTTTAATTTTGATTCAGCGATTGTTCATAACCATTTATTTTACTTTTTCCACGTTTTCATCGGTTGTTGATGTGCTGTGGCTTCCAGGGCGTTCGTCATCTTCAACGTCTTCACGGCCTTCTTGGAAACGCTTATACCACTAGTAATCTCTTTCTTTACTCATAGCAGACTCACCATAGGCCTTTGTTAACATTTCACACACTTTATTACCTTTATTCCATTTTTTACGCAAAATTTGATACAAATTCTTTGATCCTTTTCTTTTAACAAACGAAAATCGCCGAGCTCATAAAAACACGTCTAACCTTAGTGGCTGTAACAGACAAAGTCAACAATGAAAATAGCTGAAAGTTTTATCATACTTCAAGGGCATATATACCAACATAAAAAAAATGTGTGACAATCAGACTCTCCAAGCCAGCGAAATTTAAAATCTTGTTACTTTCCGAACACAACTCGTGTATAAAAATTGTATTGAACTTTCTGTCAGTTTCTTCTTACGTAAAACGAATTTCAAATTTCTGAGAGAAAAATTTCGTTTTATAATTATCTTTCAAAAACACGAAAATAATAAAACAAGTTACTGTCGAAGTGTTTACGAAAGACGGGCAATAATCAGGTTTTTTTCTGTTTATTGAAAGTCACGTGGCACAAAATAAAACAGCTGACAATTTATAATAACATAAGCTTAGATCGTTGTATTATGCAGGAACAAAATCTGCGCCAAAATGTCACGTACTGATGACGCATTTATATTTTCCCCGTAAGTGAATGAAATAGAGATCATAAAGTCATTTCACCAGTGGATGTAGCGACCGCTTTACCGGAAAGGACAGTTTTAAACTTACGACATGCGATAAATTCTTCCCGTACCAACAATATATCAAAGCAACATTTTCCTAGATTTCTCACTTCTAACTGCTTAACACTATACACTCAATGGTTTACGTTGTGACAAAGTATTGGTATCATAGAATTAAACATAGCTAAACGTTTATTAGTACACAAAATGTTACTAAAATAATTACAGTAGCTAGATAGTATAATGTGGTAGATAGTTTAAATTAGTGGTTTCAAAAACATTGTGTGTGCTTTAATTAACTGTTCTAAATAATTAAACAGAACTTGGCCGGGTGACCACCAATTGCGCAGTTAGGCTGTGCAGAGCGGACTACGATTTAAAACCTAATCTATTGTTTTTAATAAAAGTGCGGTCACTAAAATTGTATAGACCTGAGTGGAATCAAGCGGCGTTGCTGGGCTGAGCTCCGCGTAGCTTCGACTTTGTTAGTTTCAGTTTTAAAGGTGAATCCGCTCCCCCCCCCACGCGGACCGTTCCTCTAAATTTAATATTTCTCATTACCTAGGATTACCTCGTTGCCTATGTTACCATTTTTAGTAGTCCCCGGAATCCATTTCAGTAGCGTAAATATTTAAATTTAAAAGATACAAACGCGTTCTTGTAGTAGTATTTGTAACGAATTTAAACTGACTGAAGTCAGCTCCGGTTCTGTTTATTTCATACGGCTCAGTTCAGCGCTGCTCTGCTCCGTGGTGGCTGTCCTGCCTTAATGTTTAAATAACTCGTATACGTTTAACATATTTAGAAACAATTACATCGTACATCCTAACATAAAGCAAGAATAGGTAATTTAAGTAATTAATAATATTAAAACAAATTTAGAAATTTTAATATAGAAAATAATATTTGTAAATTAAATTTATATTTATTTTTAGGTTAGGCATATAATACAGAAAAAAATTAAGGAAAGAAGTTGCACTGTTAATTAATGTAGTTAGATAAGCAACAATCAATCCTTCTATATTTTATAAATAGATTAAAATTCAAATTATAATAAATTTATTTTGTTTATATAAAACGACTATACAATTCAAGTAATTGTATAACTTCAGTGGAATTTAATTTTATGGTTTACTTTTTTTGGAAATCGTTAGTGCCGCATAATAATTGACCATTGATAATCTACCTTTAGGATGAATATTGAAAATTACATTATTATTTTTGTTTTATTATTAAATAAACACAAAATTAAAATACTTAAATTTGCAAAGGTTTCCATCATATAAGGGTACAAAAACATATTTATATATGTATTATATTACTGTAATAGTATGGAGGCTTTTCTATTTCTACAAAATTGTTCCTTGGTAATAGTATATAATGAAACACCACCTTAATTACATCGGTGTTCATCCTAAGTGGAAACTCGTGTAAATAGCGTTTAGCTTAACTCAATTGAGAAAGACAGAAGCCACCAGCTGAACCTGGAGTAAGGTTGGTGTGACACATTGCTTGCTACCTACAATACAGCTTTACTTTAGCACAATAGAAAATTGAGATAATACTTGCCTTCTATCTACAATAAATCCTTACAATAGCACAATAGAAAATTGAGATAATACTTGCTTTCTACCCACAATAAATCTTTACAATAGCACAATAGAAAATAGACAAAATAATTGCTTACTACCTACAATACATCTTTACATTAGCATAATACAAAATAGACAAAATAATTGCTTACTACCTACAATACATCTTTACATTAGCATAATACAAAATAGACAAAATAATTGTTTACTACCTACAATACATCTCTACTTTATCGTTGTAGAAAATTGAGATAATACTTGCTTACTACCTACAATACATCTTTACTTTAACACAATAGAAAATTGACAAAATAATTGCTTACTACTTACAATACATCTTTACATTAGCATAATACAAAATTATCAAAATAATTGTTTACTACCTACAATATATCTTTACTTTACCGTTGTAGAAAATTGAGATAATACTTGTTTACTATCTACAATACATCTTTATTTTAGCACAATAGAAACAAAATAATTGTTTACTTCCTACAATACAGCTTTACTTTATCGTTTTAGAAAATTGAGATAATACTTGCTTACTTTCTACAATACATCTTTACTTTAGCACAATAGAAAATTGACAAAATAATTGTTTACTTCCTACAATACAGCTTTACTTTATCGTTTTAGAAAATTGAGATAATACTTGCTTACTTTCTACAATACATCTTTACTTTAGCACAATAGAAAATTGACAAAATAATTGTTTACTACCTACAATATATCTTTACTTTACCGTTGTAGAAAATTGAGATAATACTTGTTTACTATCTACAATACATCTTTATTTTAGCACAATAGAAAATTGACAAAATAATTGTTTACTTCCTACAATACAGCTTTACTTTATCGTTTTAGAAAATTGAGATAATACTTGCTTACTTTCTACAATACATCTTTACTTTAGCACAATAGAAAATTGACAAAATAATTGTTTACTACCTACAATACAGCTTTACTTTACCGTTGTAGAAAATTGAGATAATACTTGTTTACTATATACAATAGATCTTTACAATAGCACAATAGAAAATTGACAAAATAATTGCTTACTACCTACAATACATCTTTACATTAGCATAATACAAAATTATCAAAATAATTGTTTACTACCTACAATACATCTTTACGTTACTGTAATAGAAAAATAACAAAATAGTAGCTTACTACCTACAATACATTTTTATATTAGCACAATGGAAATTTGACAAAATAATTGTTTACTATGTACAATACATCTTTACGTTACCGTTAAGGAGAATTGACGAAATAATTGTTTACCACCTACAATACATCTTTACTTTACTGTAATAGAAAATTAGCAAAATAGTAGCTATATTAGCATATACATACACATATTTACATATACATACCTATAATATTAGCAAATAGATACATACACCAATACTATATACATCTTTATATTAGCACAATGGAAAATTGACAAAATAATTGCTTACTACCTATAATATATCTTTATATTAGCACAATGGATATTTGACAAAATAATTGTTTACTACCTACAATACATCTTTACTTTAGCATAATAGAAAATTGACAAAATAATTGTTTGCTACCTATAATATATCTTTATATAAGCACAATAGACATTTGACAAACAAATTGTTTACCACCTACAATACATTTTTACTTTAGCACAATAGAAAATTGACAAAATAATTGTTTGCTACCTATAATATATCTTTATATAAGCACAATAGACATTTGACAAACAAATTGTTTACCACCTACAATACATTTTTACTTTAGCACAATAGAAAATTGACAAAATAATTGCTTAATACCTAAAATATATCTTTATATTAACACAATGGAAATTTTAAAAAAATATATTTACTACCTACAATACATCTATACTTTACATTAATATAAAACTGATAAAATAATTGTTTACTACATACCGTACATCTTTACCTTACCGTAATAGAAAAGACAAAATAATTGATTAGAAAAAAAAAATCGTAAAAATATTTTTAATAGTTGTTTTGAGTAATCAGATATATAAAATTGAAAACTCAGTTTTTTGAAAAACACAAAAACTAAAATAACTGTTATTAAATTAGTGCCCAGCACTATAACTAGAATTGTTAGCACTATAACTAAGATTATAAATGGTACAGATTCTCTAGCTTTCTTTTTATAACTATTCTTGCTTTGTCTGATTTCTTTTCAAGCTCTAAATCCACTCTTTTTCATTTTTGAATGCGGTTTATATCAATGTGTTTGCTTCAACCACGCCCCATTTTAAGCTCTAAAAGCTCAATAATTTTAACTGTTATAAAAAACGCTTATTGTAGTACAAAAATATATCAAAAACACTAAATTGTAATATTTCTGAGGTACGAAATGTTCTTTTTGGTATGCGCTACCGTAGAACATTTTTCAGTCATTCGTTACAATTTTGTGATTTTCCTTTGAAACACTTTCTTAGACGATTAGAGTAGACCACCTAATAAAAAATGGGTTTGATTTCTTATTTGATGATATCTGGTAAATGGAAATATTTATGTATTGTGGTAGTAACAATTATTGTTTTTAACACAATTTTTAAAACAGCTTGCTAAACATGTATTGTTGAGATGCCCAAAATATGGTATTAACACATTACGTGTTTCTAGAAAATATTTTTTTAACACAGTAAAACATATAAAACTACCAAGTATTACATATAATATTAAAGAGAATATTTCGTAGAATAATAATCAATCAAAATGTAAGTATCAGCAACAACATATTGTTGTTCCCTCACTCAGAATCGACATTGAAATTGGGATTTCTTTACTTTACCGTAATAGAAAAGACAAAATAATTGATTTGAAAAAAAATTCTTAAAAATATTTTTAATAGTTGTTTTGAGTAATCAGTTTTATAAAATTTAAAACTCAGTTTTTTGAAAAACACAAATAAACTATAATTGTTATTAAATTAGCACCCAGTACTGTAACAGGGATTGTTTGAATTCTATTCATAATCTTGGTACAGATCCCCTAGCTTTATTTTTATAACTATTCTCGCTTTGTCTGATTTCTTTTCAAGCTCTAAATCTGATCTTTCTATTTTTTGAATGCGGTATATATCAAAGTGTGGAAAATCAATGTGTGGTTTATACATTTAGTGTGGAAAATCTAAAAACACCATTTTAGATTTTAGAAATATCATAAATAAGTTAAAATAACTTTTATTTTAAGCATTTATAACAAATTTGAGCAGTAAAATGATAACATATTTTAGTATCATAATGTATATTAAAATCTACATAACCAGGCACGATAAATTTCTTTATTCCATTGTAAACACGAAAAGGCATTTGCCAGCATTAACATTTTTTTTCTATCGAGAATGCTGATTCTTCTGATTTCTTTCAAACTTGAATCAATTTTCGTAATAAATTTGACAAGTTTACATTCGTACATTTTTATCAAGTGATTTAAATATTTGATCATTTAAAATCTTTAATAAAATGAAAACATTTTATCAAAGGCTTTGTTTTAAAATCTGATTTTATTATCATAATCAGTGTTATAGTAACATTTATATTTTTACTATTTCAGTGAACATTTAAAAATATTACAGCATTTAATGCTGATTATAATTTTGAAAATTGACTTCCATCAGTCAGCTGTTGCTCTCAGCTGTTGTTACAAATCGTTTATAATAACTATCATCATATATTAGTTATGGGCACATTTGTACTTCTTACGCAGATAAACTCATTGAAAATTCGGCCACCTGATTTAGTAGAACATTTCTGATTGAGTAATTCATTGTTCCTTGATGTCCTGCCAGTCACACGGAAGTTATTAGCGCGGGCGTCGGCAAGTGTGTAATTATCCAGGCGCCGCGAGGAAAATCCTTGCTTAATGATGCTTTCACTTCGCCATCCCAGATCTGGTACGCGCACTCCGAACAAATACTTCGTACTGTGAACAAAACAGCTGAAACTTGTGCATAAAATAGTCTATAAACTAGATTTACAAAATTTAAATGATAGCTAATTTTTAAATTCTTTTTATACTGAATATAAAAAAAGTTTTTGTATAAAGAAATAATAATGTTTTTAAGTTTTATGAATGCATAAAAATTTCAAGTCCAGTGAGTTAAAAAAACTGGTCACCTTTTGTGCGAATGTTCGAGTATTGAATTGTTAATTTATAGTTCAATGTACGTGTTCATATCACCGGCGACTTGACTAATTGAATAAATTTTGAAAATGGTTCTAGGTAAAAAAATCATTTATAATGGACTTTTTGAAATAGGCTTAAACAATATTGTTCAAAATTCGCTCAAATGTGTTCGATTCAAAGCGTATTGTTAATCGAACCCGGTTTGGAATCTACGGAAAAAAAATTTTAAAAAAATTTCAAATCCCATTGTAGGCTAAAATATCTGATATGTACACATAAATACAGACACACAGACATATATATAAAATGCAAAGAGTGATTGAATGGTAAGAAAGTGGGTTAAGAAGTTTAAAGAAGGACAAACCATTGTCCACGATAAAAGACGGATTGGGTGACCTTTTACCAACTTTTATTTGGTAAGAAAAGTTGATGAGAAAATTCGTGAGAACGGACGGTTCACAATTACATTGCTTTCAAATGTTTAGTTAATTAAAGTTTAATGTTTAATATTTAATGTTTAACGTTTAACGTTTAACGCTTAACGCTTAACGCTTAACGCTTAACGTTTAACGCTTAACGCTTAACGCTTAACGCTTAACGCTTAACGCTTAACGCTTAACGCTTAACGCTTAACGCTTAACGCTTAACGCTTAACGCTTAACGCTTAACGCTTAACGCTTAACGTTTAACGCTTAACGCTTAACGCTTAACGCTTAACGCTTAACGCTTAACGCTTAACGCTTAACGTTGAACGCTTAACGCTTAACGTTTAACGCTTAACGTTTAACGCTTAACGCTTAACGCTTAACGCTTAAAGCTTAACGCTTAACGCTTAACGCTTAAAGCTTAACGCTTTAACGCTTAAAGCTTAACGCTTTAACGCTTAACGCTTAACGCTTAACGTTGAATGTTTAACGTTTAACGCTTAACGCTTAACGTTTAACGCTTAACGCTTAACGGTTAACGCTAAACGCTTAACGCTTAACGCTTAACGCTTAACGCTTAACGCTTAACGCTTAACGCTTAACGCTTAACGCTTAACGCTTAACGCTTAACGCTTAACTCCTAACGCTTTAGACGTTAAACGTTTAACGTTTAACGTTTCACGTTTCACGTTTAATGCTTAATGCTTAGTGCTTAATGTTTAATTAATTTCGGCAAGTTTAATGACTTAACATTTCTTACGTTCAAACACCGGATTACAAAACAGATCTCACTGTCGGCCGGTTCAAGAATTTTATTAAACGTTTTACATACACACAACAAACTAGAGTCACTACAAAATTCAACCGTAATGGCGTCAGTGAATAGGCAATTAACCAAGAATAATGCTCATGCGCGCAGCGCCGATAGCAGGGCTTTGGGGGGCGGGGGTAGAACAAAACTGTTTTTTTCTTTCTGGACGGGCTTCATATATATATATATTATAAAGGTATATTAGTATTTCAGCTGGATTTAGAGACATGGGTAAACATTTCCTGTAATATGCTAAGGAATTTATTCTTCAAACTTTATAAAATGTTAGGTATGCCTAAAAACACATGTATCAGACATCATCCAGTGATCGGACAATAGGAATGGAATGTACTTAAATTTGTGTTTTCCAAATAGAGAGCTACGTTGGTGTGATCACTGTCAATTAACAAAGTCACAAAATCAATTGGAATGTTTCTTTTGAACAGTGTTCTTACAATCATGAATGACGTTACTTTTCCAAATACAGAAAGCTGTGTTCTAACTGTGGTTTTGAATGATAACCTTGTTGCTAACTGTTCATAACATAAGGGTAATGTGTCAATGAGAAGCTGATAAAAGGGAGTGAATTTAAGGGTTTACGGTCATTTTCACTACATATTCTACTGGGAGACGTCGTTTGCTCCACATATTCGGCTGGGAGAAGTTTTTTTGCACCACATATTCGATCGTGAGAAGTCTTTTACACCACATATTCGACTGGAAGAATCCTTTTGCGCACATATTCGGCTTTGAGAAGTTTTTTGCACCACATATTCGATCGTGAGAAATCTTTTACGCCACATATTCGACTGGGAGAAGTCTTTTGCTCCACATATTCGGCTGAGAGAAGTTTTTTGCTCCACATATTCTATCGGGAGAAGTCTTTTGCGCCACATATTCGACTGTTAAAAGTCTTTTGCGCCATATATATTCGACTGTTAAAAGTTTTTTGCACCACATATTCGATCGTGAGAAATCATTTACGCCACATATTCGACTGGGAGAAGTCTTTTGCTCCACATATTCGACTAGGAGAAGTCTTTTGCTCCGCATATTCGACTGGGAGAAGTCTTTTGCTCCACAAATTCGATCGGGAGAAGTCTTTTACGCCACATATTCGACTGGGAGAAGTCTTAGCGCCACATATTCGGCTGAGAGAAGTTTTTTGCTCCAGATGTTCTATCGGGAGAAGTCTTTTGCGCCATATATTCGACTGTTAAAAGTCTTTTGCGCCACATATTCGACTGTTAAAAGTCTTTTGCGCCATATATTCGACTGTTAAAAGACTTTCGTGCCACATATTTCGACTGTCACAAGTCTTTTGCACCACATATTCGACTAAGAGAAGACTTTTGTACGACATACGCTTCCTGTAAGGAGTGTCTTCTCACCACGTAGTCATTCAAGACGTCTTTGAAAGGAATAGTTGTTCGTTTCAGTACAGAGATAAGTAGATTATGGTGTTTAGATACAGTTTATAAGTCTAGAGTTTTGTTAAAGCTTTTTGATAATTAAAGATTACTTTCGTATAGATTAAACGTGCTTTCTATAAATTAGAAATTAGCCAGGGTCTTAAGTTTTGTTTAAATTGTATTAACTGTTGTAACTTGAATTTTTTGTAATCGTCAATATCTTAAGTTTCATTGAGATAAGGATCTACCGTACGTTAATCAACTCCAGTGTCCAACAGAAATATTACGTGTTATTAAAGTAAGACTAATAGAAGTAAAAGTAACTAGCAGCAAAATGTAAGGAACTGTAATTACCTTAGATTGCAATTAAAGATCCCGAGAATTAAATCATTGAAGAAAATTGTATAAAGACGTTACAATCTTTAAATTAATTATAATTTTAATCATGTTGTCAAATTAAAAAGAAAATGTATATAGTGTAATTACTAAAAATGGTATAAATAGATTGTAGAGATTTCAGCAAACATAAATAATAGAGTATTTAAAGTTATGTTTTGTTTGTGTTCAAGTAAATAAATTTTAGTTATCAACAAAGACTAATCTTGTTTAGTGAGTAAATTATTTATTTTCAAACATCATTAAATGTTATAAAATATTTTAAAAGTGGTACAACGTAATGTGAACATTTTTAAATAAATTGTTATAATATTTTTTTTTAATTTTGTATTACAAATTGGTGTCCAAATTTGTAGCTGTTTAAAGTTATTTTTTTAAAAATAAATTAAAATTACTTGATATATTTTTATAATTTGAGAAAAACATGTGTTATTAAAATATATTTAAATATATATTATTATTATTATTATTATTGTTATTCTCTATATTTGTTTCACCCAACTTTGGGGTACACTAAGTCAATCACTTTTTAATGTTCTGTGCCTTCCTCGTAGCCCAGTATTGCTTCATTCGTTGTGATCTTGCTTTTCTTTCTTCGTCAGAGATTTGGATCGTTCGATTGGATTTGACTTTGCTTTGGAACCGTTGCTTCTTGTTCTTGGTTATTGTTTTTGCTGTACTGTCCATGAGCATAGTATCAGTGATTTGTCGTTCTGTTATGTCCTTCTCTGTTTCTCTAAACCAAAGTGGTTTGGCTCTTCTATTTCGAAAGTAACCAAAGATATTTTTGGTTAGTCAATTTTTGTCCATTCGGAGGATGTGCCTATAAAAATCAATTTTCCTTTTTCTTATTGTGTCTGATTGTGTTTCAGTTTTTTGGTAAGGAGTTTCATTACTGATGTGGAGTAATTGGTTGTTACGGAATTTGGGGCCTAAGATTTTTCGTAATATCTTTCTTTCTTTGATCTCCAGCCTTTCAAGTGGGCGCTGGGTTTTGAGAGATAATGTTTCAGCTGCATATAAGGCTTCTGGTTTAATTACCTTATGACAACGCCTTATGTTTGTATTCCAGGAGAGGGACTTCTTGTTGTATGTGTCCTTGGTAAGTTGGAAGGTTAATTCAATTTTATTTCTCCTAGATTCCAAAGCTTTTTTCTCTAGAGCGTTCCATCTGATCCATTCCCCAAGATATTTGAATTCTTTGACTATCTCAATGTATTGTTCTCCCACTTGAAGCTTTTTTGGTGGTTTTTGTATGTTTGTCAATATTTTAGTATTATTATTATTATTGTATTATGATTATTTTATTATAAGCAAGTTTTAATATATAGAAACTTTCAAGTTTCAGGAGTAAACTAAAAAAAATGTGTTAATACTGATTGCCGTCAAATTTGTTTCTTTTTATTTATTTATTTCAAATAATGTCCGCATGCTTACCCATTCTTTAATAAAAACTTGTAAAAAATAACGTAACATTTTATCAAAATCTGAAAATCTGAAATATTATTTTGAACCATAAATAATTGTATGTAAGATATTTATCGTAAGATACTTATACACGTTTATTACATATATAGCAGGCAGGAAATCAGCTGTTTTTTTCTACGAAAGGGGCAAGTATTTCTTTTGTTTTATTATTACTTATCTTACATACACCCCTGATGCTAATTAAGTGTCCCTACTCCTTGATTAATAGCGGCAGCTTGTTAGCATTGGACATTATCTATCTTATCCCATGTGAATACATAGAGACAATTTCTAGGTCAGACCACTTAAACTTGAGCAGCCATAATGATATTCTCCTGACTGTAATACTCGATACGTTCATTATTCCTACTTAACAAAAACGTTACTATGAAGTATAACATTAACATTACTTCAAAATAATATACAGTTATTGGTAATTATATCGTAAGCAACTGTTTCACTTATGTAATACAAGTGTAAACCGACAGAAATATTTTAATTTTAACATTTCTTTTCGAAATTCTGACTGTACCATCGTAATCAGCATTACTTCCATATGAAAAATTGAAACTTCAAATTTTCTTGAAAATTTCAAAATTAAACCGGACTGCTGTAATATATGTTTTTATATTTTCCACGGAAATATAAAACGCAGACTTCAATGAGGTTTGAAACGGTGAAAATGAGTTTCAACAAAATGTAAGATAAAAACTCACATCCTGGATCTGGAATTGATCGATGTCTACTTTAGAATGAACGATTTTGCCGTTCTGCTCAAAGGATTATCTTAAGTAAAGAATCCTATATGTAAAGAACCCTATCTATTTGTGTACGTGCTTTAATCAAAATAATGCAAAATGTTTAACGATAGAGCACACACACACACACACACACACACACACACACACACACATATATATATATATATATTTTTTTTTTTTTTTCTGACGCTCTTAAAGACGGTTATAACTGAGACTAATATCAAGATCTCCGATACTGATTTTACCATTATCGCTCTTATAGTTTTTAATTTTCCACTGCAAGTTCTCTGATAATAATACAATATAAAACGCATTTATAAAATTCAGATTAGATTAGAATTATATCCTGGAGGAAGGGATTATAAAATGCCAGGTATTTATAAAATGTAGTATTATTCTTATTCTTGTTCATTTCTACTTCTTCTTCTTCTTCTTCTTCTTCTTCTTCTTCTTCTTCTTCTTCTTCTTCTTCTTCTTCTTATTATTATTATTATTATTATTATTATTATTATTATTATTATTATTATTATTATTATTATTATTATTATTATTATTATTATTATTATTATTATTGTTATTACTTATTATTATTATATTAAGGGTACTATATAAAAAGTAAACTATGTGTTTACTTTTTTTAAACATAGTTTTAAAAAATACCAGTAAATTTTTGCCTGTATTACATTAACATAATATTCTTTTATTCTGTACAATCTGCTAATGCAAGTTTTTTTAAAATTATATCAAATTGTTAAAAAAATATCTTTTAATGTGTGCTACACATGTGGGCTGTACTTTCACGTAAAACAACATAAAATGTTTACATAAAATGTTTTTGTTTTTCTTTAAACTTTTCCATTTTGTATAGATCATCAAACAGGGGTTTTTATCTGGCATAAAATAAATAAATAACGAATATGGCTATAGGCTATGCTTTTATCTTTCGACTATTTTATTAAAGTCCGTTCATTGCCCAATACGACTAAAGTTAAACTAACCTATTTTCCCCTTTATATTTTATCAACATTTCATTTCAAAACTATAGCTTATGTTCAACCAAAATTATTTTTTAATTTTTAAATTTGTTTTTTTACAAAGTAACAAGTTATTATGGTTTAAAATAATACTTTTTAAATCATAATTTTTAACAAAATATATAGAAGTAGAGCTTTCTAAACTAAACGCCTTATGGAACATCAATCAAATGACATAAAAACCGAGCTTTGAATGATATTTTCTCGCGGAAGAGGCCTAATGCAAAACTGTATCAAGGATTAACCTTACAGCTAGTGCAATAATCCCGTTTCTTGCATATATATCTTTGCAGGGTATACATTAGTCAGATTATAAAATTATTTTCATATTTAAAAAAAAGTGTATTATTTAAAGATTCTTTTTATAGATCTGGACATTGATAAGAGATTAAAATTACGATTGAATTATTGCGAATTATTTTGTACTTTTTTTTTAGTAAAATCTCTTTATGTTTATTTTTATTTATAATTTATAAATTAAAAAATTATTCGCAAAAATAATGCTCTTTTTTTTAATCAACTAATTTTATGCGAAATGTATTTTTCTAATAAACAAATTACTGTTAATCATTTGTCCATTTAACTTTAGTATTGGTAACTGAGCACTTTAAAGTTCCTATTAACGTAATTGAATATATTTATTGTAATACACCCTCTGGGCCTAAACAAATACAAAGTTTAATAAAATTAAAATACAGAACTTGCGAGATGCGTGTTAAAGTAATGAGGTGATTATCTTCTAATGTAGGCATGCAGTACGTATTTAGTAGCAAGAGAGTAGTTAACCTTTGACGTAGGCAAACCTTTAGAGTGGAAGGTTAGGGCGTTTCACACCTAACTTTGGAACGTTTTGACCTTTTACCTTATCCGTATTTGGTACGGTTATACAAAATAATACTTTTTCGGTTGTATGAAAATAAAATATTTAACATAGCAAATAATTCTTATTATTTGTAATTAATTTTGGTCCTCCTACTGTATTGTTTAATACTAAGAATTCTTTTAAAATTGTAAAAATAATAACTATTAGTCGTTGGGCATTTTACTATTTTTAATGCATGTAGATTCGCTTAATGTTAGTAAATTTTGGTTTTTATCAGATGGAAATTATACGAAGTATTGTTTTCTTAAATTTGTATTTTGTAAAATCTAATGATGCAACTTAAAAAAATGTATCTTAAAGTGTTGCCACTTTTAATTTGAGAGACCTACGTGGATTGTACTTCCCCATAAAACTACGTGTTATGTTTACATAAAATATTACTTATTCAAATGTTCCATTTTTTTTAGATAAACAGGCTGTGGTTTTTATATTGCCACAGTAGTAACTTAAATAAATCTTTCCACAGTAGTAAATTAAATAAATATTGCCACAGTAGTGAATTAAATAAATCTTTCCACGGTAGTAAATTAAATAAATCTTTCCACAGTAGTAAATTAAATAAAACTTGCCACAGTGGTAAATTAAATAAATCTTTCCACAGTAGTAAATTAAATAAATCTTTCCACAGTAGTAACTTAAATAAATCTTGCCACAGTAGTAAATTAAATAAATCTTTCCACAGTAGTAACTTAAATAAATCTTGCCACAGTAGTAAATTAAATAAATCTTTCCACAGTAGTAAATTAAATAAATGTTGCCACAGTAGTAAATTAAATAAATCTTGCCACGATAGTAAATTAAATAAATCTTGCCACAATAGAAAATTAAATAAATCTTGCTACAATAATAAATTAAGTAAATCTTGCCAGAGTAGTAAATTAAATAAATTTTGCCAGAGTAGTAGGTTAAGTAAATTTGCCACAGTATTAAATTTAATAAATCTTGCCACAGTAGTAAATTAAATAAATCTTGCCAGAGTAGTAAATTAAATAAATCTTGCTACAATAATAAATTATAGAAATCTTGCCAGAGTAGTAAATTAAATAAATCTTTCCACAGTAGTAAATTAAATAAATCTTTCCACAATAGTAAATTAAATAAATCTTTCCACAGTAGTAAATTAAATAAATCTTTCCACAGTAGTAAATTAAATAAATCTCGCCACAGTAGTAAATTAAATAAATCTTTCCACAGTAGTAAATTAAATAAATCTTTCCACAGTAGTAACTTAAATAAATCTTGCTACAATAATAAATTATAGAAATCTTGCCAGAGTAGTAAATTAAATAAATCTTTCCACAGTAGTAAATTAAATAAATCTTTCCACAATAGTAAATTAAATAAATCTTTCCACAGTAGTAAATTAAATAAATCTTTCCACAGTAGTAAATTAAATAAATCTCGCCACAGTAGTAAATTAAATAAATCTTGCCACAGCAGTAAATTAAATAAATCTTGCCACAATAGAAAATTAAATAAATCTTGCTACAATAATAAATTAAATAAATCTTGCCAGAGTAGTAAATTAAATAAATTTTGCCATAGTAGTAGGTTAAGTAAATTTGCCACAGTATTAAATTAAATAAATCTTGCCACAGTAGTAAATTAAATAAATCTTGCCACAATAGAAAATTAAATAAATCTTGACACAGTAGTAAATTAAATAAATCTTGCTACAATAATAAATTAAAGAAATCTTGCCAGAGTAGTAAATTAAATAAATTTTGCCACAGTAGCAGGTTAAGTAAATTTGCCACAGTATTTAATTAAATAAATCTTGCCACAATAGAAAATTAAATAAATCTTGCCACAGTAGTAAATTAAATAAATACTATTAGGTTTCAATTAAATATCTCTGTGTTTAATTAAATTTAATTAAATTTCGTTTGAAAAATGTAACTTTTCAACATGAACAAATTGCATGTAAAACAATCAACAAACCAAAACAAAAATCGAATAATTACGTACTTCCAGATCGAATTCGGAATTGTCAGAATATTTCCACAGTAAAAATTAATTAACAGTCCAAGGTGACTATAACAGTTTAAATAAAAAGAATATTTTTAAGCATCATTTTTATCTTGCAATATTTGCATTAAACTGTTTTTAAAGACTTTTTATTGTGGTTATAAATTTACTTTACCTCTAAAACATAATGCCAAAGCTACGCAATATAGATGCAAGTTAACGAGTTAAATTCTTACTCCGACGGAGAAAAGTCTCTTTTTATACCCATGAAAGTAATTTAAAGTCTAATTTAAAAAAAGGCTGAATGAAGAAATGAACTTGTTTCTCCGTAGAACAGTCAGGGTATTGGTTACTCTTGAAACAGTATTAAAATACTTAACATGAATACAACTATAAAAGTAATAACAATTTAAAAACAAATAATTAATAGTTAATAAATAAGTTTATTAATTTTAGTTTTTTACATATTACGTTAAAAGTAATTGAAATATTATATCTAACATAAATTCACCATAACGTTTATTTCCAAAATTTAAAAAAATATTACGATCAAAATGTATTTTTTGCATTTATTGTATTGTGTAAAACGGTTATCTAGATTTACTTTATGAAAATAATTTTTTGTAAGGATGATTTTCTCTTTCATATTACTTTAATTTTTCTCATAAAATAATTAAATTGATATTAAAAAACTATTTTGAAAGTTTCAATATTTAAAAATAAATTTATTTAATGTTACTTAAGTTTCTTTATTACAATAAAATGATTTCAAATTAAAACTTTATTTATGAAAATAATGTATATTTGCTAGTGTTAATAACTGTTCAGTATTATTTAAAATCATTTTTAGGCATTAAAAAAAATATATACCATTTTAAAAAAGTATGACATATTAAACTGAAGTTTAGATTGCAAATAAAGTAATAATACTTAGAATTCTAATAACGATATTTATGTTGTTAATAAAAATTCTTATAAATGTAATACTACATCTGGCAGAGGCCGCTGAAGTGAGTAGCTGCTCATGGGCATAGCGATCCCACCGTACTCATACTACTCTCACTCATCTACACAACACACACACATTTACTACTCTGCATAGCTTGGGCAACTATAAATTGCATAACGTCCCATTTTTGGAAATGAATAACGCTGCCCTAATAGGATATCAAACGGATTCGTGGGATGCCTGACGACCTCCTAGAAGCCTTACACATGCATGCGGTGCTGTGTGGGCGGACATAATTCCTTTAGCTCTTCGTGGAAACAAGAGTGAAAATGTAAAATGTAATCACCGGGATCCCACCGTACTACAAAACTGTTTATATGGAACACAATGTAAGTGATAAAGATCAAGAAAATGATAAACAGTTAAAAGGGTATTATCATGTGCAAACACATCGATATCGAACTGGAGTCACCAGTTAAAAGTATGGTGTAACTGCCCACCTTGAATCCTCTTCAAATCCTAGGCTTTATGAAGACTGTAAGACTAGAGAAGTCACAGTAACTGAGTTATCTCAGGAATATAGATAGAGGGCAAATATATCTGCAAAGGTAACAGTGCAATAACTCTAGGAATTTTTTTATTTGTTATATGCCAATAAAATCTTCTAGGAATATCAATTAAAGTAAAGTAGGAAAGAATGTAGGTTTATAGAAATTACTTCTTCTAAAAATTAAAATAATTATAAGTAATCTATTGTTAGGAATTAAAATATTATATTTTTAATTATTAATTTTAAATATTATGAAATGTCACGGCAAAAAAATGAACACTATTGACAAAGACACGGAACAATTATGAAAATGCTGACATACTGTCTGTTGCAATGAACGACAAGTTGTGTAGAACAGCAATTTATATAAAAGCTTGGGTAAGAAGCAGGTCGGAGGTCAGTCGTTCCGAAGGAAACCGAAGGGCCGTAGGACTAGATCTGCACGTCAGGAAGTGCTGCAAGAACATTCCAGCCGGGCTGTGCTGAGCAACGAATCTGCAGTCTAAGTAAGGAGACTATTTTTGCGTACATTTCTTCTCCTTTTCTCTTTCTGGTTTAAACAAATTGGGAGACGTTCCAGAGAGGATCTTGGGCGATACTTCAGCGGATACATTAAATATATTGAAGGGCTTTGTTGAACCACCGGCAGTTAGAACCCGAGTTAGAAGAGATCCCGAAATCCTAACACTATGTTTACATGATAAATTAAAAACCATATATTCAATAACGTTATTATTATTTTATTTTAAACAGTTTTTCACTACAAAATGAAAAGTTTTACAAAATTTTGGCTCTAAATGCTATTATGCAATTGTTTATCACTACTTGATATCAATAGTTAACCATCTGTACAGTTTGAATATAGTAGTGAGTAATAAAATACTACAGTGAACTTACACATTTTTTTTTATTACAATATGTTTTACTTTCACACAGCTAAAGGCTCAATTTTAAAAACAATTATTTCAACAATAACAGTTAAATTAATTATTGTTGAATTAATTAATTAATTAACAATAATTAACAATTATTTAACAATTAATTAATTGAATTAATTAATTAATTCAACAATAATAGTTAGGCTAACAAAAACAATTGCTGAAAGAGATTTAAAATGTCCAGTTTAGTTTTTGGATTTAATTATCATAAAATATTTCAGAATGAAAAAAATTGAATTATAAAAGTGAATAACAAATTAGGTCAGTGTTATCAAATGGAGCAGGAAGCTATGTTAAAAACGTCCGAAGGTGCAATAAAAGTAGTTCCGAGGTTTAATTTTATTATTCGTTACTTTAAATGATTAATATATTGTTAGATACTTTTAGAATTATGGAGTGAAACTTTTATGAAAAAAGCTTATCATGTTTTACTTTTAAGCTTTTAATGCCCTTTTTGTGAAATAATATTTTTAAAGAACTATTAAAACTCATTTTTAATTCACTTTATAGAAAACTCTGATTTTTATAAAAATTAAAAATACTTTGCAAAATAAAACAATATCCTTTGTAATTGAAAACATTTCAGAGCAATAATAATCAGCTGATTTGAGTGTAAAAATTAATCAAATCAACGGTAATAATTAATTGTTTGTAATTAATTAATCGTAGTTGATTTAATTGATTATGGTTCGGTGTATTGCATGGACGTGTAGTTGTGAAATGTATGGATGTTATAAAAATTAAGTAGGCTCAGAAAATGAAAATCCTTTATTTCATTTCAAAAACTCAAAAACTACTTTGTAATATTTACAAATGTAAAAAAAATAATATGTTTTTGTAATGTTTGCCAACAAATGTTTTTATGTTAATGCACATAATCATATATTTAATATTGTAATAATAATCCTAACTTTAACGCTCTTCTATCTTATTATCTCTGTATCAGTAACCATCATGCAATTCGAATAGAAACTCTCAAAAAGTGAAGAACAATAATATTCTTACGACATTTTCATTCAATATACAACATTATTTTAAATACAAAATGGTACATATACGGTTGCATTGGTTTCAACTAACGTGTTAAAAAAATATATTATAACACTTAATTAACGGACGATTCTATAACTAAAGCAGCATCTTTGGACCTAAGTTGCATTAACTTAAATTGTTCCTATATTCCAACAAATCAGTTTCAATGTAGGTATGAAAACCAAACAATCTACTTAGTAAAATGAAATGTTAAGCCTACAATAAAATAAAATTATACTTTAAACTATAATTTCAGGACAGCCTTAAAAATATTGTTGTGGCTTGTAGTAGGACTAGCACTACCCGTCGCGGCTTCGTCTACGAAACTTAAACTGTTTCAGTAATGTAATAATTTAGAAACATAAAAAAATATATTAATAAATGCGTGATCATCTAAACTCGTGATTATTTTACAGTGAATATGAAAAAATATTATAGCCTGAATATGTTGTTTTATTGTCTTCAAACGTGTTCCATTCTAATTTAAAAAAATCTGACCAAGAATATTTTTGTCCAATACAAACATGTATACCTATTCTATATTTTTGTCCTTTTAGGGGATGAATTCGGGGGGGAAATACTGAATTGCACGTATCATAATTTGTGTTTTAAAATATTTTGTTCACTTTTAAGAAAATTTGATAAAAAATATTTTTCTCCAATGCAAATACTCTTTTTTCTCCCATTATAACTCTTTTTCCATTTTTATTTTTTTAGGGGATGTATTCAGAAAAATCTTGAAATATGTGTTTCATAGCATATTTCTTGAATATAAGATAAAAAAAAATTTTCAATACAAAATTGTACCCCTTTTTTATATTTTATACCTTCTTTCAATCTGTTTAGGGGATGCGTTTTGGGGAAAAGGTGAAAAATATATTTCATTACTTATACTTAAGAGTGACTATGTTACGTTTTAAGAAGGTCAGATGAAAAACCTATTTTTTCCAATAAAAATTGTTGTACCTCGTGTTTACCTCTTTAGGGGTTGCTTACTGGAAAATCGTTTTTCAGTGCACCCCTTTTTCAGTGCATCTCGACAATGTTTTAAGAAGGTACCCTGAAAATTTCAAATCTCTAGCTATAATAGTATTGGCTGTACGTTGTTTATTAAATTTGGACTGGGTTAGTAGTTTAATGGTGTTAAAATCAAATTTTTACAAAATCCTTTTTTAGTGCAACTTGACATTGTTGAAAATTTCAAGTCTCTAACTATAATAGTATTGGCTGTACGTTGTTTATTAAATTTGGACTGGGTAAGTAGTTTAATGGAGTTAAAATCAATTTTTTGCGAAATCCTTTCTTAGTACGCGCTTACATATTAAAAGGAAGGTATCCTCAAAATTTTAAGTCTCTAGGTTTTATAGTTTGGGCTGTACTTTGATCAGTCAGTCAGTCAGGACATTGCATTTATATATATATATATATATATATATATATATATATATATATATATATATATATATATATAGATTACCAGTGCTAATAGCAAATATTCTTAGTTCTGATGAGTCAGTCTGACTTATTTAAGAAAATCATAACAAACTAAGGAAATAAATAGTAAAATGTGTAGTTCGACTTGATAAAAACATTTTACACGTTAGAATGCATTTTGTAAATTGTAATTATGTTCTAGATCTTTTGTGAAGAAAATAAATCAAAGCAATTTGAAAGTTCAGTGGCACTTCTAAAGTGGGTTGACGTTCTAGTTTAAACTATTGACCCAGTCGAACAACCCGGATTGTTTTATTTGAAGTTTTGGATGTATTTTATGTGCATCCATAAAGCGTAGTCGCAAATTCCCTGAAAAACCACATTTTTCAAATATAATATTTTCTTAAGGTATTATTAAAGTAAAAATGTTAACATTTTTAGAAGATCGAGAAGGTTGTTTATAATGCGGTTGTTTCTTCCTGGATTGAACTGTTTGGTTTCTCGATTTCTCGAATAATTAATTATCATAAATAAATAATAATAAATTATCGATAATTTTGATTGCATTTTCAGTCTCAGCATTAGGATCCGGATCGTTTAGAAAGAGACATTGTCAAAATTTACATTATCTTCATAATCACTAAATCAATATTCTTATAAAATCGTATGCAACTCATAATAGTTCGAAGTTTTAATTACTTTTCTATGAATTTGCTTCAAATAATCATGCTTGTGTTAATAAGCATGTGTCAAAATGACTCACGTATTATGCCTTTGGTCATTTTGAATCATACAAATACATACCTATCATTAACTACGTATGCGTTTGACTCTCTAGGTTGCTATAAATAATTGAAAAGATAGAAAGATCGCTTATGATCTGATCAGTTATGATAACTGATGCGTATTTAAAAAAATGATTTTTTTTTTGTTGATATTTTAAAGCGAAAAGCACATTAAGGCTATTATCGCCTCCCTAAATGTAAGTGTGAGTGTAAAGTGTTAAAGTTGTAAGTGTATGTGTGTAAGTGTAAGTGTGTTAGACTCGGGTACCGCGAGGGACGTTTAAGTCTAAATAGTTGCAGCTAGTCTGCTCCCTGCGGGGTTTAACCAAATGAAAGATACGCAGTAACGAAGGAGGCTATTGCACTTCATTTGTCCCCAACACTTCGTTATTCAAAGTGTATGCGACAGATTTCGTCATGGTTACCATTCTGGGGTTTAAATATGATTGGTTTTGACTGCAAAACGAATTACACGTAGTGTAAAAGTAAAATTTCAAAAGTTACACTATAAACGTTTACCACGTATAATGTATATCTTCCTACAAGATATTTAGGCTTTAAATTTTGTATTTTTTAGCTTTCAGATTGTATAACAAAAAATTGATTGTTTCGGATAATTTGTTTGAGTAAATAACGCAGAACAAACAATTTTTATCAATAATTTTAAGTACAATTTAATTTTCATTTACAATTTTTATTTTAATTACAAATCTACACATCTAATAAGTCCTTTCAGAGGCCTCATACATTTTCAGATGTTGTATTGTGATTATTTAAGAAAAAGGGCGTAAAGTTAAATTTATATCGATAATTTACCAAAAATCGAAATTGTTTATCAATATTACGTGTTGTTTGTCGATTCTCACCATATTATATTGGCAGTGGTACAAAGAAGATTAAATAAAATTGTCGCGAAGGGATAAATGTATTCATGACGTGTTTGTTATTATTTTGTTACAGCTTATCGTGTTTACAATACAACGACTTCCCAGCGGGAAGACGTCAGTGACTTGAAGGGTTTTGTTCTTAACGTGAGTGTTTCAAACATTGTTTCACCGTGATTTTGTTTTTTCCTCTGCAACTCTTACAATAAAAAACATTTGTGATTTAAAAAAAAATATTTTATTTAACTTTAGTCATTTATATTTGATTCATAAAAATATCTGACGAATACACTTACATTTAAATTGATCAGTAGACAATAATTGAAAAAATTCTTTTTTTATCAAATATTTTTACACTCGCGCTGGAAAGGATGTTTTTGGTTTGTCTGAATAAATGTAGAAGGAACTACTTCTGCGTCAAATTGTGTTGATTGGCAATGATAAAACGTTTCAGGCTAAACCACATTATTTTCAATCCGCTATAACTATTGACAGGCGTTTTAATATTCCAAAAATTGCTTAGTATTGTATTGAATTATACCAACAAATTTTTATATAATTTCACTCGTCAAATAAGACACATATTTCATAGTAAATGACTTATCTCTTTAAGTATTGCAGATTAGTATTACAGATAAGTCTGCCAAGAATATCCTTGAAGAAATTATCTGTGTGCATATATTATAATGGACTATATAGCATATACGCATATTAATGACGTTCTTTTACGTTTTTCATGCATGTTGACAATTGTGAAACATACTTGGTCACTCTTTCGTTTTAAAATTCTTAACCAATTTTTCACATGAAAAATCTCTTAAAACTAATCATATTTATGACATCTTTTTAACGCTAAATTACAATTTTTATTCCGGTTTTTTATAAAAACAATTGGGGTTGTATTCCAGACTTTTTCAACGATATTTAAAACAAGTGCATAATATAGATTGAGACGTGTTATGTCATAAGTCACTATCGATTGTTAGAATATGTATTGAACTAACCCTCAATATTTGCCTACAAAATTTAATAGCCTATGTTTGGACGTTTTTGACGTTTTTTGACGCAAATATTTTTATGATAGCAACTCATTATAGTATTTGTAATACTAATAGTTTTTTTTGTGTGTTGACGAAAAAAAATTGTGTAAGAAATGACTTTGTACTTGCAACTATACACAATCTTGAAAAACATTTATATATTTACACATAATTATGTAAAAAAATTAAAATACTAATTTATTTTGTGTTATTTGAATCTAAACGATTTTTTACTGTAACTGTTAGTTTATGAAATTCGTTAAAAAAAGTGTGTATCCACCATTTTATTAAAAACAATTCAATGTGTGAGTGTGCGATTTTGGTCGATGTGGCTAAAGCATCGGTTAGTCTGTTGCGTATGTGAATGGGACACCTCACGGTTGTGAATTCAAAACACTGTAACTTTATCCTTAACATGATCGTGAACTCTGATCGTTCTCAAAAGTCCATCTGACTCAAGTATAAATAATGTTAACGAAGGCTGAGGAAAAAAATACAAACTTAATTGTGAAACAGGTTATGCTAGTAAAAATATCTTATGAAAAATTTAATTTAATTTTTAATTAAATTCCATATTTATTTGTTAGTCTAATGGAAATAAAAACAAAAGAAAATTACAATATATTTTCCGCAATTATTTGTTTTATTGTAATTCCAGCTACGCGAAATAACAATTTCATTTACAGCAAAACCTTGGTTTTTTGCATGTTTTAACGCTCGGTTAACTCTTATGTTAAAATTAAATTACGTTAGAATTCACATTATTTAATTTTAATGGTAAAATATTGCAGCCTACCAGTTATTTTTTGCATGTAAAACAGTAAAATATAGGCCTAATAAATAAACCAGTAGTCATTTTTAAAACAATATTTTTGAATCAATTATATTGTTGAAAAAACATAGTTACGTTAGAAAAATTCAACGATTAGAATTTACTTTTTAAAGCAGCATTTTAAAAACTTCAACACAATGTTGCACCGATCCGATTTAAAATTTAATGTTTTACTGATATTGCGTCCGTATTTTATGGAATAAAAACTTTTAATCTATCTTAATTTATTCTTTCTGAATGTCCATAGTCTTTGAATTTTAAAGTATGAAAACATAATTTGCATTTATGAGAAAATTCAACACAAAACATTAAAGTATACATTTCTGTGTAATTATAAGTAATAACTTTTTACAAATTCAATAAAACCAAAAGGTTAATATTTTATGGAACATCCGTAAACGAGGATTTATATTTTTTAAATTTCCTTATACATTTTTCACAGTTTAATGTATTCTTCGAGAAACAGTTCATAATAAATAATAATAGTTCAAAACTTTTTATGCCATCAGTAACGTCTGTCATATAGATAAAACATTTTTTTGGAAAGATCGATTATGCATATCGAAACAATATAATTCGCTTTGAGAGTATGGGCCAACTATTTTTCTAAAGTGTCTAAATTTAGATAACAACTTAACTTATTAACTTATTGCAAAGCCAGGCAATAAGTCAATAGACCTATTATGCAAATAAAATCTTGAGTACTAGTTTAGCATATTGATGCCCTTAATAAGTTCCAACAATCCACTGACTAGCTCATTCTGCTGAAGATCGTTAGTATTCTGGAAATCAAAAGCCCCCCGCCTCGTACTAGCAAAAGCTTCACAATCAAGGATAATGAGTCCCACTGTCTCTTTCTCTTTCCTGCATCACCTACACACGGTTCTCCATGGTATATACCTATACTGTTCATGTGCACCCTCAGACCACAGTTCCCAGTAATAAGCCCCATGGTTTTCCTGATTTGTGCTCTGCCCAAGACGTCTGTTGCCCTTTAAACCCTCTATATGGAACCGTGCTTAAGAGGTGCTTACTATGAGAATGCCCATGAAGGTTATCCCATCTTGCCTGTTATTTGTTATTAATTCACCTATTAATAGAAGACCTGTCCAACGACATAAAGGTCCCTAAAGCCGGTTCAAGTTCGATGACCTCAATGCAGATCCCAGTCCAGCCAGTTGGTCTGCCTCCTCATTACTCTCAACTCCCTTATGCCTTGGAACCCACTAAATATAGTTACATTAAATATAGTTAAATATATTTACATTAGTTTATATTTACATTGTAAAGTAAATAGTTTACATATTATATAGTTTTAAACACCTAATTGCAGGTTTTTTTGAAAAAAATTGTAATCCTGATTATTTCTCTAATAATATTTTAAAATGCTTTCACAAATTAAACATTTATAGAAGCTTACACAAATATTTAAATTGAGATCGATCTTTTAATAGTATTACTTTAATATTTAAAATTTAGTTCTAATTAATAATCAACTGTATCTTACGTAAAAAAATATTTGTCTTCGATTTCCTTTTCTATTCACCAGCTGATCACAAGGTCAGCTGTGAAAATTAGGAATAAATTAAAGTGACGTAATAGCACAAACGATCACATATTTGTCACTGTAACAAATAATTTTCAGCTGTTTAATTCTGTTCATTTTTTTTCGAAAATAAATATAAATATCGGAGAATAAACAACGAAAACTTAAAACTTGTTTAGGAAGCAATTGATTTGTGCTGTGTGCGTTCAGCATTTTTCCAACTGAAACCAATTAAAACTTTTTTAATCTTCACGTTAACAACTCGTGATTAAAAACATCCTTTATTTTTCCTTAATTACTAGCTGCTTCATTAATTTTTTTGCAAATTTCAACTTGGATGGAAAAATTATGTTCGACAAATTTAACCACTACAACGCTGAGTTAAATTTACCGTAAATAGTAGAAAATTATGAACAGTTCATTAAACACAGAAAGTACAAATATAGTTTAAGTAATTACATAGTATTAAATGTATTTATACACTCAAACTATTATTTTTTATAATGTTTGTATAAATAACGGTATATTTAAAATTATAGGCTGGGAGTTAGCTGATGGACGTAGATGTCCCAACTTAACTTTGACTCATACTGCACCCTCTCATCTATTGACTAGTTTCTAGTCGCCTATATTGTTAAATTTTCTTATTAATTTCTGTTTTGTTTACAATTTTACAATTGCAAGTTTACTTTTTTCAATTTTCAAAAGGCATATTTTTCAACAAGTACGCCAAAAATCAGTAAATGTTGAACAAAACCGTTTCTGTAGTTTAGGCTGTAGGAACACCATTGTTGAAGAAGAAGATTAAAAAAAGGAAAAAGTACCATTTTCTTTTTTTTTATTATTTTTACTTCTTTGTAACGCCTCTTATAAGGGTTCAGTTGGACCTAATGTTATAAACTCTGAAGTAGTTTTTGTTTTAATACATCCGTAATCGTCCTCTCCATATATATATATATATATATATATATATATATATATATATATATATATATATATATATATAAGTTATATAAACAATTATTGTAAACTTTGCTAGATTTAGTGTTAGACTTAGTGCTAGTGTTAGACTTAGCTATATTTAATGCTGACAGTTTAGCTTTTAACACAGTAAGCATTTTCATGTACCTATAGAAGAAAGAGCAGGAGCTCAGTGTTAATCGAGGTTTCACTCAGTTCGCATCTCAATGCATATGAGACGAACTTAAATAATTATTATAGGTTTAAAGTGGATATTAAAGTCTTATTTTAATTATTAAAAAAGTTGTTTTTTTTAAAAAAGCGACATCCTCGAAACCATACCATAACTGGCGCAGTCGGTAGGACACTTCGGGAAAATTAGTGCATATAATTTTTTTTCAGTTTCAACTGTTAACCGAAGTGTCGAACAAAAGACCAACCGTTTAATTTAATAAGTGCATATTATTAAGTTAAACACAACCAACCGGCAAAGTGAAGATTTGCAACCGTAGAGTGAACATCTACATCCGAAGTGAAGTGTTTGTGTTTGTGCGAATTTTTCGTGGCAAGTGCGCGTAAAATGAGCAAAGTATTTTGGATCTTATTGTAAGTAGATCCCACAAAATAGAAAAAACTATTTTTTAGTATAAAAGTTTTGTTTTATACTAGTAAAAAGTATAAAAAGTAGGTATTAGTATAAAAAACTATTTTTATACTATATACCTACGAATGTATGTTACATCAATTTTATTAAATAATTAACAAACAAAATAATTAAATATCAAAGATCAATTTGTTAATTGAATCAATTGAATATTTTTAAAGATAAACCAAACATAGGTTATCATAAATAATTTGTAGCATTATTTTATAAGTATTATATTTTATAATTTGATTTTTAATTTTAATTTTGATTTATTTTTGTGTGTAGTAATAAATAAATATTACAATGTCTATCCCAACACTGAAGAAAGAATACCTGGACATGATTCCAGAGTTTAGCGGAGAACCAACCATGCTTAATAGATTCATCACAATATGTGATAAAATGGTCAATAAATTCTTTGTAGCTGATAACTTAGAAGATTTCCAAAATTAATATTTGTTATCGTCCATATTATCAAAATTAAAGGGGCAAGCTCTTGAAATGGTAGTTAATTCTAATACTTATGCTTGGGCAGATGTAAAAATAATTTTGCTGACTAGTTATTTTGATAAGAGGGATTGTTTTACTTTGAATCTTGAAATGGCAGAATTAAAGCAAGAAAACGGGGAATCACCTTTCAAATTTTATGAAAAGATTCAAAAGCTATTAAAGTTACAGATAGCAATTTTTTTGTAAACAGAGAACCATCCGCTAGGGATGTTCTATGCAAGTATGCACAAAAATTAGCATTACGTGTTCTGTTAAGGGGACTTCAGGAACCGCTAGGGTCCCTCATGAGAACCAAAAACCCCACCTCACTTGAAGAAGCACTCAGTATGCTTACAAACGATTTCCAGTTTAAAAACAACAAACCGTTCCAACATTACACCAAATGTAAAATACTTGTTAGTATTTAGTTCTGTAGTCTTTGGATTCTGTAGTCTACTGTAACCATTGTAACAGTAGAGTAACAATTAAGTAACAGTTAAGTATCAATTGTAACAATAGAGTTAATTCCAAATACTTTTGCTCATTCTGTAATATCGCATTTACAATTTGACTTATCAATCCTTGAGTTATCAATCCTTAAGGGGTAATAAAGCTCAACAATAATACTGTTCTTTACAATAATAAAGAAGCTAGAACTCGACAGGATCAACCTAGATACTGTCTCCAGAACTGATCGGAATTCACCCATCACACAGCACATCAGTGTTTGGACCATCGCCTTATTGGAGGACTACTATACTTGGCGTCTAAGAAGCTAATTGGAAGAACTTCGAGGGAAGTTGCTATTCAACCACCCCCGAAAGTTTTGTTTAGGGATGGAGGAGTTATATAAACAATTATTGTAAACTTTGCTAGATTTAGTGTTAGACTTAGTGCTAGTGTTAGACTTAGCTATATTTAATGCTGACAGTTTAGCTTTTAACACAGTAAGCATTTTCATGTACCTATAGAAGAAAGAGCAGGAGCTCAGTGTTAATCGAGGTTTCACTCAGTTCGCATCTCAATGCATATGAGACGAACTTAAATAATTATAATAAGTTTTAAGTGAATATTAAAGTCTTATTGTAATTAATAAAAAGTTGTTTTTTTTAAAAAAGCGACATCCTCGAAACCATACCATAACTTATATATATACATATCTTTCTCATCGCAAAGTATTTATCACCATGATGTATTTATCATCGCCATGATGTAATATCACCTTAAGTAGGTGAGGTACATAAGAAAGAGTTTACGAGTGGTATAAGCGTTTCAAAGAAGGCCGTGAAGACATTGAAGATGACGAAAGTCCTGGACGCCACAGCACATCAACAACCGATGAAAACGTGGAAAAAGTTAAAGAAATGGTTATGAACAATCGCCGAATCACAATTAGAGAGGTCGCTGATGATGTCGGCATATCGATTGGATCATGTCATGACATTGTTTCCAATGTTTTGTGTATGAAACGCGTGGCAGCAAAATTCGTTCTAAAAGTGTTGAATTTTGAAGAAAAACAGCGGTGAATGGAAGTTACTCAGGAGTCACTAAATGAAGTCAACGACAATGAATTACTGAAACGTATTATAACAGGTGACGAAACATGGGTTTATGGATATGACGTCGAAAGTAAGGCTCAATCATTCCAGTGGAGCCATTCTGGCTCGCCAAGACCGAAAAAGGCTCTACAAGTACAGTCGAACGTGAATGTTATGCTCACTGTATTCTTCGATATTAATGGCATAGTGTGTATCATGAATTCCTGCCACCAGGTGAAACGGTCAATAATGAGTACTACATACAAGTTCAACGCCGTTTGCGTGAAGCAATCCGAAGAAAACGCCCGGATTTGTGGAAAAACAATTCATGGCTTTTGTACCACGATAATGCACCAGCTCACACTTCATCGCAGTACACAGTACTTTACACAGTACTGTAACGATGCCCCAGCCTCCATATTCGCCAGACTAAGAATTCGTTACTCCGTGTGAATTTGTTCCTATTTCCAAAAAGAAATAGAACCTTAAAAAACCGTCGTTTTACAGCTGTAGATGACATTAAAAGCGCATCGCTGAAAGAACTAAAGGTTATCTCAAAGATCGAGTTTGAGAAGTGTTTCAAAGATTGGAAGAAGCGCTGGCACAGGTGCATAATCTCCAATGGGAACTATTTGAAGACGACAACATAAATGTAGAAGAATAAATAAATATTTTGTTCAAAAAACTTACCAAGCAATGATGATTTCTTGATATAAAATTTGACGTTATAAAGTAGATACTCAGTCTGATTTTTTTAGTTAAAATTTAAATTACTTAGTATAAATTACAACAGACAACAAAAATTTTAATTACAGATTCCTGAATGTGTTAATCCCGTTTCTCACTTTCAACGCACCGTTTCTATTTAGAGTTAATTACAAACAGACAGCAACTGACAAAAATTTGAAAACACGTACTATTTGCACAAAACAAACAAGAGTGTAAAGTCCAAACAATTTTTATCGTCTAAATATGTAACTAACGCAAGTGACGTAATAAATGATGCACACTTCTAATTTGGAGCGAGATAATCCAAGTGTAAGTTGCATAGTTGAAAGTTATGTTTAAGTTTAGTCTTGTATAATTAATGTTATGCTTCGCCAAGTGAGTTAAATCTTAAAGCTTGCTTGTATAATCCTACATATACGATTGAAAAAAAGGTTTATATTTTTCATAGATTTAAGCTGTTTTGCAACACTGTGTGAACGAAATAGTTTATCATATATTTATGATTTTAATAAATATATTTTCACACTATTCAAGTATCCCAATTATTGTCTCATTTTCTCTAAATAATTTTTAAAATTGCATTAATTTTTTCCTCCTAAATTTCTTTCTAATTTTTTTTAATAAATGTATACAAAATTCTATAATTTAGTGTTTTAATGTACTACATCTTAATATATAAAAGAAGTCCTGACTGACTGAATCAACGCAGAGCCAAAAATATTTTAACTACCGACTTGAAATTTTCAGGGTACATTTACGTTACCATATAGGCATGCATTAAGAAAAGATTTTGCAAAAATTTGATTTTTAAAGCCATCAAAATACTTACCCAGTCCAAATTTAATAATCAACGTACAGCCAAGACTATTACAGCTAGAGACTTGAAATTTTCAAAGTATCTTCTTACAACAATGTCAAGGTGCACAAGAAAGGATTTTGCAAAAAAAAGATTTTTAACGCCATTAAACTACTTACCCAGTACAAATTTAATAAACAACACACAGCCAATACTATTATAGCTAGAGACTTGAAATTTTCATGTTATATTTTTACAACAATGTTAAGAAAGGATTTTGTAAAAATTTGTTTCTGACGCCATTAAACTACTTAACCAATCCGAATTCAATAATCAACGTACAGCCAAAACTATTATACTTGACATTTTTAGGGTACTTTGTTACAATAATGTCAAGTTACGTTAAGAAAGGATTTTGCAAAAATTAAATCCTTACGCTATTAAACTACTTACCCATTCCAAATTTAATAATCAACGTACAGCCAAGACTATTACAGCTACAGACTTGACATTTTCAGAGTACCTTCTTACAACATTGTCGAGATGCAACGAGAAAGGATTTTGTAAACAACTTTGTTTTAACTCCATTAAACTACTTACCCAGTCCAACTTCAATAATCAACGTACAGTCGAGACTATTAGTCTATAACTAGAGACTTGAAGTTTTTAGGTATCTTCTTACAAAATGTCGAGGTGCACTAAGAAAGGATTTTGCAAAAATTTGATTTTAACGTCATTAAACTACATACCCAGTCCAACTTTAATAATCAATGTACAGCCGATACCATTATAACTAGAAACTTGACATTTTCAGGGTATCTTTTTACAACAATGTCGAGATGCGCTAAGAAAGGACTTTAATAATGAATATATAGCTGAGACTATAATAGCTAAAGATTTGACATTTTCAGGGTTACCACCACATGTAGGGGTGCACTGAACGATTTTCCAGTATTCAACCCCTAAAGAGGTAAAAATGAGGTACAACAATTTTTATTGGAAAATATATTTTTCGTCTAACCTTCTTAAAACGTAACATAGTCACTCTTAAATATAAGTAATGAAATATATTTTTCACCATTTTCCAAAATTCATCACCTAAAGAGATTGAAAAGGGGTAGAAAATTTAAAAAAGGTGTATACAATTTTGCATTGACAATTTTCTTTTGGATTGTATATTCTAGAAATATGCTATGAAACACAAATAGTGAAACATATATTTCAACATTTTTCCGATTTCTTTCCCTAAAAGATTAAAAATGTAAAAGATACGTATAATTGGAGAGAAAGAGAGTTTTCATTGGAGAAAAAGATTTGTATTGGCTTTTCTTAAAAGTGAACAAAATACTCTAAAACACAAATTATGATACACGTAATTCGTGCATTCCCCTCCCCGATTTCATCCCCTAAAAGGACAAAAATATAAAACAGGTATAAATGTATGTATTGGAGAAAAATATTATTTAGCAGATTTTCTTAAATTCAAATGGAGTACATTGAAGACAATAAAGCAACATATTCAGGTTATAATATTTTTTCATATTCACTGTAAAATAATCACGAGTTTCGATGACCACACCCTTATAAATATATTTTTTTAATGTTTCTCAATTATTACATTACTGAAACAGTTTCAGTTTCGTGGGCGAAGCAGCGACGGGTAATACTAGTATGATATATTTTAATGTAATAAATTTTCTTAAAATAATAGCGTATAATATTTAAAATTAATATTGTTATTAATTAGGTATCGCTATTTCCATGGAAATTAGAGGAAGGTTATTTGTTTATTTTATTTTATTATTTGTTGCGGGTATTTATATAGGTTTATGTTTATAGAAAATATATAGGTTATATATTTATAAAAAATATAGGTTATATATTATATCTTTTTATATAGGCTATTGTTAAAACACAGTAATCATAAAAATGACCGTCGGCTTTTTAATAATTAAATATTGCATTTGTATATAATACTTTATAAAGTTTTGTAAATATAAATAACGAGCACCAATAACAAATATTTGTATTTAATATTTTTATAAACATTTAAGAAAAAGTAAGTTGAATAATACACAAACGAACAAACAACAGCAAAAGAAAATTCCGTGAACAGCTAGTAAGTTAATAAAAATTTTAGCAGATGTTTTTTATTTCTTTTCTTCGGATTCCGTCTATCACTCGTGTAAAACAATATTGATTTGGAGAAGCCCAAAACAACAATAAAAGAAAACAAGGTTGTAAA
The DNA here is from genome assembly GCA_022606455.1 of Callitettix versicolor. NCBI lineage: Eukaryota > Metazoa > Arthropoda > Insecta > Hemiptera > Cercopidae > Callitettix > Callitettix versicolor. The sequence continues at coordinate 49,680,993 of CM040191.1, forward strand.
ACGTTCCGAGGGATATATGTTGACTCACTAGCTGTGACGTAATGAATGTTTCGTCGTTGCAATTTATAAACAAAACTTTTTGTAAATAACAGAAACAAAACGTATTTGTTTTTTAACTGATTAGTGTAATTTGCAAAATGTTATTTATATTTATTTTCTGTTCAACTGAATTTACCCGTCCGTGAAATAATAAAATTATAACCAAACATTTTTACTTTTACTACTATAAACTCTCAAATTATTATAAAAAATATAACGAATAACAACTTTGCTCTGTAAACAGAAATAATGAATTTAAATATTGCTTAATGAATATTGCTGATATACATTAAACAATTTTTAATGCATTTCATTCATATTTTTATGCGAATTACAACAGTCGTGAAAACAATCATAAAAAAGAACTGCATTACTTTTTAAATAATTTAATTTATTACAATTTTGAAAATGCTTAGCGGTTTTTTCAAGGTACAAAACTCGACCAAGTAATTAGACTACTACAGCTAATTTATTTCCGATGATTGAGTCAAATTGGACATTTAAAAAACGTAAAATAAGCACACATGCATATAACATATTTGAATGAATAAAATCATTTAATAATTTTCAAAACGTGAGTAAAGTAATCTACATTTTTCTTTGAAATTAAAAAAAGAATATTTGTAATTGTCAATTTGCTACATTACATAATATCACTGATGTAATGGATTAAGTAAAAGTAGTGTCCAATTTAAGTATTTAAGAAAATGCGTTTAAGAATATACATTAATAATAATAATAATAATTTAAAAAATAAAGGTATTACTTATTTTTAAGCAAATCAAAACATAACAATATTTTTGATTTAAATAAGGTAATAATAAAACCAACAAAAACACCAATAATTATAATTGTTTTAAAATATTATGCTTTTAATTTTTAACATTTTTTTTTCTTAACAGAAATTTAAAAACTGTAGCTTTTAAAAGTGAATGAATTGTTTTGTAAGTACTGTTTACAAATTAAATTCAACTTTTTTTAACATGAATTATCATTTGTTTTTACAAGAAGAGTTTATTCTGACCTGAAGGGCGTAAGTTTCTGGCAAAAAGTGCAACTAAAATACAAAAGCATGTTAAGGCTCGGGACAATGCAATGTGGGCAAATTCTGTCATGTAGACCACTTTAACCACTATAACCAGCTTTTAAATATACATGGATAAGCACTTTAAATTTTCAATGGATTTTCAAGTGCTAATTCGTGCAGGTTTTAATAACTGATTGTGATGGCGAAAATATTTTCAAAAATAAACTTTGATTTTTGCTTCCATCACGTCAACGAAAACGTTGCGTGGCGTGATTAATTAATTACATTTCTCAACTTAACGATTACGTTTTATTAAACCTTGACGCCGACTATTGCATCTGATATAGTTGGTTGTTTGCAAAATGTTTGACTGTTTCATCCAACATGAAGTGCACTGAACGGTTTTTCATTATTCAACCCCTAAAGAGGTAGAAATAAGGTACAAAAATCACAGTGCTTAACAGGAATCATTGGCAAAGTGATACGACTGAATCGATAGTGTATATTTCTCTTCAACTATAATCCACACAATATTATCTTCAATAATACACTTTAAACATATCCATTTCTTTCCTATCCATACAAGAACTATGTGTCGATATATAATATTAAATAGATCAAAATTTATTTTGGTTCTTAATTCTTTTATTTAAACATTAACATTTTTATTAAAATTCTTCGAATCCCCCCAAAAAATTATTGCAAATATTTTTGTTAAAATAAATTACTTTAAAATTTTTCATTGTTGTTGTACTTTTTCTAAGTCTGTTTTTGTATTTATTTTTACGAAGTAACAAAAAAAAACTGTACTAAATTTTTGTGTAACAAAAGAAAGAAGTAAACATGTACGCGGAGGCGGGGCGGATAATTTATTTCTGACTATGAATAATTGACTCTCCGGGCTCCAGGGAAGTACTATTACTTGGCAGTTGCGACTATTAATCTAAAAAGTAGGGGCCGATGTAATGAAAACTGGAAGCAAACAACAAACTCTCATTTTACTCGTGTAAGTTCAACAACTAATATATAGATTTTTAACACAAATCTTTTTTAAATCTATCAATATTTATACTTTAAGAAATGTAACTATACTTTTTTAAAAGGTGTATAAAATAAAAATAACAGTATTATTAGTTAACTGATCCAATAAAAGTAACAGTTTGTAAATTTTTAATTAGTTAAGACCGTTGGTACATAGTAGAAATTCATTATATTAGTCAATAATCACACGTTTTTAACTTTTTACAACTTTTTTCCACAACGAGTCAAATTTTGGTTGGTGAGACTCAAATAAAAATTTGGGGCAATATACAAACGTGTAAATATTTCATTATATAATTCGTTTTTAAGTGTTAATTACATACAATACTTTAATACATTTGCCTACATGTTATTAAATGCCTTCATTTTGATGTGATAGCAAATTCCTAAAAACACACTTTTTGAATATTCCTATTTTTTATAAATCTGATTCTATTATTACAATCAGAGTTTAACTATATATGAATCATATTTTAAATTTTCAAATTTTAATTGAATGTATGGAAGTAAATACTGTATACCGTCGAGTTTAACTTGTATTTACTGTTGATTTTAAAAATTGAAACTCAATATGTTATATCACAATTTTTTAAAGGATTTTAAATAGTTAAACGGATTTTGCCGATCAATTTTTCAATCAACAACATTTTGTAAGCAGTTACTAAATTTTATTCGATTACCAAGCAAGGGATACAAATTGTGATTTCGAGTGAAAATTGAGTGCTGTATAAAGAAATTATTAAGGTTATCACTGGTCGTCATTTTGAAAAGTTGCACATACTTTTACGTTGCTTAAACGAAATCGGAGTTCAAAATTTTAAAAAATGAGGTTTTCAGATTTTTTATTAAGTTTTTGAAAGCTAAATTGGTAAAAACACTCAAGCAATCAAAAATATGTATTTTTATTTGTACTAATGTAGATAACAAAGTAGAGTATAGTTTTCGATGTAGCGAAGTCATCGGACAGTCTGCTGCGCCTCTGATTTCCCGCAATGCAAACTCGTGAGTTCGGAAGGCAGTTACTGCAACGCTGATACCTTGATTTCGTTAATCTAATTAGTGTCAAATCACCAGCATCTGTGGTCACTGTGTCTTCTTTTAAGTGAACTGTGAAAATTCGTATGCACTACACACACACACACACACACACACACACACACACACACACACACACACACACACACACACACACACACACACACACACACACACACACACACACACACACACACACACACACACACACACACACACACACACACACACACACATACACACACACATACGCATACAAACATACACACATAAACACACACACACACCTAAACACACACACACACACACACTCGCACACAAACATACACACAGAAACACACACACACACATACGCACACAAACACACTCAAATATACACACAAAGAAACACACACACACACACTCGCACACAAACATACACACACATAAACACACATACAAACACACACACACACACACACACACATATAAACACACATACACACAAACTTACATAAACACACACGCGCACGCACACACAAAAGCGCGCGCACACACACACACACACACACACACACACACACACATACACACACGCACAAAAACAAACTCAAAGAAACACACACACGCGCGCACACAAACATAAACACACATAAACATACACACACAGACACTCACACATACACACAAACACACATACACACATAAAAACACACACACACACACAAAACACACACACACATTCACACATCACACACACACACACACACACAATTGCATAAACGCACGCGCACAAACAATACAAAGGGAAACAAAATAGACCGGTTCTAACCGTCAATAAATATAACAAGAAAAAATACGACTATTTTTACCAGTTACCGATAGCAGCCACTATCCAGCATGGATTTAGTTCACTCTGATGTTAGTTTATTTAGTTTTAGAGATTTGACTGAAATTTTCTTTAATAGAATGTAGTGTAAATAATTGACATTTTTGTTATTATATATGAAAGTAAAAATCATCATTTAAAAAAAAATCAAGATAAATCTTATAAACATTTTCTGACATTATACATTTATAAATTTCTCATTGCCATTTTGATAATTTTTGATAATAACAGCAATAATTCGTTAGATGATTACTAATAAAAAGTATAATTTTATTGTATGTTACATGAATACAATAAAACTTCGTACAAACTGTTTGGAAAGTTGAACGAGTTCTGGTTTAAAATTTACTAGTAATACCGCGACATATTGGAAACCATCTATCTCCGTAGAACAAGTGACATAGATAAGCAATTCCTTATTAATATTTATAATTTATTACGGTTTCAAAAGGATTTTCCAAAACGTTCCCGTTTGCTTTTCACAATATTTCGAGTTGTCTCTCCGTTTCATATAACGGACGGACTAAATAAAGTCTGATAAGTAATGTCGTTTCATTTCTTTTACTGAAAGAACGCATTTACCACACAAGACATCTTACCAAAAGCGTTGCCTACATCGTGCAAAGTATAACGTCATTTGTTATCTGCAACAACAATGTTCTTGGAAACAAAACATACTATTGGTATACCTCTGGATGTGCTTTATCCTTTTTTCTATATAAAAAAATTAGATCGGTTTGATGTAAAAAATAATAACATGAAAAAAGCTCTAATTTATAAGCAAATTTACATTGGATAAGTAGTTCTTAGGTAAATTCCAGAACTGTATCCTTAAAATGATATCCGATACAAGCACTATTTAAATTTTTTAAAGGTATCATTATATTTTTGTTTTTTAACGTGAAAAGCACATTGAGGCTAATATTACCTCCCTAAATGTAAGTGTGTAAGTCGTACGTGTAGTGTTGTAAGTGTAAGTATGTTTTAGACTCGGGTACTGCGAGGGATGTTTAAATCCTCTCAATAGGTTCAGCTAGTCTGCACCACCTACGGGGAGGTATGATTAAAATTATATTGATTGATTAAATTTATATAAAATAAAAGGAACATTGTATTTAAACAGAATATAAAATCTTAAAATTTTTGTAACGTCATATTAAACAATAAACGCTGCACACATCTGTTTCGCTGTGATAGAAGCAAATTTAAAAAGTAATATTTTTTTACCTTGCCCTCTTATTAAAACGTAGGTTTAACAATCATCAAATGCATTAAAATGTGTATATTTTACCAATACGACATTTAAAATTAAAATATTGAAACATATACTAATAAATTAAACAGCAAGGACAATACAAAAACGAACCCCGACCGCCGACAAAATAAATTGTTCAATTTCAGCTTATTTTGAAAAGTCAAAATGTAAGTTGTTGCCGTTTTTAAGTTTGATTACGATAGTGAAAACAGACTTTGAAGATATTTAAGACATGTTACGATTTCTAAAAAATTTGACAGTCCGTATTTTTAAACTTTTGATGGAATTTTTCTAGTCAACGAACGTGACTAGGCTACTATTAAAATCGATTTTTGTGCCATTTGAATAAGATTTTGAGACCTTGATTTTACTAACTATTACTCATGTAAACATAATATACGATATATATATATGCACACGCACGCACACACACACACACACACACACACACACACACACACACACACACAACCCATCACCACTACCACCACCACCTGGTAGTCTACAGAATCTCTGAAATGAGCACTACAAATTTATGTTTTCAAGACGAAGTTACTGCCGTTGCTTTACATTTACATTTATCGCTGATCCCGCTCCTCATTAGTCTAACTGCCATGAAGCATTTAGGGGAAAATGTGAAAAAATGGTAGTACCTAAGCAGATTGAGACCTCAAATTGTTTTAGAAAACAATCTGATTACTCTCATTGAACTAAAAATAAAGATTATGCATTATGTTTTATCTTCCTTTTTATTTTAACTATATGCAATTTGTTAAAAAAAAACACGATAAATTAACATAGCTAGTTTTTAGCAACATAACCTCTAACTTAATAACCTATTAGCCTATCAGCTGTTCAATGAAATACGTTGATCGTTACGAATGAATATAAAGCAAATGATTTTTACTATATCACACATAGTTTTTAACAACATAACCTAAAACGTGTACTTAGCCTATCAGCTGTTAAATGAAATCAGCTGATCTTTATGAATTAATGAACTAATTATTTACTATAACAATCAATTAGAATTTGTGCACTCACATCCATGAAAGCCGTTCCAAAACTGCATTTCCAAAGGAAAATTTTCTGATAAATTATATTTTAAAAATTACACTTTTCTTTATGCAAGAAAACTATTTCAAAAATTACTAAACGTTAATAATATCTATTTCGAACAATTTTTGAATATTTTTAAATTAGCATTTCTTTCATTCTTCAGCTATTGTTATAACGTGTAATTGCTCCTGACACTTAGTTGGTGTGGATCCAACTGTTTGCTTAAAGCGAAGAATCGTTAGGGTGTTATTTTGGCCCATTTCCAAAGAAGGATCAATTAAATCAGCTTCAAAAAAGTGTATCCTGTGTAAATACGTTCTATCTGGAATATAGGAAAATAAATAAAACCTAACTTTTAATAACTTATTAACATTATGTCGATATAAATTTTTTTCCTCGTGTCACATTTCAATCGGCGCTTAATATTTATAACATACGTTGTTATCATTATTTGAACCGTAAGGAGAAATGTCCCATGTATATGTGATTATATGTGCGTATATGTATGTATATATACAACGTATATACGCATATATATATGTATGTATATGTGATTATATGTGATGTAGAAATGTGATTATATGTACGTTACTAGTTTTTGAAAACGGAATTTAGTAACATATTTAAATGAACCAGTGAATAATTACACTAGTATTGTATCAAAATATGGATACCTATTGGTATATTAGTTTAAATATAAATCATATTTATAAATATTATAAATAAATAAATAAGTAAATAAATAAATATTTATAAATAATATAATATTTAGAAATATTTGAAGGTATATGGAAAAAACTTTGTGTAAAATTTTTTTTATTTAAAAAATAACAGGAAATTTTAAGAGATTTATAAAAGACATATAGTACTGTACTCAGAATTAAAGAGGATAACAGCAGGTGTACCGCAAGGTAGTGTCCTTGGACCTGTGCTCTATTTGTTTTATACACGAGATATTCCGGAGGTTGCTGATTCAATTGTTGCCACATGTGCTGATGACACCGCTATCCTTGCTGTTGATGCTTGTGTTGAAAAGGCCACCAATAAACTACAAAGTGCAATGGATAGGATAAGTACCTGGACATAGTGCTGGCGAGTTAAACTGAATGAGACAAAATCAATGCATATAAACTTTACCAATAGGAAGATTGCCACCCATCCATTGTTTATCAATGCTCAAGCTTTTCCTTATTCCAACAATGCCAAATATTTGGGGATGACCCTGGATACGAAGCTCAATTGGAAAGTCCATGTAAAGAAAAAGATTGAAGAGCTTAGAATAAAATATAGAACACTTCACTTGCTGCTTGGACGTAACTCTGAGCTTTCAGTGCAGAATAAAATTTTAATATATAAACAAATATTGAAACCAGTATGGATATATTACTTTCAATTGGTGGTTTGTACAAAACCGTCGAATATAAAAATAATCCAAAATTTTCAAAACAAATTCTTGCGAGGAATAGTCAATGCCCTATGGTATATTCGTAACAATGATTTACATCGGGACTTAAACATCAGGATTGTCACAGCGGAAGTTAAAAAATTAAGTTATTAATGTAATAGCTATCCTAGAAATGTGATTTTGTTGTAGATGTAAATCACTGTTGTAGATCTAGTAAAGATTGGTTGTGAGTATTAAGTAAATAAATACAATAGGAAATTTTAAGAGCTTTATAAAAAACACATAGTACTGAGATAAAATATTTCAATAGTAAAGAGGCACAGCAACATGAAGGTAGGCCAAAAACTTATTCAAAATTGAGACAAAAATATAATTAAAGATTTTAAAAAAATAGTCGGATTTATGAAATAGTCATATTATTTCTGTATTACGTTTCTTTAAATGATTTCAGTAATGTAATATAAAATTATCAATGCAGATAAGCTATGTGATGTAATAAAATAATTAAACATAGCGATTTCTACTTTTAAATTCCATGAAATATACGAAACCTAATTTGACGATGGTCAGGATTTAGTTTTACATTTGTAACGTAATTTGAAAAAAGTACATTTTTTATGAGTTTTAATGTGGATTTTGTTTGTAAAATCCAAAAGTAAAGTTTACAAAATATTGTTTTAAGAAATTCGCTAAAATTAGGCCAGAAACAAACAGCAGAGATTGTGTCACAAATTAATTGTCTTTTTCTTACATAAATTTATAAATATTGTTCACATGACTACAGCTTTGCCCGAGCCTTTAACTCGTACTCCAAAACGTACTAATCAGTCACTTTTATTATTATTGCACGACTTATAACTTTTATTAATAAAATACGTTATTAATGAATTTTCAAAGACAAAATGAGCTATTAAAAAAATGGTAAGGTCCATACGGGAAACTTAAAATTAGCGACATTTACTGTTAAAAACAGTATAAAATTTTAATTTTTAATTTTTAAATTCCGATTAAGTTTAGGGAAATAATTTGGTACCATCACCGTTCATTTTTTTATATTCAATAAAAATTAAATTTAGGAATTGCTATTTTATTTTACAATTTTGAGTACTAGGTTTCACAATTGTCGCTTTGCTGTGGTGGTGGCTCACTAAAACAAAAATCAAAACCTTATTAGCAACAAATTAAGATACTTAAAAAATATTGTTAAAATGATTTTATTTTTATTGAACCAATTCTGTACCCAATTGTTGAGATTTATTAAACGCTGTGGTCGCAGCATTTCATTTTTACTACTTTAAACAAGTGACATAGATTCCGCCATTTTGTAATTGGCATTGGGGATAAATTCCGATCAAACCGAGCATTGCAGTCTCTAATCCGATAATGATTAAACTTTAATTTCCCCGGAGAATTACCAGAAATACACTGTACTGGAACTTTGTACACCAAGGGAATATTAACGGTATAAAATAATTAAACTGAAAGTATTAATAAATATGTTATTGCAACTTGGAATGATATCTTTTATTATTTCAACGCTGGGGATTTGAAAAATAAAATGGCATACAAATTGAATTTTTTTAAATATATTTTTAACGTAAACACAAATAAGCTACATTAATTCACAAATCTGAGTTTATATATATATTGGGATATATATATATATATATATATATATATATATATATATATCATTGGGAGTGTTATATATATATATATATATATATATATATATATATATATATATAACACTCATTGGGATTGTTGGTAGAAGCCTCAGCTTCTTAAATAATACATACATATAACGTCTCGAGAATATAGAAAGTATAAACATACGATATTATATTTATTGCTGAATATAAATATATTAGTGTTGTCACTGAATATAAACGATATACCATTGAACTTTGCTGCCGGCAATATACACAATATACACATGCTCAATGAGAACACAACATCATTACATGTGGACGAGAAGAGAAGAGAGAAGAAGTGGTGTATATATATATTGGGATATATATATATATATATATATATATATATATATATATATATATATCATTGGGAGTGTTTACTATATATATATATATATATATATATATATATATATATATATATATATATATAACACTCATTGGGATTGTTAGTAGTTTCAAAAAAGCCTCAGCTTCTTAAATAGCAACCAAATACATACATATAACGTCTCGAGAATATAGAAAGTATAAACATACGATATTATATTTATTGCTGAATATAAATATATTAGTGTTGTCACTGAATATAAACGATATACCATTGAACTTTTGCTGCCGGCAATATACACAATGAACACAACATCATTACATGCTCGCGACGAGAACATGAGAAGAACGATATTATATTTATTGCTGAATATAAATATATTAGTGTTGTCACTGAATAAACGAACTTTTGCTGCCGGCAATATACACAATGAACACAACATCATTACAGGAGAGAGAGAGAAAAGAAAGAGATAGAGAGAAGCATGCATGTTGTATGTACATATAGGTACAAAACATACATATGCGCGCGACCAACTCAGTCGGAACTGGCAGACGAAGGAAAGGAGCAGAGCTGAAAACTGGAGGAGGTCTGTGTAATACTTCTCCTACTGGCGTTACTTACGCTTCGTAAGCCTACTCGATGAAATCGAATCACTCCATGGTGACAAATACAAAGTGCACAACTCGATGCAAGAAGCTAACGCTTCAAAAAAAAAATATTGGTCAGAAATGGTTAGAAAAATGTTATTAAAAAAATGTATAATAGTACCGATATGTGGGGAAAATCTGCTTTCAAAATGTAACGTAATCCGTTTATGTATTTATATACACTAAGATACACAAATGGACACACATTTTGTGTAAACACTATTTTTTTTATGTTCAGTGATCGTTTTTTTTTTTGGATTCATGAAGAGAAAAACATTCCTTATATTTTGTAGTGTGAGAATATTATTATAGCAGAATAATGACGTTGTAAATAAGCTGTATTACATATAAACGTAAATTGGGAATTCACTAGATTTTTTTAATAAAATATTTAGCAAGCAATGAATTATCGTTTTAAAATAATTTTTTTCAAATATATTTAATACTTAAAGTTTTTAGTATAAAAATGACTATAATAAGCTATAACAAAACCCCAGGCACCGCGATCAATGGATCTATTGTACAAATAATCCTCTTGAAGTCCTGGTTCAGCAGACGTTTTAGTTGTAGACGTATTAATACTAACTTCACAATAACCAAACACCCTACCCTACTAAATTCACTTTTTCTGTAAACATCCATTTATGACATCCGAACAGACTATCAATTAGCTCACGTGATTACAAATAACACTACCTTCCCTTACAGAACCAGATCATTTGGCTTGCTTCTTAGCCGTCTCACCAGATCACTGGTATTAAGCTTCTAGGTTCACGCTAGTGTCAAAACAGTTCCTTGTGCTTCACAGCAGATCGTTTAATTTCGTTAGGAACTATCTCAACTTTTAACGAGGACATACAAAAGAACTTGAAAGGGTGTACACTTTCTAAAACAATTCATCAAATTTTGCTCAAACTTTGATCATATATGAAGATTTATAACACAGGTTTTCCGGAATTCAAGTGTGATTTTTTCGCTTTGCCTAATTTCGAAATATAATTTTATTTTTAATTTAGTACATTTACTTGAGTTATAAATCTACACGTATAATCAAGAATTTAAAAACTAATGTAATGACCTGATATAATGAATTTTTCTCTAAAATTGACAACATTTTTCAAGTTTTTATTTTTAACTGATTTTTTTGGAAATGATTGAACGCTTGTGTAAAATTGTTAACGTAAGGAAGTTATGCACCACTTAAAATCTATTTTGAGATATCTATTCAGATATAAGCCCTTCAGTCCAAAAAAAATATTTAGGTGTTTGTTCATGTGTTACTACTAACACGAGAAATGCGTAATTTCAATACAATTTAGAAATTGCCTGTTATTAATTTTGTTTGGTTTTTAATTTTGTTATGAGTAAAAAGTACAATATTATTATCAATATAAGGACTTTTACAATCACACTAGGAAAAAATTCTTTCCAAAATCACAACAACAAAATCTTACGAGTAGAATAAAAACTCAGAAAATTTTCAATACTTTATTACATATTTTACACTTTTTTAACTTTACAATTTTTTAAATTATATTTTATATTATGTACTTGTTTTTATCTTTACAATTTTTATATAATATTTTATGACATATATATTTTATTAGTTTTTTCTCATTACATATACCTTTACATATATGAGGTGTGTTCAGAAAGTAAAATGAATTTTTAAATTTCACGGGCTTGGAGAATCCGATTCTCAAACTTTTTTTATTATGTTGGTATACATGCCCATGAGGTATAACACTTTCAGCTGTTTTCATTGTTGACTTTGTCTGTGACAACCACTAAGGTTAGACATGTTTTTATGAGCTCGACGATTTTCGTTTGTTAAAAGAAATGGATCAAAGAATTTGTATAAAATTTTGCGTAAAAAATGGAATAAAGTATAACAAAGTGTGTGAAATGTTAAGAAAGCCTATGGTGAGTTTGCTTTGAGTAAAGCAAGAGTTTACGAGTGGTATAAGCATTCCAAGAAGGCCGTGAAGACTTTGAAAATGATGAAGGCCCTGTACACCACATCAACAACCGATGAAAACTTGGAAAAAGTGAAAGAAATGGTTATGAGCAATCGCCGAATCACAATTAGAGACGTTGCTGATGATGTTGGCATATATATTCGATCATGTCATGACTTTGTTTCCAGTGTTTTGTGTATGAAAGGCATGGCAGCAAAAATCGTTCAAAAATTGTTGAATTTTGAACACAAACAGCAGCGAATGGAAGTTGCTCAGGAGTCACTAAATGAAGTCAACGACGATGCAGAATTACTGAAACGTATTATAACAGGTGACGAAATATGGGTTTACGGATATGACGTTGAAACTAAGGCTCCATCATCCCAGTGTAGGCAGTGTAAGACCGAAAAATGCTCGACAAGTGCGGTCGAACGTAAAGGTTATGATCACTGTGTTCTTCGATATTAATGGCATAGTGCATCATGAATTCCTGCCACCAGGTGAAACGGTCAAAAAGGTCGATACTACCTACAAGTTCAATGCCGTTTGCGTGAAGTAATCCGAAAGAAAAACGCCCGGATCTGTAAAAAACAATTCATGGCTTTTGCATAACGATAATGCACCAGCTCACACTTCATTACTTCTTCGTGAATGTTTGGCCAAAAGCCTTACTGTAACGATGCCCCAGCCTCCTTATTCGCCAGACATGGCTCCGGGTGACTTTTTCCTATTCAAAAATAAAGAGAACCTTAACAGGTTGTCATTTTACAGCCGTTGATGACATTAAAAGCGCATCGCTGAATGAACTAAAAGCTATCTAAAGTTCGAGTCTGAGAAGTGTTTCTAGGATTGGAAGGAGCGCTGGTACAAGTGCATAATCTCCAATGGGGACTATTTTGAAGGCGACAACATCAATGTAGAGGAATAAATAAATATTTTGTTCAAAAAATTAAAATTCTCGTTACGTTCTGAACATACATCATATATATATATATATATATATATATATATATATATATTGCCTTAGGACTATTTTTATTTTGGTCTGCCTTGATGATCTACAATCCCTTGCACTTAAAGAGACGATTGTGTTTGTGTGTGTGTGTGTGTGTGTGTGTGTGTGTGTGTGTGTGTGTGTGTGTGTGTGTGTGTGTGTGTGTGTGTGTGTGTGTGTGTGTGTGTGTGTGTGTGTGTGTGTGTGTGTGTGTGTAAGAGCTTTGGGACAAACAATAATATAATGTCCTTACTAAGGTATTAATAAAACTTCGTTTTAGAGAATAGTGATTGTTTATAATAGGAAATTATTTATTTCTTTAATTGTTAATATTTTATTGTAATAATATGATTATAAAATAAACATATATAATTAAAAAAACTAATTTTATCGTTTTCAAGCAACTTTCGCTACAAAATTCACTTTTGTTACGGAAAATCTTTAATTTAGAGAATTGATCCCTTGTATTTTTGTTCGCATTATCGATTATAACTGAATATAACTGAATAACACAGTAGCCATATTTAATATTTCGTTCATTGAAAGTTCCTGCGTGACTTGTTCTCATGTTGGCATAAACTTCCACTTAACTTGACTAAAGTAAAATTGACTTTTTCTTTGTTTATACTTCCATCACTTTAGTGACGCTATACAGCTGCCCAAACCTTGCGTTCTGTAAACGCTTCCCGTAAGTTTATAAATTTACCAAAGCTTCCGTTGCCAAATATTACCTTATGTCACGATACGTTATAGCGCATTTACTGGAAAATATAAATTCAAAACGAAATTTTGTGCAGATATATTGACATGATCCAGTCCAAAAACATCGTGATATGTGGGACTTTTTTCGAGTGGGCGCGCGCGCGCGCGTGTGTGTGTATTGGGTGAGTTTAGCGATTAAAACTAATTTTCGTTTTATTGCGAATTGTCATTTGAAAATACGTTATTGGGGCGGCCATATGATCAGATCCATACACTGGATGTTGAAATAACAGTAAATACCAACCAATAAGTTAGTTTTTGAGCTATAATCAAGAATTTTATATTTCATCCATGATTTGTAGGTACCGGTTAAAACCAATTTGTTTCAAAATGGCGAATATTTTCAACCTTAAAAAACAAAACCTATCTACTTTTTAAAAAAATCTTTTTTTGCGATTTATTAAAAAATACGTGAAAATATCAGGATGGTCAAATTTTAATAAATATACTATTTAAATTTAAAAGAAAACAAAATTATGCAGTTTTGTTTAAGATATTGGAGTCTGTATTAATACATGTTAGAGATTATTTTGGCATTCATTTTAAGTTTATTTCTTTCGCTTTATGTAAGTGCAGCAATTATTTTATTCTTTCTTTTTTAACTTATTCTCCTTCAAATATATTTATAGTTTTTATTGAAAATAATTAAAATAATTAACCTTATCGCCTAGGACTAATAATCAATAAATACACGATAATAAACCATAAGATATGTAAAAATTGATAAATTGCAACATAATTATTATGGCATAATGTATTCACAGATAAGATACGTCTCGAAACTATTGTAGAAGGAGAATGATTAATAGGGTACTGTATAATTTATGGAAGCAAACTTTAAAACTTACATACGTTCATTATTGTAAGTATATATATATATATATATATATATATATATATATATATAAAACGACGCATATTTTAGTATGTATAGACTGCGTGTATAAAATTCATACATACGAACGCTAATCTGCTTAGAATAAATTAAGAATGCAATTACTGAACAAATTTGAATATAGTATTTTTATTCCAGCTAGGTATCAAGACGTTAAAGAAACACTTACTCCAGATTTAAAACTTAGTTTTTGTCGCAGATTTTCCCCTCCTTTGGCGGGAAGCCAACAAGATGAGTAACGGCTGCGAGCATTCATAATGCCCCAACAGAAACCGCACCGCATTCGCAAAAACGTCCACAGCAGTGAAAGGGTTTTTGGTTTCAGCACGTTAAAATATTAAATTTATTCATTTCTATAAGTAAACAATTTTAGAATTTGTCGTAAATTTAAAACTTGGGCTGTGTTAGTGTGTACACTTTGGCTGTTAAAATAATTTTAAGGTACGTTCTTTCATGTTTTGGTTTTGTTTTGTTATTATAATTGACACCAAAGAAATATTAATGAAATAAAAATGAAACTGAACAGTGTACTATTCATTTAGTATAACAATAAAGTAATAAAAATTATAAGTTTTCTAAAACATTTAGAAAAATAAAGTTTGAAACTTTTAAATTCGTAAACCTAAAATACTCGTGCTTACTTATATTTTGATGTTTGCGTGTATCAAACGTAAACTAATAAACAAAATCCCTCTCGTCTGCTTTGTCGCACTCAAAACACATTGCACGGATCATACCTCTCGTAGCGTACTATTTAAGTGCACCTTTTGTAACGTGTTTGATATAAGAACATAAAGATAACTTTTAAATCGTTTTATAATTTAGCGCATATGGAGATTTTTTAAAATTGCTGAAGAATATTTCAAAATATGCTCTTTTGAGATCTGCAAGAATTAAAAATCTAAAAAAAGCTTTTTCGTTTGTTTAAAACTACGTTTAAACATTTTCTGATATTTTTCTAATTTAGAAGATGGTACATGAATACTTTTAACTTTTAAGGCTCTTTAACATAAACTCGTCTACGTACATTGAGGATCAGTATTATTTATACGATTTCAAGCGATACTCAAAACCATTTGATCATTAGGAAAGTAAATGAAACGATTTCTACATTCAAGCGTTACCAAATGTTTCGCATGATCACGTAGTTATCAGATTAGTTGATAAGGTTGCGTTATGGCAGATTAACGCGATTTCACGAGAGTCCTTTGTCTTATCTACGGACCCCATTAGATTCTGCTTAAATAGGTTTTTGCGAATGTTACTTCTTGTTACATAAACAAATTCGTTTTCAAGTGCGGTACAATAATATAATGAGTCCAGAGGTCAAACAAACTGTACATTTCAGAAGACAGGTTTACGACGTAGCAGCCCTACATTTGGAAAGTTGCCATGTAAGCGGGAAACGTCGCCTGATTTATAGTTGGAGGGGTTGAGGATTTCTACAACGGCAAAGATGTTTTGATAGTTTATAAAAACAATGTTTTAGTTATTATCTCATAGAAAGAAATACAATTGTAATAGCTTGTTGATACATAAATAAAATACGAGTATAAACTTGTCATATTTTTACTATCTGAGGGATATTTTAAAATTTTCATTGAAAAATGCGTTTGAATCTCTTCGACCACAAAACTGCCTTCTGTTAAAATCAGCTCTGACGATTGTTATTAAATTTTACTCAAATATAGGTAGTGAGGGATCAAACAAAACGTATACGTCAATATTTTATCATGTGCTATTGAAAACACCTATGTACTTATCTAAATTTGATTCATCATATTTAGGTAAACTTTTATGACCATAAATTAAATTTGATATAAAAGACTTTTCTGTTTGTACTAATTGAAATTGAATTAAAATTTTTAAAAAATAAGCCCTGACCGCAGTCGTTTTTATTTCTTTGGTTTTTATTCTTTTTAATTTAGAACAGTAATTTTGATACTCTGGACTTTAGTACTGAGTCTTTTATGATCAAAATTTGAGCAAAATCTGATAAACTGATTTTACGAAACTAGTTCTTTTTTTCTATGATTTTTCTGTTGATTTTCAACAGGATTTTTTTGTAAGTTGAATGAGCTGAATTTTTTTGCACAATTGTTTTCAACTTTTGTTGTTCCTTTTTATAAAATATAAACTACGTAAGCCCGGATGGCCACAAAATGAAGAGCGTATTTGCTCTGATCAGACCGGACTGTTGTTTTTGTGAGTGCGGCCACTGAACGAGGAGCGGAGTCACGTGACGCCGCTTGACTTTGCTCAACTTAGTTTCGCCTTCAGTGTACTCACGTACATTAAACACAATAAATTAAGTTTCTATTGCGCATTCAGCTCTGCTCAGCTCAACCTCTCTCTGCATTAGTTGGCCACCCGGCCTAAATATTAGTGATAATGTTTTATGTATGTTATTTATTCAACCACCTGTCGAAATATTATATTCACATTGATGTCAATTGTAATGAGATATTGTTATCCGTTAATTATGATAAATATCTTTCTAAAATGTACTAACCTCAATCAATATAACTGACATTGCAATACAGATTAATTTAATTTAAAATGTTACTAATATATGAACACTGATAAATTGCAACATAATTCTTACCTCATAATGTATTCACAGATAAGATACGTCTCGCAACTATTGCAGAAGGAGAATGATTAATAGGGTACTATATAATTTATGGGAACAAACTTTAAAACTTACAGACGTTTATTATAAGTTATACATAATGCTTGTTTTCAAAGATAAAATTAAAGTATATAAATGACAATTAACGAAAATTTGTTTTCTTAAATGCCTTTAAAGTAGTCATTGTTTCATTGAAACTGCTGAGATAATATTAATTAATTAAATTTAAACTACTTTATCTCTATTCTTCCCCAAAAAATGTTAAAAACCATAAAGACAGCAGAAGATGGAATATGATAATTTTAACAAAAATGTAGAATGATATAATATGTTTGAATACACTTTTTTTAAAACGTTATTTACGACGTAAATATTTTGTAATGGAATATCACATTAATGAATAAAATATAATTTTCATCCAAATTCTTAAATTTTTACAAAAGGTATGGTTATAAAAAACCATATATATATATATATATATATATATATATATATATATATAATACACATTTTTAATCTGAAAAGTGCTTTTCATTTGGATGTCTGTCTTTCTTTTTAAATACTGGAGCTTAATTTATTTTACCCATATCTGTGGCAAAGTTACGAAGCATTAATTTTGTTTCAATCGGATTTAAATATTTTGATTAAATTTGCTCAAATTTAATTTATAACTTCATGAAAAAGGTGAAAATCTGGTTGGACAATTAAAATTAACCCTAAAATGTCTACCTAAAACATGGAAGTAAATTTATAATATTTTTCTAAAATTTTTGTCGCATACAAAGATATCAACGTGAGTCTTAAGGTTAAAATAAATATTATTTTTTAAATGAAGAAGAGAAACTATGAAAATTATTATTTTTACAGGTTATTCAATGGAGTTTTGCACAAATAATTTTTAATTTTAAAATGTAAGAGAAAAATGTATATTACTTTTTTTTACAAGATACTTTGAAATAATTGCCGGGAAACGTGTTTTAGAATCAAAACTTTTTTTATGAAATAAAATACAAAACCTCTAAGTACACAAATTATTGTGAGTTTAAATACAATTTTCGTTGACACTTTTATTTCGATAAAGTAATTAAACATAGTGTAATACCTATAAAATAAAAATTATAAACGTGGACGTAAAAAAAATTATTTTTAATATGTTGAAAGATTATTTTTGTGAAAACACACGACGCACCTTTAACACAAAAAGAAGAAAATAATATTATCATTTTATTTTAGAAACATTATTTGAGTAATTAGTATAAAGAGATGAATTTAAATTAAAAATTTACTTCGTAAATATAAATACTCTTAACTTGAAAAATATTTTATTAAGTAAACAAGGAAACATACGTTAGAAAAACGATATTTAATCCTTACTCAAATAAAATGTTTTCATTATTAAATAAATGGAGAGACAATTACATAAATGTTCACACAGTCCTTTAATAAATTTTTTGTTTGTTATAAGTCCTGCAAAAACATCGAAATTATGCCTAAATTCTCAAAATTATTTTATAAACTTTTATGAAAAAGTAAAGATTTATAGATAAAATCGGTTTATCAACTTTGAAATAAATGAAGTATTCGGTTTCAGAGTAAATAGAGAAAACCAAAGTCAAGGTCTCTATTGATTGTGTCCATACTTTCGTCCTGTGATTTTCTTTTATATCAAATTTCCTACTTTGATTTGAATTACAAAAGAATTAGCAAATATGATTATTAATAATTTATTAATCATACCAAACTTACTGTAGACCAATAGACTTTCAATTCGAACCGTTTAGTTATATATAAATTACGCGGTAAACATGATAGGCATAAATAACGTTTTTTGTGTATCCAACGAGCAGTGCTAAACACAATTTCTCTCTTTCTCTCTCTCTCTCTCTCTCTCTCTCTCTCTCACACACACACACACACACACACACACACACACACACACACACACACACACACACACACACACACACACAAACACACACAAACTTTCTTCTAAAAAAACTTTAAGAACTCAGTTTTTCAATGTGTCTCTAAATATCATTGAAAAAATGTAAAAAAGTTGATTATATATTTCAAGGTAAGTGTTATTTTAGTTTATACAATACAAATACTGTGTTCATAGAAATAAAATTCTATTTTAAGTTTCATATTTTTCTTGCAAGTAAATTTTTAATTTACGACCAAGCCCATCTAGTACAGGTTGATCCGAAGCTGACATAGTAATTTGTAAACCACCTAACAGGAAACGAGGAATTATGAAATAAATGTTTTATAACTGACTTTGGTGAAAATAATATTAAAACAAAGTTCTCAAGTACGTAAATTAATAACATACAGCTTATCTATTCACTATTTAGTTCTTAGTTCTGGTGTGTCGTTTGGCTAAAAAACCACTCAGTTCCTGACTTTCTGAACTTGTCCAACTCATCATCGTACGCACGAAATTTCAGTTAATTGTTCCGTTCCCATTAACGTCCTGTCTGATTGGCATACATTTTAGACGTGAAGTATTCATTATATATAATAAAACGGAGACTCGGTGGTCGAAGTGACTAAAGCACCGGTCAGTCTGCTGCGTCTCTGAACTGTGCACCTTAAGGTTCTTAGTTCTAGCCGCAGTTACTCCCGTTGATTTTCGCTGATGTTAACTGATCCCTCGTTATCATTAGTCTAACTGGCATAAAGTATGGACGTTAAGAAAAATCGTTTATTTCCTCTAGGTTAGTTAGAGTAACGAAAATTGGGATTCGCTATTAACATAAATGGTAATAAAGCAAACGAAGTAACTGCTTCTCGAACCTACATCCTTGAGATACGCAAATAAGGGACACAGATGACTTACCGTTGGTTTAATTACGTCAATGTGTTTGTGTGTGTGTGTGTGCGCGCGCGCGCTCTCTCGCGCGTGTGTGCCCTTCTGTATATATATATATATATATATATATATATATATATATATATATATATATACAAAGAATAAGTTAGAAAATTGACAACTTTATACTTTAAATAAATACATTACAAATAGGAATTAAAGCAACTTTATCCTTTGCTATCATCAATAAATGTTAAGAGTTAACCTAATTACGTTTGCATATCGTGTCAATTAAGTGACTTTCCTTTGATGCAGTGAACTCACAAAGTCAAACTATTCAGTGAAATGTTTTCACTACTTGCAGTATTTGTGGCGTTAATAAAAGCACTTCATCCATATTTCGATTTCAGTTAGCCGACAGTGTCAAAGCTATTTTCAAATACCTTCCCATTCAGGTACCACCACGCTTTGGTGTTAATCCACTTTGTTAACACAGAACTGTGCTGAAGTTAACGTTGAACTGCAATCACTGAATTATTTCCAATCAAATCATCAGCGAGAATCTTTTGTTGTAGCGTCCACTTAAATTTCATGTAATAAAGTCAAACGCAATGTTAAACTGCTCGCAAGAGTCATTTTCAGTAGAAATATTACTTTATTAAAACTAGAAAAATATTGTTAAAAGAAGATTTGATAATGTATTTTATACGAAATAAAAACAGTTGAAATAAAACTGTACTGTTCAAAGCTTTTACAAAAATGTGTTTAACCAAAAACAAGTTTAAACATTCAGTTTTTATGTAATAAGAATGTTAACGGTTTGTTAAAATTTAAGTGAAGTATCATAAATGGATTGATCAAGCATTCTAAAATACTCTTTTCAAACACCAGTTTAATCAATTATCATTGTTGAAGTGATAAATAGTAAAGTTTGTTAACGTATTTTGAATTGTATCCTGGATTAAGTACTCAGGCAAAGTTTTAGGAAAATGTAAGAGACTTAAATTTGATTTTAACATGCAAACAGATGTTATGAGTAGTTAAAAAAATCGAGAAAGCATAAAAGTTCATTATTTTAAAGAATATTGAGCAGTGAATTGAAATAAAGTATACACAATAATTTATCATAACCAACTGTATTGTTTAAAGTATTTATTTTGATGAAAACAATAATAACAAAACTTATACACTGTTTAAAACAATTATATTAAATGAAACAATTTGTTAACAAATAAACTTAAAACGTAATAACTGTTTATGTATAAATGATTCAATTACCGTAAAATATAAAATATCAACAAGCAAATTTGATAGATTAAAAGCTTACCCATTTAAATATTTGAGCATCAATAGACAATTTTATATTTAATTATTAACATTAAAAATTAAAATTAAACCCTGTTTAATTACAGAAGGGGTGAATAAAATAATTGTTTACTATAAAATTTACACATAAAAACTTAAATGCGGTTTCAAAATATGATCATTTAAAATAAAATATTTAAATAATAATTTTTTTTAAACTTAATTGATATTCTAAAAATGAAAATTGTACTAGCGTTCGGGATGATAAAATAATTGCCTTGTAAAATCATCCTATATAAAAATTTGAAACAATTAATAAATTTCTGTAAACAATATATTTCCCATACAGTATTATATAATTTAAAATTTCGCAATAATAAAATTTATCTTTCGTCTTATATAATTTTCAACTTTTTACAATATACAACGTCTAAATATTTTATAACTCACATAATTTGCATTATACTTTTTTACTCTTGTCTGTTCTTTTAGTACTACAGACTTTTGAAAATATCACATCTGTTTTTCATGAATTTACACTAAACACTCTTGTATATAAAACAAAATAATTTATTTCAAATTTGGAACAAACTGAACTACAACAAGGATATACATACTTAAATAAACACTCAATTCCTTATAACGCATTCAATTTGTATAAAAATTTCTAAACACCAAAAGGAAAATATGTTTAATTGCTTGACTGATAATTAGCTTCAGTTATTGAAAGTTTGTAATACATTTTAGTTAATATTCAACATATTCACTTATAATATAACATTTTAATGCTCACTCACAAATTACATATATGTCAAAATATTGTATATTAAAATAGTGTTATGCAATAGTTTTGATCATTTATCACTTGGTATTATTTTGAAATTATAATTCAAACATTTTCCACCAAAAAAAACGTCCAACACATCACTAATTTGCGTTCCGTAGCTGTTAATCAGCATTTTGTTTATTAAACGAAGTTGTCAAATTGTTCCACAGTCTTGTTCGCGCGTTCGAATCACTAAAGACGTGACGTAGACGATATAACGATGAACCGGTGACACGATTGCGTGGGCAAGGATGACGAGGAGGCGACTACAGAGGCGAACAGCAGAAGGAGAGACGGACAGTGAAGCCATGAAAGCCCTCTTCCTCCTGTTTGCATTGCAGCTGGGTTCTCACCTGGAAAATACAGGAAACAAAATACGTTTAAAAATGTATCAAAAATTACGTAGAATTCTGGAAAAGTAAACTTATTAAATAAATTATATGTAGTTGATACTTACTGTGTCTGATGTGTATTACGTCTAGTTTAAATCCAGTTGCATTTCAATAAGAAAAAACATATTGTGCCGCTGATGTATAACATAGAATGTGTTTGATGCGTTCATATTTTCATCAGTTTAAAATAAAATTGATAAAATCTAATTCCATAAAAGTTATTTTATTCAAAAAAAATTGATAAAAGTTTGCTAAAATATAACTTGAAACTACTCAAACAAAAACGCATATGACGCTATATCCTCTAAAAATCAGATTCTTGAGTAAAATAAAAATATAATCCTGGTAACTCAAAATTATTCATGAAATTTTAATCGAATTCATTCAAGATAGTAAAACTGAATTAAATGATATTTTCTGTTCAAAGTAAATCGGGAAAAAAATTCAAAAGTAAATTATTATACTCCTTATTTTTTGCCCTTTTTTAAAAAATGATTATCATTTTAATTTTTGTATAATAATAATTATTATTCATAGTAGACAAAAATATCAGTAAAATCTAATGAAAAGATTTTGATAAATTACTCAGTTCAAACGGTTTTTTATCAAAACAATTTATTATTAGATGCTTTTCACAATATCGGATTTTTTAAATATTTATGAACTATTTACTATGATTCATTTTTCTAAAAGGAATGTCCACACTCACTTTGCGCTCTGCAACATGCTAAAATGTCCGTATCAAATAAAAGTTGTAATCTAAATGCAGCTCACGTATAAGCTTACCGTTTAATATGTGAACAACAGTGCTTGCGGGCTGAGCATTATTGGGCACGCAGGAGTAATTTCCTGAATGATCCTTCGTGGCTGAAGCGATAGCCAAGGAGCTAGACTTGGCCGCTAACTCCGAAGTAACGTTGATCCCTCGATCGTTGTCGTAGTTCACCATGCGATTGTTATGATACCAGAACACGTACACAGGTGGTTCTGGACTTTGTCTCAGTGTACATGTTAGCCTCAGGGAGCTACCCAACTTTAGGAACTTCTCTGCCGGGCCAGATATCTCCGCTCTCGCTTCTGAAAGTCACCGTTATACAAATAATATAATAAACGTATATATTGTATAAAAATTAGTAAAAAACTGTTGTAAAATCTTAGTTTTTGTCTCCTTTATGGTTTTATATTTTAAAACAGTACAGTAACTTAGTTAGGAGTTCAAATTGAAAATAACAATTTTGGTGCAATAAGTATGACGAACCACCCAGAAAACAGTAGTGACTAGATTGAAATCTACGAGAGGATTAAGAAAAACGAGTGCAAACTATCAGCTATTCTACCGATAAACCTGTAACAGGTATTCAAATTCCTTATTTCCATAAATAATTTGAATGTTTTAGATTAAGTATTTTTTTTAATAAATTATCATAATATAATAGTGTTCATTTATAATCTTCAAATTCCCTTTTATAAAAAATTTAACTTACAGTTCAAGAATTTCAATATCTCTCGACAGCTAGTAACCAGATAATTGTATAGAGTGCTAAAAATTAGCTTCATACACCATAGATTCTATGACATTTTTCCGCACGGTAACAACAAAATAATCGTAACGGATTACGTATTCCTTATTTATTGTTGTAAATTCGGTCACTGAAAGCTCAGTCAAGCGGAGTAACTAAGCTTCGCGCTATGTAACTTCGACCTGACTAGTTCGGTTTTAAAGCTGACCACGCCTCCAAATTTATTATTTCTCGTTGACTAAGTTACGGTTTTCAAACGTAGTAATTTTGTACAATACGTTACAGTAGGCATAAATATTTACATTTAAAATATACAAACGCGTTCTGTAAGACGGATATCCGGTTCCGGTTGCCGTACGTCTTCATTCCACTCGGCCGCATTTGGTGGCCACCCTGCCTTAAGAGAAAATATAATTCAAAATGTCTAAACGTTCTCATTGTTGCTTACAAAAATTGAACTAGTTCGTATCATGAAGCATAGGGCTTCGAACACCGCTTACGACACGTCCTTAAATGACCTCTCATTCGAAAAAAACATTCATGATTGGGGTTCATAATAATAAAATTTACTTGGAAGACATGTTTTTTTCCAACACCAATTGTACAATCAGAAAGTGTTGATATTATGAACCTTATATACTATTAGATTTATATTTATCATATTATTATGTTTAGTCATTATGTTTTCCACGAGATTATTACCATTATTTCAAATATTTTTTGTAAATAAATATTTTTTAACAATATAATTATTTCTTTTGCTTCATTAAATATACCTAAATTATCTCTATATGCTTCCAAGCTTAATTGAATGGAAGACAATAACGAGGCTCGTAAATAGTGATATTACTTTTTAAAAAATTATTTTTATGCAACGTTTTTCAGATAATCTGATTTCACTGTCGTATTCAGTATTGAAATCGCTATAAATTTACAAATACAGTTATATTTACGATAAAAAAATTAACTCTTATCACCGTCAATAAAAATATTCTTTTTTATTTTCAAATAGAATTTGAAAATTTAGAAAGCTAATATAGAACGTACATTTTTTACCTATGAAATTCTTGATTCGTGTAAAACGTATTAGCTAAATTTAACTGAAAATGCGAAAATTAAACTGCTAGAAAAATGTTTAGTCGTTAATTTCAAAAACCGATTATTCTTATATCATAATGGCAGAATCTAATGAAAATTAGCGGTTAATTATTTTACATTAAAAACTACTATAAAACCCCCTGTTAACGTTTCTTCGCAATAAAATAGCCACAGGGTGATTTACAATGTAAACATTTCTTCCAATTACTTACAAAAACAAATGTTGACTGGCTGGATTACAACAAATTATTTCATGTATCAACACTGTACAACCTTGAATAAATATTTACGGTGCTGAAGTAACTCTTGAATCCGCTGTGTTATATGTGTAATGCAATAAGTGATGTGTATTATTATATGCAAGAATACCGCAAATATTTGTAGTCCGTGTTTTATAAAAGATATAATATTAGTACATTTTCATTAATACATTTACAAAATCCTTTGTAGGTTTTACACAAATTACAGTAGAATTTATAGTTAATATTTATTATGAATTATATATAAATTTGAGGTGTTGCCACAAAAAGAGCAAGATCTACAAAGAAACCATTATTCGAGAAAAATTTAATTTCTAATTTAAGTCGAGTGTTATAAATTTAAAATATGATAGCAGTGTATTATAATATTGATCAGAAAATTATAACAGCATATTTACAAAGTGTAGTAAATAAAAAAAAATTACAAGATATAAATATTTGGGAAAGAAAATTTGTGGAAACTACTGCTTAAATAGTTCAAACATGAACTTCATATCCATGCAAATGAGTACACTGTGGAAGCTAAGATAATTTATGAAATTGGACAAAGTTAGCACAATGAAGTTGATCGAGATTTACATTAACTAAGTCGGTGTAGTTTTGGAAAAAAATAATTTTTTGCAAAAGTGAATTTATTTTTTTTTAATTAAATTTATGCGAAAACGTGTATTATTGTATGTAGGAAAGGATTAACGTTCATCATTATTATAATATGTACTGTTTATGTAGTTATCAAATTCAAATTCAAATTAAGAAATTAAATTAACAGGGCTCGGTGTTCGTGGTAAAATGACACTTGTCATACTGTTGTGCCCTGAACGTGTGCACATCAATATAGTAAGTTCGAAAATGCAATTATTTTACCATACTGTAATAACATTACCATATTTTTATTAGCCTATAACTGTCATAAGTTATGGCAATACAAATAATAATAAATTTAAAAAATACTGTCTTTAAGTATCAGTTGTTTAGTAATTGCATATTTATCTATGCACTTTTATAAAAAATGTTTTTTATACCATACATTTTTTAAGAAATATATTATTTTCCTTAACCGGTAAGAAAAATGTAAAAGTGAATTTGTGTGTACGGACATTCGATCCATCTTTATCGCAAAAGTATCTTTCACTCTTCCATTACAGGTCTTAAAATAAACCTTTAGACTAAAGTTAAGTTTTGTATTTTTTAACAATAGTTAATATTGTTAAATATATACACTAGCTGAAATAAACAAATTATTTAATATAAACAATACGTCAATAAATATTACGAACACCACTTACCTACTACTTTGAGGTCAATGAATATACTAATGGGTGGGTGAGAGGACACTTGACACTCGTACAGTCCGGCGTCCCTTTGTTGGACAAACTTAATTTGTAGCGTCCAATCCTGACAAATAGAACATCAACTGTTAATATTCAGGACATTTAGATAATTAAAAAATTAGTTTGTTATGCAAACAAGTACTTTCAAATGTTTCGTAACAGCTACAATTTAAATGAAAAATTAAAAATAAAATATTATTTTTTTAAAGAGTAATTCATAACTTATTTTATAGTTTGAAATAAAAAAGACGATAATTGTTTAAGAATAAATTTATACAGATAATAATATTATCTTTTTTTAAAAATGGTGTCACTTTCCAGTATTTTTTTCGATACGATTCGTTTCGAAGTAATAGTTCGATATACAGATTATATTTTACAACACACACACACACACACACACACACACACACACACACACACACATATATTACACACACACACACACACACACATATATACATACATACATATATATATATATATATATATATATATATATATATATATATATATATATGTGTGTGTGTGTGTGTGTGTGTGTGTGTGTGTGTGTGTGTGTGTGTGTGTGTGTGTGTGTGTGTGTGTGTGTGTGTGTGTGTAATATCAGAAGGGATAAAACTTAATAAAAAATTATTTGCGAAAATCACAAAAAGGCTTAAAAACCGTTTAATGTTTAATTTATTTTTTATACATTATTTATTTATAAATCCATAATTTTTTTATATAATCGGCAAAAATGTTTTAAAAATCTGTTTTTATAATTTCAGCGTGACAGTTTGCTGCTTGTTGTATTTTTAATAATTTACGAAACACGGAAACGGTAGATGACCTGAAATATAACACTTTTTGAAACTCAAATATAAATGATGTCATTTATTGTGTTTCATAGTTACGATTGATCACTTGTATTGCATTATATGGTATAAGTGTGCACAATAGTCGGACGTTAAACACAAAAAAAAATGCATTATATGGTTGTTATATTTATTTTTAAAGTTTCTTTAGTAGAAAGCTGTATTTAATTAATAAACATTGAAGTAAAATATATGCCAAATAAAATTTATTTCCAAATATTACCTGTATTTGAAAAACATTTAGGAAATAAACTTAAATTAAAATAAATTAAATGTTTTCCGGAATGGAACGACAAGGGTTAAATTTATTTGTATAGTTATTTAATGTAAAAACATGAGAAAACTAAATAATTTATCAAAACAAAAATTAACTTGTTTAATTTATTAAACATTTAAATAATAATGACACTAAACATTAAAACAATAAATGTTCACATAAATGTTATAAGCGAAATTTCAACTTACATTTTGTAACACTTAAATCAATCGAACATTTTACACATTCTGTTCGAAATTTAGTTTAATTACGATCACTAAAGTTTAGATTACAAATAATGTATTTTGAAATAAAATCACGATTACAAAGTGAAACACAATCACTAGTGAACTAATAATATTTCAGGAACATTGTTTCAAATTAAATTTTATTACTAATCACCGGCGTACTACCACAGCTACATAAGCAGTCAGCTGCAAAAAAATAATCAATGTGAACAATTAAAATGGATTATTTAATGTGCCAATAATGTTTTGCTGCATTGGCCTAGATACATTAATGGCATCGTTTGCAGTCACAATTGTCGTGATTGTTAAACTTTGATTGCTGTACAAAATCAATATTCATTAGTAATTAACTTTTGTATTATATAAAAAAGTAAGTAGAGTAAAAAAGGAAAAACAATAAAAGTATGTAAAATATAATGCATATAAATGTTTCCGATACATGTTTGTGTGTATATATATATATATATATATATATATATATATATATATATTAAAATGTATTTTTTAAATTATTTATTTAAGGTAGAGTTTGTAGGTTTACCGTTGACCGTCAGCTTAAAGTGTTTCGATTTAACGGACAAAGAAAAACAAAATTAATTTAATCGAAATTTTGAAAGTGTATAGTAATATTTTGTAGAATAATTTTATAAATTTATTTATTACAGTTGCAGTACACGTACAGTACATGTTGAGTTCATATTTTCACTTCTTCGATGATTTAACGCGCAGCAGTATGTATTCATTTCATGACGTAATTTACTTGAATTTAAAAACAGTAGTCGCATAAAAACAAAATATTTTTGCCAAATAAGTGAAAAAAAATACGAAAAACACAATAAAAGTAGATAAATAACTTACTATTATAATTAGGGAACAAACAGAATTTGTCCTCATTTAACGTCCAAATAACTCGTTAAAGACTACCTCCTACCCTATATATTCTAGTTAAATGAGGTAAACACTGAAGTTTAAAATAACTTCAGACGTTGCTATAAACTTCATTTATTCCGGTATTTAGTATTTTAATGTGAAAAACTTCAAATAAAAATTTGTATTTTGTATGACTGAAAGCAATACAATTTTTTTGCATAACGTTTCTTTAAAACATATCATTTATTGTTTAATTTGTGTACGATAAATCTTAAATTGTCTTATGTTTGCCAAACATTTCTTTTGTTGGTTCTCTTTTGGCTTGAGCTTTTCCTTTCTCATTTTATTTCAAGCGTATCCTTGACCTGTGTTTGTTGCATCCAGACTGTGCTAATTTCATTTCTATTTTATAATAATTGAATTACCATTTTTAAAAGTAATTATAACACGATATTAAATATGTCAATATCATTTCGTTGACTATACAAATTACAATTGCCTATTTAATAAATTTACCTCTGAATTTTGGATATGGATAGCTTGGTATCGCTCATCACCTGTATAAGTTGCTAATCCCACAGTCAACAAATGGTAGTCTTTTCTTCTAATCCACGACACCTGAAAATATTTCGTAAAGTTAAAATAAATTTTGTATACAATTGCATTCAAGTAACTACAAAATATATATTTTTTACAATGAAAATTGTGACACTAATATAGTTTCACAAATTGTTTTTAATTAAATTATACGCATTCCGCCGTGCGTTATCTTCAAAAAGAGTATTCAGATATATATTATGTTTCAAGATGCCTCAAGGCTAAACATACATTAAAAAATAAAATATATTTTAAAGAACTATACGAGTTTCTAATTTTCCTTCATATATTATGTATATATATATATATATATATATATATATATATATATATATATATATATATATATGTGTGTGTGTGTGTGTGTGTGTGTGTGTATTTAAACATATCAATTGAAATGCCCTTTCATAAAATTTTAAACCAACATTGACTTCAATGAATAAATATAATTCAAGTGTCTTTTCCAAAAACTAATTAATATAAATTGAATCAAGCAATAATTAAATATATTTTCTGCAATAATTTACAAATTGAAATGTTAAATAAACAAGCGTTTGATTACAAACGAAATGCCCATTGAAATCATATTAACAATAACTGAATGCGCGTGTCAATGATTCGCATCGGATTAACAATTTCACGGGAATTGTTGATAAAACGCAAAGCCTGCTTTCTGTAATAAGTGTAATTGGACGCCACATATAAAATAAAAATAAAACGGATCCTATTGTCGCGAAAATTGAATACAATTGAAATAACGCCGAGCTTACCATTCCATCTCCAATATTTTGAATAACACAGGGCACCAGGGCTGTGCTGCCTATCTGGGCTGTTACGACGCTGGAGTTTTCTGTTATAAACTTTGGAGGAACAGATGGCGGGAAAGACGCTTCCAGCTCATTTAACGAGGACGCTACTTCCGTAGCCGGGTCTTGCACTTTTCCATTTAGAGCTGAAATCAATAATTCATTTGAAAAATTTTCTACTGTCAATTGTGTAAATTTATTCCAGATCAAGCTGAAAAAACAGTGATTGATTTCTGTGAAACTTGGCTTACATGTTTATTCTAAGGCATAATTATTTTTTTTTTAATTTTTCTAAATTTTTTCAAATTACAAAATCAGGTAAATCTGCACGTTCGGATGATTTGTCAATTCACGTACTGTTTTGATCTAAAAAAATGTGATTACATGCACAAAAGTAGTAATACAAAATATAAATGTGCGAAAAATATTTTAAGTTCGAATAATGACAAATATTATTTGCCTGCAGAACCATAAAATCTTACCTCGCGAAAGTATCTGACGTGTTTTTCATTGCGAGAACGTTTAATGAAGCGTTTTTCATTAATAACTAAAAGAATAGGCTTTTGATAAAAAAAACCGAACTAATTCGACACGATTTTTGGGTGTTAAACTAGATTTGATTGTTAGGTGTTTAATCACTATCGAGAAGGTAACGTTTTTTATGGCGAAAACTAGTAATTAAATTCGTGCTATAAATAATGCAAAGAATATAAACTTTTAATAAAAGAACATAAAATCCTAATTAGATAGCGAAAACGATCAATTAAATTAAACTTTAATGAAAATTAAAAACTAACTCGGTTCGGTTTTTGAATGTTTACCGAAAACGAAACAGTTGTTGGGTATATAACTAGTATCTCTTAAATATTATGTACAATAACTACTCCTTTGTAAAGAACGTTATTGCGGCTGCTTTGTAGAAATGGCGAATGCTACCCTTATTTGTATTTAAATAACAAGAAAGAACACTACCGCGTTAACAAGAAAAAAATAACTTGCTCATGAACACTACCTGGTGACAAAGAGCAATGACGTCACACCTGGAGTTATACCAGCACGTTCCAAGCAATGTACGAGGGTTGATCAAATATAAACGAGACTGATTTTTTAAAAAATTTATTGCTTACTTACAAATTATTCTTGATACAACTTATTTTTCTACATAGTCTCCCGCACGAGTAACATATTTTTCCCACCGGATTGGAAGTTTTTTAATTCCATCTTCGTGAAAAGTTCTCGGGCATTCATTGAGCCATTGGAGCACGAAGGTCTCCACAGGAGAATCGTCTTCGAAACGCTGGCCTCCAAGCGCCTCTTTGAGTGGCCCAAACAGGTGATAGTCGCAGGGTGATAAGTCTGGACTGTATGGGGGATGTTCCATTGGTTCCCAGCCAATTTGATCGAGTTTAAGCCTCGTAGCGTTCGCCGAATGTGGTCGGGCATTATCGTGAAGAAGAATGACGTTTCTCGCCGGTTTAGATTTCCTTTTCCTACGAAAAGACTGTTTTGCAGCCTCTAAAACATCGCAATAATATTGTGCATTTATTGTGCGTCGTTGATGGAGGAAATCGACGTGAAAGGCGCTTCCGAACAGCATCAATGTTTTCGTCCATGACGGAAGTGGTCGGGCGACGATCATGGCTGAGGTTTTCTACTGCTTCCCGTCCTTTGGCGAATTCCTTGTGCCAAGCAAAAACGCGAGCTCTTGACAGGGTCCTGTCCCCGTATTGAGCCGTCAATCTACGAAAGATTTCAGTCGGATTGACCCCCTCCTTGGCCAAAAACTTAATAATAATTCTTTGCTCCACGGAAACGTGCACTTCACTCTCACTCATTGTATAGTTTTATACTGAAGGGTCCGAACGGAAATGTTGCCTGTCTACGCCCGTCCCAAACCTCCCAGGCTACCTGAAACTCCACCCTTTAGAGTTCAATGTCCAACGGAAAAGTTTTTAGAAAGTCAGTCTCGTTTATATTTGATCAACCCTCGTAAATAGGAATTACGTCAAAATATTTCCGTTAAAAATTGCATAAAAACGTAATTTTCTGTAATCAGATTTTCAAAGATTTGAATAACTTTTAACTCAATAATAAAGTCCGTAATAAAAAACTTCAAAAATCATAACTTTATTAAAAGAGCAGAAATACCAAAAACTAATTATAATTGATTAAGATTTTTATATGCGTAGAATAAAGAATTATAGAATGTTTTGACGGAAGACACTGGAATAACCAAGATATTAAAATTTTATTTTTAATATGCTACTTAACTATTTTTAAAATATATTTAAAGTATGTATTCTGTGAAACAGAAAATTTTATAAATTCAACTTTACACATTGCTTTTAGATAACTGACTTAAAATTTACATATATATATATATATATATATATATATATATATATATATATATATATATAAGTCTCAACAAATGTTGAAGATAGACACGCATACAGGAGAAAGATGCTCGGTTTGAAGGTCCGAGAATGAAATCCCAAAGAGAGCAGGGGTAAAATGGACGGAGGAGCGGAAGAGGATCCATGGGGACAGGATGAGGGAGATGTGGAGGATTAGAAGGAACAAGAAATGAGTCGGAGTGCTTTGCGTAATCCAACAGGGTCTATGAGCAGATAATAATAATATATATATATATATATATATATATATATATATATATATATATATATATATAGTATACATTAGAAAGAGTTTTGGTTAACTGTTTGTTGATAATGTTTAGAAATAATATCAGTTTTTAAAATAAATATCGTTATAAAAAACCAAACGTCCTCCTAGATGTTTGAATTTTTTAAAAAAAGAAAAATATATTTAAAAATAGTATGATCAACACCATTATATAAAGTACTATGATTTTTAGAGATTTATAAAGAAGAATGCATAATCTTAAATGTAATTGTTATGTTAATGTAACATTATAAATATAAATTGATTATGTAAACCATATAAACACTTGGAAATACATGTATACTAACATTTTGCAATTATGCACTCTCTTTAAACTGGAAGCTACTACATATTAAGTATAAACTCTTCTTATAAAAAAATATAAATATTTCTTCCATACGTTGTTTGTTGTTTTGAAATAAATATGCCAAAACCGTGGTTTTCTCAGAACTAACTGTGAATGGTAAATAAGACAAAAACAATTGTAAATGAATAAAATAGAATTTTTGTAACCTTTTTACTAGATCGTTAATTTAATATAGTTTTCACTTCTAAATTGGAAATTTTCTGTGTCAAAAAATACTAAGATTATTTAAAAATTATTTTTAAAGCCTTAATATTAAAAATGTCGGTTAATTGGGTTCATTAATTTTAACTATCTGTATGAAATGATCACTGAGAGATGTAACAGTTGGGTTACGTTGGTCACTATAGAAAGAAGAGCGTCATTTAAAAAATCGATTAGACTATAAACGATGCTTTAAGTGACCTGTTACTTGAGTTAAGATTTTATAATGTCTTTCCAAAGTCTGTTCGCTTAATCGACTTGTACACTTATTGATATTAAAAGATAAGAGAGAATTTAATAAAATTCATTATGTATTTCTGTTTATAATTTCAAAAGTATAAATATTTTTAATTTCCCTTGTACAATTTTATTTTGTATCAAAACGAATCAATACAAATTTTTTAAAAATTATCGAAATAAATAATGTATTTTTGGTTAGAGTTTACTTAAACAAACCTGTTTGAGATTAATTGAAAAATAAATTTGGATAATCTATTGAAATAATTTCGTAAAATTTGACCAGGTTTTTTATGTAATATATAACTTAAATTTAATAAAATGTCTCTATTTTGGAGTGAATAATAAAACACTGTGATTGCTGGTACACGAAATCCAATGCGAGAAACTTTGTTTGACTTTTTTCAACTTTTATTTTCTTTTAAGTTAAGGCATTCTAAAATTTGAATTTTCTACTAACATATGTGTACGATTTTTTCATAGACTTATATAACTATTATTAGACAAAAATTGTTGATTCTGTTTTATAAAAATAATTTGTTTATGTAATGAAATGTACATCAAAATACAAATGTATTATACATCGCTAAACTATTGCATACCTTAATGTGTATTGAAATGTAAACGATTGTTTTTCAAAGATATTTTGTCTTTAACTACAAAACCCTAATCTGTTATAATTTCTACAAATTGTTGTTTCCTGATAGGCTATTATTTTCCAAGGACGCAAGCTATTTCCACCCCTAAACACGTACAGTCGCTTAACTCAGCATTTCGTCTACATTGAGTACTAATTGAAGTAATTATTGTTCAGACAAAACTGTTGACTAAATATACTTTCAACATTTCTCTGACTGTACAAAATTAATCCCTGGGACTTGGCAGAATAGAAAATAAGGAAAGAGAAATAATTATTACGAAAAACATTTTTTTTTAAAACGAAATGTACGTAATTATTCACGTAGATATGAAAATACAACTGACAAATAATAAAGGATACTTACTGATTTTTTAAAGACATTAACGTAGTTCAAATTTTTTTAGTTTTTCAATATACAGTTTGTATGAAGATAAACAGCATGACCAAAAATATTCCGAGGAAATTTAAAAGACTGATTAAAAAGGACAAAATATGCCAGGTACATTATAACTTTCTTTAATTTTTTAATTGGCCATTATATTATTTATTAAAAAAATTCGTTAAAGCTTTAAACATATGTAGAATATTGAGGTCACATTTGGTAAATATAATTTTATTTTAGAGTTTAACACAAATATTTTCAATTTTAACGATAAAACATTGTTGAGTTTACAAAAAAATTAGAAACGCATTTTCTCTTTTCAATGATACACAGGTTGTTTTTCTTTGTTGCAAATTAAAAAATAATTTTTAAGATAACATCAAATAAATCCAGTTTAAGAATATAGTTTTGCTACAAGAAAACTAATTAAAAAAGTCTGTGCAGTTTCTTGACGCCAATTCAAAAGCAAACGGTTTTGTATCTACTACGTTTTCGTGAAAATATGTTTTTCGATGTATTTGATTTTAAAATATATATTACACATAACGTAAAATTAAGTAACGTAAATTAAAATTTATCACTGTTTAAATAATGGAGTTAATATTTTTTTTACTGCAGAGATATAATATTTAATTTCGATTTATAACAATATATTAACGTTTATAAAGATTCGAATAACAAGATACTGAAAGGAAAGTTGTAAGGAGAATAGGTTATTTTACAATATTGATCAGACGTAGCTTGAAGTGTATGACATGGTGCCCCGCTAGGGCGACCGATAACATCCATTCTTAGTAAGCACGGTAGCATTTATCTTACTAACTTGTTTAAACAAATTCAGAAAAATCAGAATAAGTGACAAACGTATTTTATTTTAATGCGTTCGAAATTATTTAGCTTAATAAAACTTGCTAATATAATAAATATGTTTAGAATTAATGTGTTTTTACCTTATATTGTTTGTTTTTTATTGTTTTTAAGCAATATTATTTTACAGTAAGCAAAAATGAATACAGCTTATCAAAATAAAAGCCTAACTAAATTAAATTTTTTATGCATGGATATAAATTATGTTTTCCCGAATTTTTAATGTATAATTATGTTTTTGGAAAAAAAAATCAATATATTTAAACATAACAAAATTGCTTCTGACTCCAATTTCCTACTTTAAACTAATTGTTGACTTAATTTTCGAATCCTGAACATTTCGTAGGAACAAAAATACGAAAAATGAATCAGAACAGGACTCATATTTTACCACATTTATTTTTTCCTTACCAAAATACGTTTCCGAGTGTTGTTATGAACTAGGCGAAAGTTTATTTTTAAAGCTTAGATAATGTTTATTAAGAAAATAGAAATATTTTTAAAATGTTTAAATTCTACTTTAACCTTTTCAAAATTTTGATTATATGGTTGTAATTTTCTCAAAGTATTATTATTTCTCAAAACGTTCTCGTATTTTCAAAACGAGTTTCAATATTTTGGCGATAATTCTCGTCCATTTTAACCCTCATTAAACGCTGATTACATTGAAAAGTACTCATATTACCAATTGGATTCATTTATATAAGTAAATTAATTTTGGCGTCAGGGTACTATTATGACTACTAAAATAGAAATTCGTTGCTAATTTGTTCCACAAATTGTAATTGATAGGAATTAGTTACAAATGAAAACATTTCATTTTCTATCCTCTCCAAAAATACAACAAAATAATTAAGAGAAAATTAAAAAATGAACAATCAAAAAACCAAAAACAAACGGTAATTTCAGTTATATAACCGCGTTATAAATGTAACAAATATATTACCCACCTCAGTTTTTCTGTCCTGCAAAAGTAAAAAAACACATATTCTGTAACAAACACTGGGTCATAACAGCTATCGTTTTCCATTAAAACCAACCTCCCTAAAATTTAACACCCCTGGGGTGAGTGGTATAATTTATATGACATTGTAAATTTAATTATGAGGCATGTGGCACAGAACGTTAGATCTTTTATGGAGACAAATACCAACGTTCAAACGAAATATCAATAACATACATTAAAAGTTACGGCCGGTAACGTCAACACCGTGGAAACGTGATATGCATGCATATTGTGTAAAACCCTCAGAACTATTGTTACATCCTGCAAATATGGTATTACAATATTTTAATCAATTACTTTAGTCGATTGAATTTTAGAAGTTTTTTTATTCTTATTAAAACTTTTCCTTAATATCAAATTTCTTGATATCTTCTTTTTAATAATATATATATTAAGTTACTTGAATTTGTTTTCTATGTAGATGTATCCATTTCATTAAACACAAACTCACACACACACACACACACACACACACACACACACACACACACACACACACACACACACACACACACATATATATATATATATATATATATATATATATATATATATATATATATATAATATTAGTACATTTATACGTAAAATAAGCAATTGAATAGGTCATCATGGTAAGACCCAACGTTTTTATTAAGCCTGATCTGTAAAAATACTTTTTTTGAGTGCTATAATTTTTTTTGTACAGTTTTTATGCGCAGTTTTAAACAAAGTTTTAATTTCCTATTCTAAACACCGATGAAAACAACTAGTACATATTACAAGCTCCTTACATTATTCCTGTTAAGGAAAATAAAAAAAGATTTTTTAAAGTAGGAAATAAACAACGTACATTTCTTGTATTGTTAAAAACATTCTTAATTTAAATAATTAAAAAAAAATAAACTTTAGAAGTGATATAATTTAATTACCCTAGTTTAATTTTTTATGTTAAGAATTTGGAACAGGTTTTTTTCTTTTTGTTTTGGAAATTAAAAAGACGAAATTAATTATTTCAACAATCTAAGAAAACGTAGTCAATATCAATGATAATTGATTAAGAAAATCAAGAATTTTTAGTAATATTGATTCATTTTTCCTTTTTATTAAAAGTATAAGCGGTTTGCGAAACAACTACAACCGATATTAAGAATTAACTGAATAATTTTTAATTATTTTTGTTTGGAAAAAGTTGTTCACGCTTCGTAAATTGTAAGAAATTCTATCAAAAAATGAGAACTGACTTGAATTCAAAAAATGTATTGCCTTCAGGCAAAACAATATCATTATGGTTTTACTTTTTTTTTCATCTAGGAAGGGAACAATTACGTTATATTTGAATCAAAACTACAAATTATTTTGTCAAACAACCAGCAAACTTCTCTATATTTAGTATTATGAAAAGTAACAAAGTTATAATTTATTCTACAAATACAAATTGGTAAATTAATGCGTAAAGACAAAAATAAAAAATCGAAATTTATTTTAACTTTGATAGTTAGCAAATATCTTAGCAAATGTTCAGCCCGAAAGTTTTGAAAATATTTCTGATTTTTAATTTTTTAAAAGTGTGAAGGAAAAGATTCATTAGATTTATTATGAAAGAGATTTATTAATAATTATTTTTGTTAAATGTAATTAAGGTTTACTTTTAAATAATAATGGTAATTAATATTATATTATACATTTCTATGTAATAATAAAAAAATGTTATAATTATTCAAATGGACTGTATATAAAAATATGATTTCTTAACTAGTTTCTGGATTTCAGATTTTGAAACTACTTTAATATTTAAATGAATGTGTTTTGATGTTCGATAATGAAACTACCATAGCCTGAATATATATCAATGAAAATTTAATGTTTATTTTGCGGAAAAACGTTTTAGTATTTATGACAGACTAACTCGTATTATTTACTAACAATTTACAACAATTAAAAGGCGAAACTGCGCAAACAATGAAAATATGTATAATTGTGGTTTCGTTGTTTATATTTTTGTCAAAATACAACTGTTCTATCTGTAAATTGTTTTTCTTTTTATCACTAAAAAAATTATTATTTTTAAATTATTTTTTATTTTAACAAATTTTATGTTTAGAAACTAATCCACTATCACTTTATGTATTTTTTATAGTACAAGTATAAAATGCAATAAATTTTATTGGGCCGTAATTAGATTAGTAATATAAATACTTCTATTTTTTAAAAATATTTAACAGTATTTTAATATTGTTTAACAGGTTACTCTGGTTAACTAACCAAGCTATAACTAGAGAAGTGTAACAAGTTTCATCAATGTAAGTCCCCAAATCAACTAATTATTGATAAACACACACACACACACACACACACACACACGAGTATCTATCTATCTATCTATCTATCTATCTATCTATCTATCTATCTATCTATCTATATATATATATATATATATATATATATATATATATATTATTATTATTATTATTATTTGCGCATAGACCCTGTTGGATCACGCAAAGCACTCCGACTTATGTTCCTTCTAATCCTCCACTCCTCCCTCATCCTGTCCCCATGGATCCTCTTCCGCTCCTCCGTCCATTTTACCCCTGATGTTTTTGGGATTTCATTCTCTGGGACCTTCCAACCGAGCATCTTTCTCCTGTATGCGCGCCTGTCTTCAACATCTGTTGAGTCTATTCTTGAGTCACGTAGGTCTATTCTGACTTGTGCGATCCACGACGTTGTTGATTTGACACCTTGTATATACTTAAGGATTCTGTTGGCAAGTCTCGTTGTTGGAAGTCTAGTGATGTGTCCATAGAACCGAAGCCTCCTTCTTCTGATATCCGCTGCCAGGTTCGATATCTTCTCTGTGGTCTTCCGGGAGTGCAACCTGTATCCATCTTCTGTTAATCTCGGACCAAGGATCTTCCTCAAGATTTTGC
Organism: Callitettix versicolor; assembly: GCA_022606455.1. Classification (NCBI taxonomy): domain Eukaryota; kingdom Metazoa; phylum Arthropoda; class Insecta; order Hemiptera; family Cercopidae; genus Callitettix; species Callitettix versicolor. The sequence goes on from CM040191.1 coordinate 49,721,110, forward strand.
GTTCTTCCTTCAAAATACCCTCCATGGTAGCTTTTGTGTGGAGTGCTAGCGTCTCGGTTTTATGACTGTGTTGTAGTGTCTGATTTTTGTGTGCGTCGACATACATCTCTTATTGTAGATATCACGCGTTATATATATTATAACGCGTTATTATATCTATCTATCTATCTATCTATCTATCTATATATATATATATATATATATATATATATATATATATATATATATATATAGAGAGAGAGAGAGAGAGAGAGAGAGATAGATAGATAGATAGATAGATAAATAGATAGATAGATGGCCTATTTATTTATGAATTTGAAAATAAATATATATTTTTATAACATAAACATAAAAGTTGTAAGGAGAATATTATACCTTACAATACTCAACACACGTATCACGAAGTATACGATATGTGTACCGCTATGTGTGTGTGTGTGTGTGTGTGTGTGTGTGTATATATATATATATATATATATATATATACTTATTTATTTATATACATTACTTTTAAACATTTCTGAAAAAAATTATTATTTTAAAATCTGGTTCTGTTTTCATTTCACTCTCGGTTATTGGGATGACTAAAATGTGACGAAAACGATACAACGTCAGCTCTCCGCTAGTTATAATTCAACTGTAGAAAGTGAGCCAACTTATAAAACTAATTTGATGAACTAGATATTTGTGTATAAACAAATTCTATTTGAGCTTGCATCTTAGTGTACTCTACAGCTCAGTATGTACCAAAATTTGAAAAAATGCCCAAAATAAAACATATATATGTTTTTAAAATACATTCCCTCCTACAATTTGGAATCGAAAATTCCCAAAACATTTTTCATTTCAGAATTATCAGCTAATGATATACTTAAACACATTTGATTATTGGAATGTTTGAAATTATTTTTTGACAATTCAAACTACTAATCAGTTTATATCTTATCGTTTTATTATAAATTATCTAATAAAAACTGATAATAAAAAAATGTAAACAAATGCACTTCAACAGGAAGTACAACGAAATGCGCATGCGCGTTGGATTAACAACTCCATTTTTATTAATTAAAGATTTTTTTTGTTATTGCGTGTTATTAGAAAGATTACAAATCATTTCCTAAACAAATTTGTTACTTAACAATAATCGATAATCAAAAACCGTCTTGTCCAAATTTTATCATTTAGTCTATATTATTACATCAAACATTATTACAAATTTTGTCACATATGGCGATTCACACATAAACTAAGAGAAACAATTTTATAATAAAGAAGTTCGCTGCTTTTGGATAAATAGAAATATTCGCGATGAGCAGCTGTCTTGCTGATGCAATAAGAACGCATTTCCAAAGTATATTTTCATTTTATATTTTTAATTCAGATTTTAACGCCATAAAGCATTTAAATAGTAATACATAATATATTAAATTTGCACATTGCATTGAAAATAAAAAAAATTATCCCCGACCACCTTAAAATTAAACGTCCCAATTTAACGCTTTTTTAAAAATTCAAAATAACTTTTTATGCAGTTTTTAATCCTGATTACGATAGGATTACATTTTCAAAAATATTGAAGACGAAAACGTTTGAAATTTTCTATGATTCTAAATGCTGACATTTTAAAACCTTTTAAAAGTGCTTTGATAGGTTATGATCAGTTGACGCTATTACCAAAATAGATTGAAATGAAGTCGCACCAAAATGGCGAACGTGATAGTGCTAAGACCCGCTTATATATTGCCTATAAAAAATTTAACAACCCCACGAAAAGTGATCCTTAAGTCAGGATCGTCGGTCATTTCACAGCCCCACGTCTGCGTCTTTCAATGATGGCAGCATTAATAATTTATTTTCCAATGGAAATTCGGTAAAACAAATCCGACTGCAGTCAAAAGTTCTGATCCACTGCTAAACCGTAAATGCATTTCAAATTGGATTCGCTTATATAGTTTAAGTACGTTTATTTATTATCAAAACTGGAACAAAATACAAAAAAATATAATAATAAAAACGGTATTTTTTAAAAATAATTTTTAAATTATTCGTAATTTTTTCAAATATATCTTGTGAGTTATTTTACACTGTTATACTATATACTGCCCATTTTTAATTGTACCCACATTTTAATATATATATATATATATATATATATATATATATTTAAGAAAACCGTAAATATAACCCGGATAAGTAAACAAATCACAAATTCGAGTATGTGCAAACGTTTAAAAAATTGACCAATTTCTTTATGTAGATACGGACGCAGAGACTTTGTCACTTAAAAAATATTATTTTTAGTTAAAAGGAAAAGCAATATCGTTTTTATAATTTTTTAAAAAATAGAGACAAAATAAAACTATATAACATTTTTTTCGAAACATTAAACTAGACTACATCAATTGATTTAAAATAGTTCTTTTAATTTTGTGTATAAATTGAAATGTTGTAGTAAATAAGAACAATTAACAAAAGAGCTAATTATGTATTTTTTGTTCAAACAGAAACTTAAAAATTGTTTTTAATGAGAATACAGCCAATTGTTGTTTAGAAAATACAAAATAACAAGTAAAATTAAGTTACCGATTTTTCTTAAGATATTCCTTGTTAAACCCAGAGGAATTTTCATACGTGACCTCAAATTATTTCACACCAAAGTATATTAATATTTCAAACTAATTACGATAATATATTTTATGTATATATATATATCAGTAATACTGTATCGAATAATATTTAAGTATTTACTTTTGTTTATTCTAATATTTCCCTAATTATTTTTAATCGCTATTAACATAACTTAATTTTCAATTCCATGTTTAATATATATATAAACTACACTTCTAACTACACTTCTCTTGTCTCTATATTGTATATCTATAATGTTATTATACAAAAATTATTGTTTGCTTATTGTTTGTTATAACAAGTCATAATTTTTACGTAATAATCAAACATTTCATAAATATTATTTGAAATATTTAAATCTGATATTATGTCAATGAAGGTAGTAGTATATTGAATTGTTTTTTAATAATGTTTTTTTACTGTTATGTAGTAAGTCAGTAAACCAAAGGCGTACAACAAATCCGGTATTGTTTTGTATGTCTGTAAGTAATGTACCTGTAGTGATTACACTTCAAATTTTTGGGGACTTTGAAATTATACCGTTCTGTTACATACGTTATAATAACATTTGAAACAATTTAACAGTTATTAAAATGGCATGGTTATCATGATATTAGTGATATATGGAAAAAATAATGTACTCGTAATTTAACAGATTTAATTTATGAATAATTAAGGAAATATTAATAATTTCAAAATTGAAATGTAAAAGGTGAGATTATAGGAAATTATTTTTTTAAAAACTTATGTTTAATATTTATTGACAAAGTATTATTTACAGTAATATTTTTTAAGATTTAAAAAATAACGTATGTTAAAAAAATTGCATTCGTAAGACTTCTAGTATTTTTTTTGAAACAATATATTTTCACCAACTCTATATTTTTGCGATGAGATAAATACTAAGATAAAAATTAATTTACTAACTTTTCAAATATACAATCTAAGTAAATTTTAAAAAAATATTTCGCCTTTAAAGATACATTTTTTTCAGTTACTAAACAACTGATTTCATGTGTTACGATTTTTTACTGACTGATAGCGTAAAAAAAATTGTAAAAATATTTAGCAGAATGTAAACTTCATATTGTACAAAACTAGGTGGGTTTCTACAATATGAAATTATTTAAAAATCATTAAAAAACTAAAACTTTAAAAAATTATTGATTCCATATAGGAAAACAATAAAATATTAAACAATATATAAATAAAGGCTGTTTAAATTAAAATTTTTTTGGGAAAGTATAACTGTTTAAGCGTTTACGGTTTTAAAACACAGAAACATTGAAGAATTCATATTATAACTGCTTAAAGAAAATATATATTTCATTATTCAATGATTTCATTTTTAGGCACATTTTTTATTGAATAAAAATTATCATAAACAATCAAAAAAAAAGGAAATAATAATCATTGTTTTTGCTTAAAATAAAATTACAACCGTTGTTATGTGACTCATTTCGCACATGGTTGCAAAAAAATATACATTGTAAAAAATATAATCCGTTTAATATTGCACAGTTGGTAACAAGTAGAGTTGACAAGCCAACGCTAACAAGCAATAATTTTAACTACGTAGCATTACACCAATCAGATAGGGTTATCAAGGGCGGATTTACTCATGTCCCCCAGGAACCTATCAAACTCGTGCAGCCAACTTAACTTTACTTTAAAAGTTAAAAAAATATTTCCTTTCTACATTTGTTAATACTTTTCTTTTCATTTGCAACAAATATACAAATTGATTGAAATATGCTAAAACATCATATAAGACTTTATCGTAAGTAATTATTTTCCAGCCTTAACCTTTAACAAAAAACACGGATATTTTCCTTAATTTTTCAATATCGGTTAATCGGAGTTTTCTAAAAGTTGGGCTATAATTTTTTTAAAAAAATGCAGTGTCACGTAAGGGTGCACGTTTTAATTTCATAAAACTTATCACGTTTACAAAGTAAATCGATAATAACCGACAGTGATCAGAACTTGTATTTATTTCCAAACCGACAGGACCAAAGATCAGTTGAAGGTCCCACACTAATCATGAGTAAATCGCGATGGAAGCAATAATTGCTTCATTTCCAAGTAAAAATTATTAAAAATTGTACAATCGCACATTATATATTTCGATTCAAAGATAAACATTTACAAACGTTTCTACAATTATTTATTTTTTATGTAATGTATTAAATTTTAAGACATATTTATATAAATTGTTTAATAAAATTTTTTCACACAGAAATCAAGATAAATCTGTAATTAATTTAATTATGAATAGTAAAATTTTAATCCTATTGACTGAATAGTTTTCGTAAAACTTTTTCTATAAATTGTACAGAACTTTTGTTAAGCATTTGTTCACCAATTTATTTTAAACGGTCGTACTGTTTATTTTTGTAGTTCCCTACGTTTATTGCTGTGTATATTTTTATTGTACACTTAGAGAGGGACATGCAACGTCTAAAATTAAAAAAAATTTCTTTCAACGGATGTATTTAATGTTGCAAAAAATAAAAATATATCTGTTTATAAATTAATGTTTTTATTTCAAGATTACGACGTGACTTTGTGTGCTCTAAAAGATAATAAGAATTAAATCATTTAAAAAAATATAATATGCCAAAATGTTTATATTAAACAAAATGTTTTAAAAAAATCCTTCTTACTAGCGCACGCTTTACGATTTAAATCGAATATTTTTCGATGTTACACTATTTTAGTCTTGTGATTATTTTCCGTAATAACGCATTTAGCTAAAAATATGAATATAATTAGAGTTTTTATAAAAAATTGAGGACAAAAGTGGTTTTTTTTTGTTTGAAAAAAATAAGGAAAACTTTAATTAACACCAAATAAATATAACAAACTATTCGTTGAAAATAACCATATACGTTACCTTTATATTTGCTCACTCCAATTATGCAGCTTTACTAATTGCCCTGTTTTTTCAATCACACACGTTTTTAATTAACACTCCATCAAAATATATATTCAGGTAACTATATTTCTTTTGTAATGTATCTATAAATTTTCGTGTATCGAAAATGAAACGACCTATACATTGTAATGTTTAATAACCAATAAATAATAATGTACGGTTCGTTTCCAATATTTAATTATTTTCAAACAACATTTATTTTAATTGATGTCAACCGACATTAAAAAAACTTGTTTTCATTTTTTATAAATTATTTTATTTAATGTTACTTTTAAGAAAATTTTTGGACTTATTAGTTTAAATTCGTAAATGCTTTGAATAAATATTTCCCATCATCTTCTTGCTTAATGGCCGGGGTATAATATTAAGATATTTCTCTTTAGTCAACATTTAGCCTTGCCTAATATTATTTGCAAAACTTGTACAAAAACATTGTTAACAGTTATTTAATTTTTACTTTAGCTACTAAACAAAAGTGCAGAAATTTGTCCACCAATTTTTTTACCAGGTTTATACACATACACACTGACCATGCAACAAGAATGTAATTGTTATAATCTTAAGCAGGTCATACTGTATATTTTCATGTTTTTGAAAATTAAGGTTACAGTAAGACTTTCATGAATTAATCCTCTTCTACCGGAACTTATATTAATTAATAGATCAAAATGGGAGCAGCGAAGGCATTCCTGATTCAATTTCGACAACGAATCTGGAAATGTTTGTGCTATTTTTAAAATAGCTAAAATTGAGAAACTCATTAGAAATTTAAATACAAACAATAATAATATGTGTAATAAATTAAAAATAATAAAATATTTTAAAAAATGTAAGTAATAATTCAGAATACGATTTACTCGAATATCAAATCCCGATTAGATTATCAAAAATATTCTAGTTTTGCACCCTAAAAGAGAAAATCTGTGCTTGTTCTGAGCTACAGTATTCCTGGATTTGATGTTATAGCTTACTATATTTGTTCATAACCATTGAGATAATACAGTGTAATATTTTCAAAATAATCTTACACACACACACACACACACACACATTTAAACTTTAAATTTGTGTGTATGTGTGTGTGTGTGTGTGTGTGTGTGTGTGTGTGTGTGTGTTGTATATGTATATGTGTGTGTGTATATATATATATATATATATATATATATATATATATATATAGTATATATATATATATATATACTTTTAAAAAAATTAAACCACCATTTTGAACCATACCCACAGGTAAATAGAAATAACTAAATTTCCACTACTTTGCGATTAAGGTCTCAGAGGTGATACCTTTATATTTTTCATGGTAGTTTTGTTTTAAGTCCCAGAATAAAACTTTAAGATCAGCACATAAGATATTTTCTTTTTTTCGGAGGATTCATGCACGGTTATATCATTGATAATTGTGATTTGCAATTTCTGTACAGATCGCTATATATGTTATAGAAACCATTTTATCATATATTGTTAGCTAATTTTCTTTGAAAAATGAGATATTAGAGCAGCAGTGATAATAAAACCCAGGTCTTACCATGATGAACGCTATAATTGCTCTTTTTATTAACGAATTTCTATGGGAACATAAGTTACCGGAGCGGCCATTATGTAATGCCCAGTACCTCAATAAGCACAAATTTTGACTTGTAGAAATAAACCCTTTTTTTGGAAATACAATTTAACCATAGTAGATGGCACTAAAATTTACATAATTTGGCAAATTAGAACTTAGAAATTCTTTGGAAATAGAGAGGTGTATTTGAAGGAAGTCATTATTTCTAAGTTCTAATTTTTTTTTAACTTACGTACCTCTCTCGTAATCAGAGATAAGGCAGACACTAACTGCGTTTTGAATTTTAAAAATAATCCGAAAACAAGAAATGAACTTTAACTGCGTTCTGGATTCAAATTGCTACTTTAGTATAATTTGGAACTAATTACGCTAATTATTTCATATTAATAATTTAGACAAGTTCGTTTTCAGCAAAATCAGATCAAACATTTCAAAATGGAGGCGATACAAATCTTTGAAAATCGTAAAGTTTTTCTCTAACACTTTTTTTTGAAAATCTGATTTCACTATCATAGTTTGCGCTAATTTATGCCTAATTAGGCAATCTGAAATCCAATGAAAATAGCAAAATTATTTTAAAAAAAGTTAGGCTCCGTTTTTGTTTTTCTAACGCAGTTTTAAAGTTTAAAATGCTAATGTATGAAGACTTTAATGTTTATTATGATTATAATGGTATGAAAAAGGAGCATGGTAAAAAAAGTATGTTCAAAAATGTGCTTCTATCACGCTAGTGAGACAGCCGAGTGTCGTGATTACATTTTTCCAAAATGGTGTCATTTTATTTACATTAGTAAGAAAATAACAAATGATCCTAAATATCTTTTAGCTTTTAATAAAATTAGGCTAGAAGTATTTATTATTTTATTTTAATGCTGAACAATATTTTTACAAAAATATGTTATAATTATTTGTACATCCATCAACGCCTATCCATGTTCTACTTTAAAATGTCAGGTTTCCTTAAATTTCTCTAGTCTGTCGCATCGGCACCAGACTCCATGTATAAACAATGCCTCCTATTTCACACCCCATTAGAAGATTGAGGGAGGTTAAACCTCTCCGGGGACCTGCATCGCTTCCAGCGTTCAAACATTTCGTTAGAGGTTTACATTTAATGACTACTTCGATATGTACTTGTCTATTCTTCTCCTTGTTTCAGGAAAAGTGTATAAAAACGTCTTTATCGGTATTTTAATTTTAAAGGAATAACGCTACAACAAAATGGATTATTGGCACATTGTAACCTACTTGAGACAAACCTTTGAATAACTTCGTCTTTATTATATTTTGGGTTTAATTTTGAAGTTATTTGCTTGCAAAATATAATGTTTTACATTGTTGATTTTAAATACATAAATTATTAAATTTTATTTGTGTTTTATTTTACGTTATTTATTTTTAAATACAATTTGCAAAACCAGTAAAAGTAAATGACTGTATAGGTGCAAGACTGAATGTTTTTTTCAATATTTACTGGTACATTGAATAACCATACTTTATTATGTTTTGAATGTTAGGATACAAGTACATTTCAAATAAATATTACCTTGATCGGCCGCAGTAAGAACTCCAATTATGAGGGCGACGCCCGTTCTCCAAACTATCCACTGGCACATTTTTAATTCCTCACACAAACATAACTTTCTGCTTCATAAAATCGTATTACCATTTACGAAATCCTCTCTCAATGATATGTCGCAAGAGATTAAAACACTCTCTTTCGAGTTGTTCACATTTATAAAACATCTATTACAAGTTTATAACAAATATATTATATTTTTCATAAGGTAATTTCATTTTCAATATTTATATATAAAGTCGTGCAATCATTTTTGTTCTCATTATTAGTATGATTTTGTTTTGATACATTTCGCATAGACTTTAATGAATGAAGTACATTAAATTTCACATAATATAGTTATATATTTTTCAAACTAAACTAAACTATATTTTTATTGAATTCCGTAAATAGCATGAGTTCACTTTAAGAAGAAGCACAGATAAATAAAAAATTATAAAAAAAACAATAAACACTTTTACGTTTAGACATAAACAAACAACTTTAATTAAACGAACATTTCATAATTGGCGACCTAATTTCGAAACGTTGAACAGACCCACAGACCACAGCAATATATCCTTATGTATTTACTGTGTGAACACAACACATACGTCACTACGTCAGTTCATTGCGAATGCCCAAGTCTTACTGGCGCCCTTAGGCCCGATCATCTGAGCGGCGCATGCGTGGTTTAATCCCCGACAATTCAGAAGACCCCAGACCCCAGACCTTGCTGGACACCCTTTCACACATTTCTTGTGAAAATTAAATTAAATTTACACCAGTTCACTTCATTGTATGCTAATATTAAGTAATTACGCAAGACGTAAGTTTATTAATCGATTTACAGACGTGACGTGAAATATTAAAAACGTGTTTATGAGCAATAAGTTCAAACAATAAAAATACTATACAATTACACGTTTAAAATTTTAATCAAATGTATTTTTAAAATACATTCCCAATTAAATGTCGATAAATTCCAATAATGCTCTCTATACAATATTTAATATTCTTTAATTATTTTTTAAAAGAATTTTATTATACAATTCAGTTATTTATTTATTTATTTGAATAATTCAATATAAAAATAATTTATTTTTAAATAAGTAGCAGTAGAACATAACATTAAATAAATTTTACTATATTCTTTATTATTGATTATTAATTATGATAAGAAATAATTAAATGATTTCTTATCAGCCAATAAAAAATAAGTTAATATTTGCGAAAAATGTAGACATTTGTATTGTAACTATACACGTTTCTGTTCATTAAAAACAATCCCAATATAAAAAAAAACTATTCAATTTTTTTTATATTACATTCTGGATTTTTATATTTTATCTTTATTTTTTTTCATTCCTCTTTTTGCTACAGTATGTAGGCTACTTTTGTATATACAATAAAATCTAGTAGACTCTAACCTGCTTATTTTTAAAGTGTATTCAATTGCATCAATTTGTTAATTAATTAAAATAATTATAACATTAAAATTAAAAACCTAAAGATGTAACCAATAATTAATTGTTTTTGTTGTGACGTAATTAATTAAGTCAACTCCGTGTTGATTTATATTTGCGTCCTATTAGTTTCTGAATTCTGAATTTCGCCTCCATTTTATAAGTTTTGACTGTACAAGATAATGAAAAACTACTTTCTGCCCCGTCCTATTAAAACTACTGCACCCGCACCCTATTTCTGTTCAAAGCGATGCGCCATTTCGTCTCACATATCTAGATCTATAATTAGGCAGTCCGTAATACTTGTGTGTTTATTCTGTCCCGTTATTCTGTTCTGATCAAACTTAACTAACTTTTAATTTGTTTAATGTTTCTAATCTTTAATTGTTTGTTCATTAATAGACTAATTAATAATTTCCTGAATATTTCAATTTTAATATTTCAATATTTTCAAATGCAATTTGTATTTTAATTTAATATATAACTACTTAAAATAATTATATATGTATATAATGTGTTTCTTTAACTCTCTACGTTATTTCAGTATATAACGTAGTTAACTAGTATAATTTCTAATTTAAGACCAAGAGCATTAAATACAATTATCAATACTTCCTTAATTTTTGGAAGTTTGAATTAAAATTGTCAACTACGTACAACTTAAACAGTCGCGGTACTTAAAAAAGTACGCTTACAAACACACGCGCGCGCATGCTCTTTCTCATATACGTATTTGTATACAAAAGACTATCTTACCATGACTTCATTGTCGATGATTTTCAATTTGGAATTTGCTAAAAAGGAAGTATAGGCCTAAGTAAATTTGAAGATTTTTTTAAACATAGAAAATGAAATATGTTTAAATATCTAAATAATTACAATTATTAAGTCAGATTTTTTGAGAATAAATTACTTACACAATCATATATTTTTAATGGGTATTAAGTACGAAATCCTCAAACGAGTAAAAGTGTTAATAGTTAAAATGTTTAGACACTCGAAGAATTACTTAATTTACCCGGCAAAAAAAAAGGAAATTTTTTATAGGTATCCACAGCTGATTCTTGAAAAAATATAAATAATTTAAAATATTAATTAAAAATAATTTTAATGGTTCTAATCAGATTTACATATTGATATATTAGTTTAATACTTACGCCAAAGCTAAAAATGAATACGTAATTTAATTTGCACGAAGAAAGTTTACTTGATACAGTATAAATCGTATATTTGTGCGTACAATATAGAATAAATATAGAAAGTGTGTACAATATTTTTTTATTATTTAAAATTATGCTATTGGAAATATCACACTTGCTACATCATTGGACCGAAGATAACTATAATACGCGAACTGAGACGTTTTTATTATTTGAAAATAATTTTCTTGTTTGAAGAATATTTTTATTCATTTCCGTCGAAGGGAAAATGTCATTTTTTAAATTAAAAATCACAGATCAAAAAAAGTAACTTTTCGATCCTGAAACGGGCGTTGACATAGTTTTACAGGGATTTTCTTGTCATTGTACGACGCCCGATAACGCGTTAACACTGATAAAACGGCGATATACTCGTCTCGCCTCCACAGCAGTGATTTTTTAAAATTACATTATTAAAGTTTTACTTACACCATTATTTTTAAATAAAAAATTAAAATATGTAATGTATTTCGATGATATTAGTACTATTATTACGTTTATAAAAATCACTTATATATTTTTTCTACAGTGCATACTTTATCCTAGTACTACTGTAGAAGAAGACGGACAGTAACGGAAAGTGTAATGATTACGCCAGTAACTGCAGTATCGAACCTACGACAATGATTTCAGGGAGGTAGCAGACTGACCGATATCCTAACTATCACGGATGTTCCGTTAGTTTTAAATATAAGTGACTTTTTTGTCCTTGAAATTAATAAACAATTATACATCCATTAAATAATAACACGTTTATATATTATATATATATATATATATATATATATATATATACACAAGGTGTGTTCAGAGAGTAATAAGAATTTTTAAATTTCGCGGGCTTGGAAAGTCGGATTGTCAAACATTTTTTTTATTATGTTGGTATACATGCCCTTGAAGTATGATAAAACTTTCAGCTGTATTCATTGTGGACTTTCTCTGTGACAGCCACTAAGGCTAGACGTGTTTTTATGAGCTCGGCGATTTTCGTTTGTTTAAAGAAATGGATCAAAGAATTTGTATCACAATTGCGTAAAAAATGGAATAAAGTGTAACAAAGTGTGTGAAATGTTATCAAAGGCCTATGGTGAGTCTGTTATGAGTAAAGAAAGAGATTACGAGTGGTATAAGCGTTTCCAAGAAGGTCGTGAAGACGTTGAAGATGACGAACACCCTGGACGCACCAGCACATCAACAACCGATGAAAACGTGGAAAAAGTAAAAGAAATGGTTATGAACAATCGCTGAATCACAATTAGAGAGGTCGCTGATGATGTTGGCATATCGATTGGATCATGTCATTACATTGTTTCCAATGTTTTGTGTATGAAACGCGTGGCAGCAAAATTTGTTCAAAAATTGTTGAATTTTGAACAACAAAGAGTGGCGAATGGAAGTTGCTCAGGAGTCACTAAATGAAGTCAACGATGATGCAGAATTATCGAAACGTGTTATAACAGTTGAAAAAACATGGGTTTACGGATATGACGTCGAAACTAAGGCTCAATCATCCCAGTGGAGGCATTCTGGCTCGCCAAGACCGAAAAAGGCTCGACAAGTGCGGTCGAACGTGAAGCTTATGCTCACTGTGTTTTTCGATATTAATGGCATAGTGCATCATGAATTCCTGCCACCAGGTGAAACGGTCAATAAGGAGTACTACCTGCAAGTTCAACGCCGTTTGCGTGAAGCAATCCGAAAGAAACGCCAGGATCTGTGGAAAAACAATTCATGCCTTTTGCAACACGATAATGCACCAGCTCACACATCATTGCTTGTTCGTGAATTTTTGGCCAAAAACAGTACTGTAACGATGCTCCAGCCTTCATATTCGCCAGACATGGATCCGTGTAACTTTTTCGTATTTCCAAAAATAAAGAGAACCTTAAAGGGCCGTCGTTTTACAGCCGTAGATGACATTAAAAGCGCATCGCTAAAAGAACTAAAGGCTATCTCAAAGATCGAGTTTGAGAAGTGTTTCGAGGATTGAAAGAAGCGCTGGCACAAGTGCATAATCTCCAATGGGGACTATTTTAATGGCGACAATATCAATGTAGAAGAATAAATAAATATTTCGTTCAAAAAATTAAAATTATAGTTACTTTCTAAACACACCTTGTACACAACTTTTTTGAAGTGAAGATTTTAATGTTAGTTTTGACGAGAAGAATGAATAAAAAAAAGTGTGCCGAACGTAAAGAAAATATAGAATGAACGAGCAAACTAATTTCGTGTCTGTTTCTGTCTCTTTTTTTCTTCCTCCTTTCTATAACCGTGCACGCGTATTATATGAAAACGTTATGTTACTTTGGTTTCAGTATTTTTTCTTAGTGAAAGGACACGTTGTAACCATTTATAATACATTCAAAATTAATATAAACGTGTATAGTAACTTTTGTTAATATTGCTACTTTTCAACTACATAAAATAAAAATATTATGTCCTATCAGCTGTTCAATAAAATCAGCTGGTTGTTTACAAATTTATATAAAACAACTGATCTTTAACTATTACTACATTCAAGCTAGCTTGAAGTATTTATTTATTTAAACAAAGCAAGATATTTCTAAAAATATCTTTAAAGGAATAATATATTCAGCAAATATATCATTAACAAAAGTATCGCTTTTGCCGGTACCTCTCCGAGTTCAACAAGTGTACTTTTTACTTCAGTCTTGCCAAACAAAGTATCACTCGTTAAAGCATTTTCAAGGTTATATCACGGACTGAAGTTAAAAGATCTAGTACAACTTTATGTTTTTGTTAGGGGAAACCCCACTGTACAGGTCTAAGAACTAGGAGGAAGGGATAATGACCCAGACAATGGTTTTAAAAGAGGTGAATAACCTATGTAAGATTACTTTAGTTTATTTAAAACTAAAACTTGTTTACTTAAAACTAAACGAATTATTTCTAAATTATTTATTTTCGTGAATTTCTTAGATATATGTAGGCCTACTATTATAAAATCCATATTTTTATAAAAACATTATGAACCCTGAAGTGGTTAGTAAAACTAAAGTTTTTACTAGACCTAACCTCAAACGTCTATCGTGTTTTATTCCAATTTGAAATTTACGACCAGTTTAGCCAAATAACTACAATTTACAAATTTTACGCAAATTCGTATACGCCACTTTTAAACAAATTAGGTGTTTTACCTTTACAATTATCCAATATTTTACAAAATGAATGATAATGGAATAACATATTCTTGTATATATTAATGTAAATTATAGATTAAAAAACTGTATTTAACGAAAAGAATTATACAAAAAACATTTCATATGTATGAGTATTTAACAATGAAATGAGTACTTGTTCAAATAAAATACATAGCTAGTTAAGTAAAAGTAAGATTAACATGTTATTTGTATATATATATATATATATATATATATATATATATATATATATATATATATATATATATATATATATATATATATATATATATATATATATATATATATATATGTATGTGTATGTGTGTGTGTGTGTGTGTGTGTGTGTGTGTGTGTGTGTGTGTGTGTGTGTGTGTGTGTGTGTGTGTGTGTGTGTGTGTGTGTGTGTGTGTGTGTAAATCACTGGATATTTTACCATCTCACTGGTTGAATTATAAATAAAGTTTGTTGTTCTTGAATAATTCTATATTGATATTGTTATAGAACTTTTTTTTCTTCAGGAGCTATCGAAAAGAATTTGAACAGTTTGTCTAATTTCACGAGGATTGTCTTAAAATATTTTTCTCAAATTTTTGTTACGTACGAAAACTTAGAACTAAAGTAAATAAACCAATTTGATGTTAAGAAAACTGTTCGGCATTAAATTTAAAATAAAACCTAAAATATACTCTTACTTAAAAGTTTAAGCAAGAGCTGTTAAACCGATTTTGTGGAATTAATTTGTTTTTTTTTTGTATGTGTTTATTTTTTTTGTCTTGAAGAAATTTAATTTGATTTTTTTTTGTAATCATTTCGCAATATTTACTAAACAATTATTATTTTCAAAACGTTAGTTATTAAACAATAACAAGAATATATTAATGTGTGACGTAATGTCGAATTAATATTAACTGCAAACGGTTACTGAGTGCTTACTAAACACTGTTTACCGAACGTAAACCAATATAGTTACCAGTACGTGTACAAGTTGTAAGTAGCTTTAAGTTATTCGTGTCAAACTCGAATAAAAATTAAATGTGCAGTGGCTCGATAACCACATTGTGGTAGTAAGTAAATATTAAGCGGATTACACTCCGAAGCCTTCTGCTCTTTCAGGGGATTTAGTGTTATTCCGGAGCGCAATCTGCCTCACCGATCAATAACGAACCGCATAACGCGTGTTGCAGACGGAATCATCTCATCAGGTATTCGCCTCACTAGACCCGCTCTCTCTAACTCTCTTCCTCTCTCCGTCTAACATGCAGCTAACTAGACACAATATAATTCTCTCGGCATCAGATTTCCTCTTACATTTTCAATTTCAAAACCTGGTCTCCTTCCAGTTTTATTGCTTTCGTGTAATCTTTAATTCATTTTAATGTTTTATTTAGAGAAACACTTTCCGAATGCAAAAGTAAATTATTCAACAGTAATATTTTCAATATGACGCCTTTAGTGAAACTGTGTTTAACATTCATTGGCATTAGAAATATTTTTATTTTATATATTTCTTAAAATAATTTAAATACATAGAAACATAAATTCAAACGATTTCTTTCTGCATTTTGTGTACTTATAATCTTGTACTTAATTAAATACTCCTTGTGATATTGAAATTATTTAAAATATGAACAATTATAACCTAACAAATATATTTTTAAAGTAAGAATACATCGTAAAAAATCATATTATTAATTTATGGACAAGTCAGTTTTGTAAATAAAGTTGTATTTGTCAAATACAATCCGTTGAACCGTACTGTTACGTTCAAAGTTGGCTTATACAAACGATAACAATGTGGTATTGAATTATAAATAAACAAACGTGGTAATACTATTTATTTAGGTATTACAACCTAAATGGATTTTCCTGAAATACAAATATCGTCACGGTACTAATATCCTTATCAAATATTTACCTTTTATCGGTATTAGTGTACTTGCATTTAATTATTTATTGTAGTACGCGTAATAGCTTATTAATTTTTTTAAAAGTAGTACTTTCGACAAACAAATTAAATGAATTATTATAAAAGTCATTTCGTAAAGAAACATAAATGCTTACTGAACCTACTGTACATTATCTTACTTCGGTTTTAGTTTCAACTGAGTTATTTTTTTATGTATTTAAAATGTCTAAACATACATTTATACACTAATTTACTTCTAAGAGAGCATTATTTGACATAGAAAGTTTCATAAAAAAATCTGAGGCAGTTATTGTAGGATTTTTAAACGCTTACTAAACTTACTATGCAGTGTCTTCGATTTGAGTCTTAAATAATTAGCTTAGTTTCTTATATGTATATATATATATACACTTCTAAGATATTGCTGTTTGATACAAAAAGTTTCATAAACAATAAATCTGTAAGGCAATCACTGTAGGATTTTTAAAGTCTTACTATAACTATGTTCAGTATAATGATCTGCCTTCCCTAGCTTCGTCAATTCTACTTTCGTTGACGCGTTTCGGAGAACCTCCATATTCAAAAACTATATCTATACTCAGTCGATGTAGATATAGGGAGTATAGATATAGTTTTTGAAGATGGATGTTCTCCGAAACGCGTCAACGAAAGTAGAATTGACGAAGCTAGGGAAGGCAGATCATACTGAACATATTGACAATAATCCTAGCAGAAAAAAGAAGAATATAAAAAGAATTTCTTACTAAAACTTATGCAGTGTCTCGCTTACATTTTAGTTTTAACAAATTTAGTTGGTCTTTTAAAATATTTTATTTATTTACGAATTTAGAACACCTAAGCATACATTTATGTATACATTTATTTTTAAAAGAACGTTATTTGATTCAGAAATTTCATCAGAAAAAATTGTAATTTACTCATACGATTCTTGAACTGCTTTGCATTCTTACTTCGATTTCAGTCTTATCCAATTAATTTTTTTTTTAGTTTTATTTATTTATTTATTTCAACTACTAAACATACATTTATGTATACATTTACTTCTAACAGTGCGTTATTTGACAGGACACGTCACAATAAAAAAATGTCTGTAAGGCAGTTATTGTAGAATTCACGAAACACAATGTTTCGTTATTGTAAGTCAAACGGAAACGCACATTTCCAGTCTACGATCTGTAATTTCTTTTTCCAAACACCAGATTGTATGAGTACCATGATTGCGTGATTTTCTTTGCTATTGCTTCTTTGTCTCACCTCTTAAATAACCATTAAAAACATAACAGCAATTTGGAAAACAAAGTAAAATGCATTAACTATTTTCGATGTACTTTATTTTGACACTCTTGATTTATTTTTAAATTATTTCTCTTATTACAGAACAACAACTGCAGGTCTTAAACCAAGCTGGTTTATTAACTTTGATACACACAAGGATCTTGTAATATATATCCAGTGTAACGTGTCAGTACGTTTTTAGTCTTACCCATATATTGACTTGTTTGTTATATATGAAATGGATCATAGTGGCAATTCAGAAGGAATTACTTTAAAATGCTCATAAACGTGCTTTATTGGTTATAAACTGTCTATTTGATAAGTACATTTGTAAAATTTTACACTGACTAGGTTAGCAATCAGATTAGCTATATATTCACTAGACTTTATTGACAAAGACTATAGAGCGATTGGAATGTCAAGGAAGACACGATATTTGTCGATTGTTTGTTTTCAAATAGAACTGTTGTAAAGAAATGAGATTATTGTCTTAAAAAATTTGTCCTAAACGTAAATAAAGTGCAAAATATTAATTACAAATTGTGTCTTTGAACAGACAATTTGAGGTCTGTTAATATCATTTAAGTTGTTTTAAAATCCTACATTTACACTTTGAAATGTATAATTTAATGCAATATTGAATAATTAAATTACCAAAATTTTTACAAATATTATATACATATTTACAAATAAATAGCTACATAATTTTATCATACGATTTACAGAGTAAAATGTACGCTATATTGGTATTAATAAATTTGTGTTAAACCAATGTAAAGTGGCAAAATTTTAAAAAATTAAATGTAACAGTTAATCTCTGGATTTGGTAATGTTAAATTTTTACAAACTTTCGAAAACGGAAGTACATTAAGGCTTTCGACTAAGGGAAGGCGCCGGAAAGGAAGGAGGAAAGATAAAAGTTTTTACTCCCCCCACAATTTAACCTTGTAGCTCTATAGATATTCTAGAGAAAACCTTAACCCAACACTTTGGTAATAATAAAATGTAAACTTTTATGATATAGATAAATTTAAAGTGAAACACTTCTTAGCTGCATATTTTTTTACAAATGTTTCAACAAGTTTCTTTATTTTTTAACTATAGAATAAATAAACCTTTCTTTACAAAAATATCACTATTCACTATTACATATTAAATATTTTTTTTAACAATAATAGAAGTTAAATTATGAAATGTAACTGTATTTTCAGTTAGTTTAAAACTGTTTATTGTTTGTCTCAGCGAGAGTTATGAATACTTTTCCTGAGAATTACATTTTTATTTAAATCTAAAAATATTTGTTGATTACAAAAAACGCATAACTTAAGTACAATGTGAACGTGGCGTATTTTAATATAACATTTAAAACTTCTTGAAAAAATCAATTTTGTATTATTTAAAACTAACAAACTTCTTTCTTTTTATAAATGTTATGTCGATGACAGATTATAAATATTAAAATATACAAAAGCTGTTTTGTTTAACTAATAAAAGTAACAAGCTGAATCAAATCAAACTATAACAGAACAAATGATATGACACAGATTTTGATCGATTCTGGCTCACTTGTATTATTCTATTGTATTTCTTCGACATAAAAGCACTACCCTCACAACAATCAAAGATTTATGATATCAAAATCCTTCAATCATAGAAGCAGTACAATATTATAAACAACCTGACTTACTTTGAAATTGAAGTGAACATTATTACATAAAATTTGTTAATTATTACCATATGTGTTCGCTATAATTGTATTATAAATTTAATTATTAATATTTAATTCGAAATTAATTACACGTGTTTGAAATTTGCACTAATTTATTATTAATTATCAAAAATAAGTAAAAAATATTGTGTCGTAAATTGATATTTCAATGCCGCAATAACTGTATGACTAATTAAATACGCACGTTATACATTTGGTAATAATTATGTGTCAAATATTTTGCATTATTAATTACACCTTGTTAGTTCTGTTTCATTTGCGTAAAGTGATATGCAAATAACATTTGGACACCTAAAAGGATGAGTAATCCTTTGCTGGATTAATCGCCTGGAAAGTGCAAGATAAGCAACATAATTTTGGCCAATTTAGAAGTTGTTAACATAAAGATAAGTTACACTATTATAACGGGAATCGTTTACTTCAAACATCAGGTTTACCGCTGATTGATTTATAAAAACCGTTATGTATATATATTTTTTTAATAGTATATAGAAAGTAAAAATATGTTTATATAATTTAAAGTAATTGAATCATAAATGTTTAGTTTTGTCTAAAAGTAGTGCAATGGAACTTTAAGCAGGCTATGAAAATCATCTTTCAATGACTTATAAAAGGCAGGTTTTTTCGAGTCGCATTCAGATGGTTTATTCGCTGTTCCCCCTGAATTAAAGCTTTAAAATAAGAGAAGATTTTGGTTATATATTTTTCTTGACTTTATTTTATTTATTAAGTTTAAAATTTATATAATGTTTTATAAAGGATAAACAAAATTTAATTTCTTTTATTATTTGAAGATTTTGAATTCAATAGTTTCTTTTTGTTAACATTAAAGTATTAGCTTTGAACTATTTATATTCATTTTTTATTGGTTGGTTTTACTGATATTGGTTGGAGTTTCTTTTCGTGATATTTTAAGTTTAGAAAGTTGATTTCGTAAAGTATATACTTTGAAATAATTAATTTAGAGTAAGTAAACGTTTTACAAAAATATTTTATTTACAGTAAAATAGTTATATTATTACAGTTATAAAGCGGTACACATTTAATAAAACTACATATGAAAGATGTTGCTCTTTTAAATAAATGGGAAAACAATATTGTTTAAACATTGATTTTTTTCTATTTTTATTCTTCTTCTTTTCTGCTAGGATTATTGTCACTATGTTCAGTATACTGCCTTCCCTAGCTTCGTGAATTCTACTTTCGTTGACGCGTTTCGGAGAACATCCATCTTCAAAAACTATAACTATACTGTTCACCAATATTATGGACCGTCCTATTTATAATTTTCTATCTCCACCTCGTATCCCTCCTCTATTCAACACGTGTGCATTAAACCTGACGTGCTCGCTTCTAATTGGCTTTTAAAAATCATACGTTTTCGCTCGCTTCTGAATGGCTCCTTTCAAACTTTCTCTTCAACGGTCATCTTTCCTGTTAATTTTTGAAAATTTTTAGATTTTTATATTACGTTTAAAAATCTAAAAATTTTCAAAAATTAACAGAAGGGTCAATCGTTGAAGAGAAAGTTTGAAAGGAACCAATCAGAAGCGAGCGAAAACGTATGATTTTGAAGAGTTAATCTGAAGCGAGCACGTCAGGTTTAATATACACGTGTTGAATAGAGGAGGAGTACGAGGTTGAGATAGAAAATTATAAATAGGACGGGCCATAATATTGGTGAACAGTATAGATATAGTTTTTGAAGTTGGAGGTTCTCCGAAACGCGACAACGAAAGTAGAATAGACGAAGCTAGGGAAGGCTTATACTGAACATATTGATTTTTGTTCGTGGAGAGATCATATCCATTATAACGTTCAATAAACACATTTATACAAAATAGGCCTATGCATCACAAGTCTGTGACAGACGGTGTGGTAGAGTGAACGAGTAGTAAGAAATCTGTGTTGTTTTACTTATCGTGTTATGTTCAGAAACACCAATACTCCATTTCTGTAGAAGCATTATACCGTGTCAAAAATAAAACTAAACTGAGAAAAATAATTTTAATTGAAAAGGTTGATGGTTGACGTTTACAAAAATAGAATGAAAATTTTGGCCGAACTACTAACTATTAAAACAATTACTAAAAGTATAAAAATGACATTTAGTAAAGGGTAAATTTAGCTAAACATACCAATTTAAATTAATGACATAGCAATATCTATAATTATTTTATTAAAGTTAACAAATTTACAAAACTATATAATATAATGAAACAAATCATTGTTAGTTTTTAAAGGCAATATTAAAAAAAATATTTGAATAATTTGATCTTTTTACGCGAAAGAAATATAACAGAATGAATTAATAAATGCAGAGCTAAATTAAGAACAATCGCTGCGTCGTTTTTCAGTTTATCTGTAACAGTATTTTAGGTAAGTGGAGTGTCGAAATGAACTGGCTGCGAAAAGAATCGATATATCGCAGAATTAGACATCGGTGGTTGTGGAGAGGAAAATGGCAATCAGATATTCTTTCGAGGTCATCAAATCGAGTTGTTTAGATTCCTGATCTTGACGGCTATAGGCCTATTATTTTTATAAGCTTGTCTGGACTGAACTTGACAAGTTTAAAATTCTTTTTAAAGGAAAAAATAGTTCAAACATAGATTGCGCTATTATGTGGCCCTGAAACAATTAAAATAAACGTAAAAATCAACGTAACTATCACAAATTAGCCAAAATAATTTACGTAGATATTGAGTTTAAACTATTTTTAGCATCAGTTGTTATTGTAATAGTTGTCTTTTTACGCGTGCAATAGTCAAAAACCTGATTTTTTTTTAAATAATTTTGAACTACAATAAATAGGAGTTGCGCAGAAACTGCATTGTGTCGTTAGAAATCATGTACTGTTTCTCAAAACTTTGTGGTGATTTTCACAATCCATTTCAATTTTACTTTATTACCATTCAAACAATAGTAAATGTTCGGTTTGGTTATTGTGAGATTTTAATAGTTTTTTTTTGTTTTCATTATCAAAAGAAATTATTGAATGTCTCCGTCTGCATTTGTGAGATTGCACATCAACTCAACCGATTTTGATTATATTTGATATGCAGGATTCCAGTTTTTCGAAAGTCAGGACTATTTTTTAATTTTTTAATGCAAAATTTTTATATATTTTTTTGTTGAAATATCTGTTACAATCCGGATTTTCACAGAATCGAGTTTTCTTAAAACGAAGTTTTATTGATGTCGGTAAAAATTTGCAGAATATTTGTTTCGTAAGTACCAAAACAGGACTATTGAAACAACTGAATTTCTACACATTTACTTACTATCGGTTGTTATGACTTTAATATATATTTAAAACTCATTATAAATTAGTATAAATTTTGAATTATTAATTTTAAAAAATCAAACCTGTTAAATTCCAAAAAAATTGTTATTTATTGAAAATATTTTGTGAAACCTTACGAACTTTTTTAAAGGAAATTTTTTATTACATTTTCTGCTTTGTACGAAAATTAATTTTAATAATACTAAATTAAATACTAGTTTTTTAGAACTTTGCTTGCAATACCCACTGGCATTATTTTGTTGATTTAGAATTGAAAATTCAAAAATGCAAAATCATTTTCTGAAAGTGTTTCAAACGTACGTTTTTGAAACTCTTGCACCTATTACTACTGAAGGGGTGAGATTATAAAAGAACACGAATCAAAAATCTTTAAAATGTTTATAAAATCTTATAACACGATACAAGTAGCAGTCCATAAAGTAAATAATATAAACTGAAAGAATATTTAAAAAGGATTCCATTATCCAGAGTTAGAATATATATATATATATATATATATATATATATATATATATATATATATATATATATATATAATGATAAAGAAATATGATTTCTTTATTATTTTTTTTATCAAGTCACTCTTTATATTTATATAATTTTAAAAATTGAGATGTACAAATATTAATACAGAAAGAGATAAATATTAATTCTAGTTCGTATTATTAGAAAGTATTAAACAATTTATTTGACGAAACATTATATCTGTTGTAATGAGAAATGAACATTACCTAATAAACATTAAAGCTTGCTGTTTGCAAAGAAAATAAATTAGTGGAGAGAGATTTCATGCACCAACACGATTGAATGCAATTTCAACTTAATACATACGTAATAGTACTTAATTGATTTGAAATGACGGTTTATCTCTCGTTCCGTAGAACGTAAACCTTGAGAAAAATCTATTTAAGTAGTTCATTTTATTTTATAACAATTTAAGTATTTTTTAAACTACATTTGGTTTAATATTTAGAATATTTCTGCAATTTATGATGTGTTTAAATTAATGATAAAATGTGTAACATTATTAAACGTGCTCCTCTATAATAAACACAGTAAATAAGTAGTGCATAGTTTAGAATTGTTTTTTGTTATAGACATATTTTCTAGTGTTCATAAATTTAAGAATAATAATTGATTAAATCTTCATGATGGCGATATTTTTAAGAGGCACAACGTTTAACCTTATTTAAAATTTGAAGTGTCTAATTTAAACATTTCTAATTTCTACGTGCCATAGATTAGCTACTATACATCACACCCGCACGTGTGTGAGCACGTACACGCACGTGTGTGAGCACGCGCGCGCTGTTGATAGAAGATATATTTTAACCATATTTGTAACATATTTATGTTATATTAGTCATATTTCATACAAAACGGTCGAAAATGACATGTAGATAATTAACAACGAGTGTATTATAATCGATTTAGCTACTTGAATACTTATTAAATAAATAATAAATAAAAAATTCTCAAACTTTCTAACATTCAATTATATCCACAGGTAATCTGGTTAGGAAGCTAAAGAAAAAAAAATCCCGAAGATCAATTGTTTACGGTTGTTCATGAATAGACAGAAAAAACATAACAATCAAAGTCGGTTGATGTTTTAATTTTTGTTTTTAATTTAGGATTACATATTCCCGGATATCGAATTTATTTTATTCAATATTTACTAATTGAAGTTATCTTTTTTATTTGTCACAAAATGATTACTGTAAATTTGTTAAACCGATTGAAAAGTATTATTTTCAATAATACTATACACCTTTTTTTTATCATTTTTTAATTTTTCGAATCTGAATTTATGAGAATATACCGAACATGTTGTCTTAAATTACTTTTTTGTTGCATTTTTTTATTATTACAACTAAGTCATATGACTTATCAAGTAATATTCCATTCACTAGAGTCAAGTATCTGAAGACCCAAGATCCGACCCATCAGCCACACCCCCACTTCACTAACACATCAAATCACAAGACTTAGTCCTTTTCAATCTGCGCTGATCCTGAGTGGTCCTTAGGAGCGGCAGTACTTCCACATTAGAATGTGTCGCTAGTCTCTTTTTATGTTTCGTTACATGTAATTTAATTTCTTCTACAACGGTAGGAACTCCCAAGTCCCCATTAATATCGTCATTTCATGCATATCATGGAGCATTGCAGATACTTCGCAGTACTTTGTTTTGATATGTTTGGATCATCATCGCATTTGTTTTCTTGGTACAACCCCACAGTTGGATACCATATATCCACACATGCTTTAGAACTTACTTATATATCAGCAGCTTGTTTTGCAAAGAGAGTTGTGAATGCCTTCCCAACAGCAACTACATCTTGAATTTAATGTTCAGCTCCTGCCTCTTTTTTTGGTTACATTTGAGTAAAATTTCATCTAGTCGGTTCTTTAGATTTTTTTTACTGCTTTATTTAATTTTAGACAGGTTTCGAACTACTTTTTTTACAAACAAACGTTCCACAATTATGGTTAAACTCTGCCCTGCTTGCCACATTTTATCGAAATTGAACTCTTACTTTATTCTCTAGCGTTGTGCACACACACACACACACACACACACACACACACACACACACACACACACACACACACACACACACAACTAAAAGTGACCGGAAAATGTAAACATTCATAATATAGTAGGTTTTACTGCTACTAATACTAATTAATATTATAAATCATTTTTTTTTGTGTTTAACGTCCGACTATTGTGCACACTTGGACTAATGCAGACGATGGGATGATTTATAGTGTATGAAAATGCCAAGCCCTCGCCGGGAATCAAACCCAGGTCCTCAAGGTGAAAGCCTAGTACGCTATCCACTAGGCCACCGAGGCGGCTTATAAATCAATAAAATTTGTTTATACTTTGTATGATGAGAAAGTAAAACTGTATTTACTTTATTATTATTTTAATTAATTATTTTTTAATAATAAATTGTTAATTGTTAAATTCTACTCATTTATTATTAAATTATAAACAGTGCTTGTTTAATTTGCCAAACTGAAACGTTTGGCTCTCTAATGGCAATTGAATCAATGACGTCATGTCTGGCGGTTAAATAGCGTGTTGGCAGGCCAATTTATTAAAGGTTTGCCGTTAATTAGTGGATAAAGCGACACACCACCAGCGCTAGTTTTAAACATCCACTTTTGTTACGGACATGATAAATGTGTTTGATTGCGAAATTCACGACTGACGAGACTATGTTCTGATTGCGACGGACAAAATAAATAAAGATTTGTTTACTTTTCATAGAAAATACTACGGAAAATCATATCACGTTTCAATAAAGTAAATAACAACATGTTACAGTACAACAATTACAAATATATGTTAATACTTTATTTCTGCAATAGGACTAAACAAATGGAATATTCATTTAGCGTAAACTTGTTTCTATTTGAATGAGTGAAAATAATTAGGCGATAAATGTTGTGATTCTTCTAATAAACATTTTTTGCTTGTTTGTATTTGTTACACTGATATAATCGATATTAGGCAATATGTGATTTTAATAAACAACGAAACTAATATCAGTAAATAAATTTCTTAATCACCCTATTGCAATCTAAGTTACAAAACTAAAATTACACCACAATAAAATACTAAAACTACAATATCTAAATGTAGAAAGCGATTGACCAATAATTTTAAAAAAAATATTATAATTGTAGCATATTATAAAAGCGAAGCTTTAATATTAGCTTTGGAGAGAGGAGTAATTAGAAGAAAAGTCTGCCGAACGGAAGAATGTAACGGAAATATGGAACAAACGAGCAAACGAATTTCGACTCTATTTCTGTCGTTTTTCTTCATCCTTTTCGATACACGCGTATTATATGAAAACTCTGTGTTGCTTTGGTTTCGGTATTTTTTCCTTAGTTGAACACGTGCACGTTGTAACCGTTTGTAAAATTCGTAATTAATATAAACATTTAAAATGATAATTCCTAATATTGATACTTTTTAACAACATAACCTGAAATTTACTATACCCTATCAGCTGTTCAATGAAATCAGCTGACATTTACGAATTAATATAAACAACTTCATTTTTACTACAACTACAGTAAATAATATTTAATCTCGGTTCATTTGTTTTTTATTTATTTAAACAAGATATTGGTAAACATATCTTCAAACTAAACATATATTCGGCAAAAATATCATTTAGTCTGTGTACTTTTTTACAATCTTCAGAAAATGGTTTTTTAACTAATTATATAAATT